>ML783304.1:413128-457234 GCA_009831015.1 Picea engelmannii | reverse complement strand
AATATGATTCTTTCCTATAAAGCTTGTTGTGTTTTATTTTATGATTCCTTGATCACATACATAGGTTTTTATTGAGTTTATGCTATTGCTATCACTTTGGTTGGTTTGTGTTGTCTTGGTCTTGACCTCACGAGAGCACCAGAGCGAAGCGGGAGCAACAAAGACTATATGAAGTGATCATAAGGTATGTCCATGATTCTTGCCTCTTAGTAAATTCAATATTTAAAACTTAAGGAAAGCGTCCTATTCTGTTTTGCTTTGTTCTAGATCCAGGTGGATCTAGGGAGATCGGTTTGTGTCCACACTTACGGATTTATCCAATAACAATGCCGACTTCAATCTTATATCGGTCCCACCCAAGAGGAAATAAAAAAAAAAGAGAAAGTCCAAACTGAAGGAGACACCTTCACAAGAAAACATAAATCCCATCGGTTAATTGGTCAGATCGCAAGATCCAGAGAACCATTCCACTATTAAACATTGCAGAGTCTAATTGGGCCTTGGTGGCGGGTTTGGTTCCTACTGTTGAGTTTAAGGGATTTAGGACCCATCAACAGAGTGTTAGGTTTATTAATGGATTTTTTTGGGTATGGGGTGCTTGGTTTCATGGTGGGAGCATGGGGAATGATTTCCATGAGAGAGGTATTGGTCTTTAGGGAGTAAGAAGTGTCGGGGACAACACCCTTGCTTCATAGCTTGTAGTCTCTCGGGGAAACTTTTATGACTGGTGTATCTCCCTTAAAAAAATCTTCAATCTTCTCATCATCAGAGTCAATACACCAATCCCATAAGAACATAGTAGACTATTGAGGGGTTTCCTTGGTGGTTTCTTTTTTTAATTCCTCCTTAGGTTTTTCATCATTTAAATCTTGTCGATCTAGCAACTCGTTGATGACCAAGGTCATCAAGTTAACCCATTGGGGACTTGTTTTTTTAGAATGAATCTAATAGTGATATGAGAATAAGTTATCCATGCCAAAGTTATCCATATTTAGAATAAGTTGTGGGACTTCTTGTGGCTTGGGTAGGTTTTCATTCCTTTCGAAGAATGATCGAAAAGGTTTAGGCCTTGAGGGCCCTTCCCCAACATTCTTCTAAGGTCGACAACTTCATTTGACAGTTTCTTAACCAAGTTAACCACGTTGTCCATATATTTGGGTCCTTTCTCAAGAGGTTTCATCAGTAACAAAGGCTTCTTCCCAACTGGTTTAATTTCCTCGGATGAGATGTGAATGTTGTAAGATATCAATTCATTTTCAACAAATTTAGATTCTTCAAAATTTTGGGCTAAGGAATCTTTGCCACCTCATTTGAAAAACATACCTATGGAAGGAATCAAAGATGAAGTGTAATATTCAATTGCCAGGCATTCCAAGGGAGCGGTCTCAACATAAAAATTATTGAGGACTACAGTAAAGAGTTTATTAAAGTCCTTCACATTCTCCTTCTTTTCCATCTTCATAGATCCTAAATCTTTGCATAAGGCTGTGATAGTTTTCTCTTCCCCAAATTTCCCAATGAAATCTCTTTCAAAGTCATCCCAACTAGTTATAGAACCAACGAGAAGGTTAAAATACTAGGTAGAAGCTTTATTTTCGAAGGTACAAGGGAAAAGCATGCAAACCATGTCTTCGTAACAAACAACAAAGAGACAGGTGGTTAAAAATAATTTTTTTATATGATCTTTCGGTGCGCTATATTTGTCTGGGTAGAATTTTGGAAGGAGTCTCTCTGGACATTTTGGAATTTCACGCATAGGTTCTATTAAGTTAAGAGCACCCTGGGACAACCATGGTGGAATCACTACTCTTCGATTTAGATTTTCACCCACGTTTTCTTCAAAATCAGGTTCTTGGTTTTCACTGTCGAAGTTATGCTCGGACTCGGGAGGAGTGGGAGGAATTTAACTAAAGGGAATAGGCACTTCCTATAGAGCAGTTTCAATCAGATCCTCTACGGTGTCAACAAGAATATTGCCCTAATTATTGGGTCATATTACGTGGATAGCTCTCCTCCTAGGGAGTTCTGAGGTTGTAGGTAGTTCGCCAAGTATTTTTGTGTATGCACGAGTAATGCGACGAGTTTAAACAAAATATTCGTTTCGTATAGGATACCAAGCATCTAGCTAATTTTCAGGACTACCAGTAACACTTTCAAATGTTGGATTCGAATTTTCAAAGTTAATGTCATGTTCAAAATATATATGAGGAAAACATTGTTGAACAATAAATTTTTCAGAGGACTAACCAATCATTTTTTGTGAATTTAAATGAGCCATACAAAATAATGGCCTCCTTCTAGCATCGATTTTGTTGACGGGGTGGGGATGCCTTGCAATAGTAAGGGGTACTCCCTAGTACACGGTCCCAATTAGACTATGCATTAGGAGACCCATCCGTATTTTGGCCCGACTGCCATTACTGGTTATGAGGGTGAATGTTTGGATGGTTATGTGAATGCATATGTAGATGGAGACTATATAAAAGCATAAAAGAAATCTAATCTACTCTATCGTATCCCATCCGAGCTAGGAACAAGCTATCGTAACCAAATGAGAAACTGAAATGAAACTATCTCTATAGATAAATTCAATTAGATAACTATTATGAAGAAGTAAAGTTATATAATATATGCACTCAAATACATAACTGTAATAGTGTTGATCATATTATTGCATACATTAACAACTCATATGCTCAGGACAATAAAAATGAGAAAGAATAACAAAGTTGTAACAAAAATAATGATTTCTTAAGAAAATACTATAGGAAACAACATGTTCTTACATCCCATGTAAACAATAGACAATCTGCTAAAAATAGTTTACAACAAACAACAATGCACATAAGTTATTTTCTCTCTCAAATCTAGCCCTGAGGACTTCTCAATATCAATTAACACAATCTTTTCTCTGAAAATAGTTTCTTGAGTATATACAATTCTTGAAGAGCCCCCTCAAAATGGGTCTCTTGCTTTATTTATACAACTATTACTAACTCCTAAAAATGCCTTCTTGGATTCCTCATGAAGCAATTACAAAAAAATTTCATCTTCCCTTACTAGTTGTTTGACACATGTAAGAGTAAAGAAAAAATTGAAAGTGGTTGGAAAAAAACAAAATAGAATACAGTTAACAAAAAATCTAAATATGCTATTTTGTCTTATCTATGTGTTCTTGTCCCTGATGTAGGATGTACAAATCTCTAACTGATTGTAGAGAAATATAATTTTGTGATAGGACAGTTCTTCAAGAGCTTCCTCGTGCATGTATGTGTTGTATTTGAGGGTCTACATGTCTTTTGCTAAGGTAACCACAAATGCCTGGATCATGGTATGGACTTTGGTAGGATGTATGAGATGATGCTCAATCAAATCAATCGTCACTTTTGTGGTTGATTCAGTTAGCTCTTATGCGGGAGGGAGTTGACACTTTCGTATCAAAATTTGTGTTCCTTTGTGAAGTTGTGAACATATTTCCATCGAGATGGTTGCTTATTTGTCTTCTCTCTTCCTGACATGCTGGAAGTGGTCAAGCGAAGCGTAATCAATATTTCTTTCTATGCTTGAGGGGCAAGGAATCTTGGCCAACATGTGGTGATCCATATATCAATATCACCTATAGCTTCATGGATAGTGATGATATAGGTGTTCTTGTCTTGCACTTGGCCATGCTATTCTATTATGGTTGTTGCCATTTGTTGGAAAAGGTGTAAGTGGGAATACATATCCATGATGGATTCTTCCAGCTATTCCCTAAACGTTTCTGCACTTTCATTGAATTCCTTCAGGCTTCCTTCATCTATTCTTACTTGTCAAAGTTGTTCCTCCAGATCCTTGATCCTAGCATCCTTTTCCTGGTTCTGACGATACAAATTTTTAATGTTATGTTTCGTTGTCATGGTGAAGGCAGTGCCAATGGAGGATATGGAAATTAGATCATCGAAATTTTTTTCTTTCATTGAGGTTACTGTAATGATGGACAAAGGGTTCCCCCCTATGAATGGAACCTTTTAGACTTGTTGTTACATGATGAAACCAATTGCTTTGTCATACTTGAACTTTTTCAAGTTCGACACTCTGCTTGGTTTATAAGGAGTGTGAAGTCCCTGATCCATCCCTTCGAATTTAGTATGACTGTTGGCACCGATTGTTTATATCTTCAGGCTATCAGTGTCCATCGGTGATGCATTGTTGATCTGAGATTCTTCATATTTCTTACGTTTTTCCTCCTCTGCTTCCTTGGCTGCAACTTTATTTTCTCCTTTTTGTGTTGTTTCTACTGTCATTGCTGCTTCTTCTGTAGCTCTTTCAATTGTTGCCTTTTGTTCAACTTCAACTTCTTTCTTGGAAATTGCCTTTACTTCTTCTTCTACTTTATCTACTATTGCATCAACTTTTTCCTTAGCTATAGATTCATCAGTTTTCCTCTTCTTTTTGTGACATCTTCCTTATTTTTGTGGACTCTTTCTTTCTTTTTTCTCTTCTTGTCTACCGGTATTTCTTCTTCTTCCACTAATCCAGAATGCATAGAAGTAGTTGAAATATATGCCTTTGTTGCTGCCTATTCTTCTTCTTTCCTTTGAGCTTCCTCACATGCTCTTTCTTCATTGGAAATCCTTCTGATGGGCTTGTCTTTCCGCTTGGCAATGAATTCATCATAAGTTCATGCCCTGCAGTGCACTTCTTCTTCTTCCCAAACGATCAAAGTGTATTTCCATGGGATGCCATACTTATTACAGTGTTCCTTGACCACTTTCTTTGGGTCATGCCTCCTAAATATCTCTTCACCGAAGTGGTACGAAAGTAACGTATCCAATTCATCTTAGTCTTTCTTGGTGTTTTCGAACGAGTAGGAGTCGATCCACAATGGGAGCGGGGGCTAGATAACTTTTTTTGTCTCGGTAGAGAACTTCCTTGAATCCATTGATTATTGTTTGATATACCACTTATTGGAACACCAATTTTTCTGGGGAAAACCCATGGAGTAGATTTAGAGCTTTGATGGCTCCATATACTCTCATGTACATCCCATGCTCCATTAAGTACCAGTATCCTACTTGTTTGTCATGCATGGGGCTGGTGCACAAAAAATGAATTCACATAATGGGGCTAGGAAGTGATCACATATCATGTGATACGTTGTCCTATACTTATGCTCCCATAACACCTTGCAGTAAATATGGATGGTTGGGTTTGTTGAATGCCATGCCTAGACCATCTTATTATATTGATGTGCCACAAACATGATATCCATAAGGTATGAGGACATGTGAAAATATGCAAAATGTTCCGGGCTCGGCTTCCTTAATGGATACAATAGACTATGTTAAGTTTGTTAACAAGATGTCATCCCAGTTGAATGACGACCCTTTGTCTGCACATTAGTAGATTAGGGCCATATATGATAGAGTAAATTTGGAAGCGTCTTGATCTCCATACAATCTCTAGAGCATAGCCACAATGTATTGATATGGCTTCCTCAACGCGGTGGTGGGGTACCTGCCGGTTGGTTTGTGTATGAATGATTTATCTGGTTTGAACCAGATGTTGAACAAGTATTTTTCCATGCACTTGAATCCACGAAGAATTTCTTCATATAATTTCCGGGTCCCCTTCTCTAGATGGTAAAATTTGGCCAAATTGGCTGGATGGAACGAAGCTATGGGTTCTCACCTAGCGTTTCATATGTACATGTTCTCCAAGTCTATATGCTTGAGAATCCAAGAAATGACATCTGCATAAGGAAATACTACAGTGCGAGCTTCTACTCTATGTATTCATGATTTCTTGATATTCCTGAAAACTTTAAGCTCATCTTGGTCTTCGACATCGACAAGGAAATTTTATTTTTTGAACATTTGAAAGAAGTCTCCCCATTTGAGCGAGTCTCCTCCTTTGTCTAGGAGTCCTACTGTGTCATCATAAATTTCCCTTGAGGTGTCAGGTTCATCTTCATGTGGGATACCACTCCCAGAGGCCTCTGTGTTCAATGCTTTGCTTGTTACCTTCTTTCGTGGAGACATTTTTGAACCTGAAACACATATTCAAAATTAGCCCAAAAACAAAGCTAGTTAATATAAGTAAGAATGATAAGATTAGGAGCTATTAACATATGCATGAAAAAAAAATCTGCTTATGTGACCCATGTGCTAAGTACCCGAAGAGTCACTTGTATCAATGTTGGGCGGGGGATCATCATCTTAGGATGACAGGATGTTTGGAAACATGATGAGAGTTTACGTTTTGGAAAGGAATCGGGTGAAGAATCCAAGCAAGTTGGTGAAGCTTAGTGTTATTTTAGTCAATGGAGGAAGATTTGAGATTGAAGCAATTGGTGTGAACTGCTCTTGTATTTTCGCAAACAATTCATGGTAAGTCCTTCGGTTGAACCAAAGACAATGTCGTCAAGCACACTAGTGGTAAAGAGTACATTCCAAAGAGGTTTGTAGTAAGATTTTCGAAGAGTCAGAGGTGTTGATGTTAACTTCTCTATAATGGTGATGTTAGTACCAGAGGTGTTGGTGTAAGGTCCTCCAGATAAATACCGGAGGTGATTCTATTAAGTATTATGATAGAGATCAACTATGGTTAGTTTAAGTCTTCCAGTGAAGGCCGACGTCGGTCTTGTGAATTTCTCCATGACGTCGGTCTCATGAAGTTCTCCCATGAATGTCAGAGGCGATAACACAAAATTCTCCGGACAAACCAACGACAAACTTGTTAAGTGATCCGAAGAAGATCATCGATAATCTAATAAAGGGATCCAGATGGACCGAAAACGATTATGTAAAGTTCATTAGTTGCCATCGACATTGATATTGTAAATTTTCTCGGTTACCATTGACGATTATTATGCTAAGCCCTCCAATGAAGACCAGAGGAGATAACACAAAGTCCTCTGGTGATACATAGTCGATCTTACTAACTTCTCTAAAATAGAAAAACACTCACTGAAATTTGGCTAAGTATCGAAGGTTTTTCGTTATAGTAAGGGGAGTAAGGCTTAAGCAACGAGGGTTTGTTCAGCCGAACAATGCCGAGACTAGGGTTTTCACTATGATTGGAATATGGCTCTGGTAACCCGAGGGCTCCATAATGGCATAAAAAATGAGAAGTCATTCGGGGACTAGGAATGAGAAACCATTTGCACCCTGAACCAACCTCGGGGAAGAACATTGTTAAAGGTGCCAAATGATGGAAAAATAGCTAGACATGAGGGGAACCCTGCTCTCATATTGTTCCGAGACTATAGAATTAGAGAGAAATAGAGGTGGGAGATAAGGGTTTTCATGTTATTGATTATGGGCCGTAGAATAGTCGACAAGTGTAGGGAAAGGTTTTGGGGAAAAGGGTTATGAACAGTGGAGGAGATGTTGATGTCATTATGGGTCCGAAGTAGGGAAAAACATGGGGTAAGGTCTACCAATCAATGAAGGTGAAGCTGAGGAGACATTCATAAGAAATGGTGGCCTTTGTTGTTGGGGACAGGCCCTAACCCTAATCTCTAAACAATATATAAAAATATAAAATTTTTGAGGGAGAATTTAGGGCATACCTGGATAAGATAGACACATGTATTACCGTTGAGGTGAGGATGAGAACTCTCATGGTATCAATATATCATTGATGGAATAACTTAGCACTCTCTCTTTTCTCTTGGCGATGGTGATAATGATAAAAATAGGGATAAGTGATCTTTTTATAGCATGGGAACACGATATGAGGTCACCAGAGCGACGTTAAAGTTTTACAGGAAGCGAGGTTGGAAATTAATCTTGTCATACTGGAGACATTCATGCAAAGTCCTTCGGTAAGACTGAAGGTTTTATTGTTAACTCATGCAGACGCAATGGAGAGGTTGTTAAGGTCTCTGGTCACACCGAAGACATTTGTGGGAAGTATGTCGATCAAGTGCTTATGTTCTGGAGGAGTTTCTAGAAAGTACTTTGGTGACAAGAGTCATAGATCGAGGTAGTTTATGATAACTCTTCCGATGAAGACTGATGGATTTCATAGGAACTTCTATGGTATGTACTAGAGAAGTTAATGTGAAGTTCTTCGATGTGTTTTAGGAGACTTGGGAAGATATGTTTTTCAACATTGAAGAATGATCCTTAAAATTTGTCTAAGCGTTGGGATGAGACAAAAACAAAGATACACAGGTTTGGACTTGAAACATCAAGGAACCCAATCAAGGAGGCATGAGAAAATAAAAGATCAACAAGCTGAGGAAATTTTCAAGTTAATAAAATATCATGTAGTGGAAAGAGGGTCCTATTTTCTTGGAGAGGGAGGTTTTCAAGTAGAAAATACAAGAAAAAGGGAGGGTATTGTGCCAGGCACAACATGTACCTAGGATTGTAATGTCCTTGCCAGTTCTTCATATTTTAGAGAAATTATTCTAGGAGTGTTATGATGTGCAATGAGTTTGAAAACAAATGAATCTATTTAGTTTCCTTGATTATGTTTTATGGTCTTGATTTTCCTCGATTTGTGAATCATGTATTTTCATGGGCTCATGTTGTTTCATTTCTATAATATTCTTTAGTTCCACCTCTAGATTTTCTAGTTTTTCATCATTCTTTCCCTTCTATTTATTTTTCTACCTACTATCAGTAAGTGTTCCCATTCCTTTGAATGGTCACATGTATACAATTTTGGATTTGTTGTCCTTAGATGCACGTGGATTGTATCGATCGACTATGTGATGAACCAATATTTTTTTAATGCTTTTGATACATCATACTTGAGTTTTTCAATCAAGTTTTGGTGTTGGGCATCATAGTGGACAAAAATTTCCCCTTTCATCTTATTTATCTCCCTTAGTTATGTAAATGTTGATGTTTTTTTTCCAGGTGTACATATACATCCATGATTTTTTCAACCACTTTCAACCATGTGTTGAAAAGTTTCTTCTTTTCACACTTCTAATACGATGTTAATACTAGTACCCTTAGCAATCCTTTCAATATGGCCCATTTCTTTGTTGGATTAACTTCATTCACTACTTACCAATGTGATTCAAAAAATTATGTATGACCCTCTCCATCCATGGATCCATCAAATAACAATACTTTGATGTGTCAACTTGTGTTTTGGATGTGGTCACATTAGTTTCATTAGAGTTTGTGTTATCAAGTCTTCCAAGTTCATCCTACTCCCCGATTCTTTAATGTGAGGGTTCCAAAATCTCCTTGGAGGATACTTATTGTCCTTCTTGTTCGTATGTCCCTACATTAATTCTTTGGACATATTGTTTCTTTCGAATGTCTTTCTTCCTTATTTTATTTTTGTGTTCTATGGGTTGGGTCATGAGTTGTAATTCTCCTTGATGGCATTTTTGTTGATCTTTCTTCCTTTTTCATGGTGACAATCCTATCCTTTATTTTCTTACCCTCTAGAATTATTATTAGAGTTCACCTATCAAGACTACCTATATTGATATGTTCAATGGTACATTTATGCTAATTATAGTGTAGATTTGCAAGTCACAATGCCTCCCAAATGTTGGCTACTTTTACAATCGTAGTCTTAATTTACCATAAATGAGCATAAAAAACACATGAAATCATTCATTTAGTCACATAACACCATACATTATATTTATTATAATCATCAAAAATGATAAAATAGAAAGAACCACATCACAATCAATGACATCAAATTTTGTAGTGGGAAAAATCCCACTCTCAGTAATAATAAAACTTATCTCAACCAATCTGTTATATTCCAATCAACACCCTTATCTCTTACAACAATGGCTTCTTCTGATAACATAACATCTATCTATTCCAATACTCTTATATTTTTCTAATATATATACATTCTATTTCTTGCTTAGTCTATTGGATAACCAAGAAAACCCCTTGTTGTCTATGCTTTGTCTGGGAGGAGCTTATTATGGTGTTGGTTGTCGGTTGGCGGTTTCTAGCCCCAACAGTTCCAAAGGCTTTCCAATATCCACGTGAAAGAATATATAAAGAAGTGGACATCTCAAAGGGGCTTATAGAGGTAATCCAACTGAAACTCGATGAATCATGTCCCATTAAGGAGATGGAATATAAAAAAATCCCTTTCAAATGCAATATATTCCATGAGTATGACCAGTTTGGAAAACATTGCAAAACCGGGGTCGCTCCCTTACATCCCTAGGAACATCTAATGTAAAAATTCATAGGACAAAGGTGTAGGCATCCATATACATCACAACCCAAGTCAAAATCACCATCTAATCCTTCATCTAGAGACTTGACCATTAGTTTTGAGGTTCTCAATGAGGGCATTGACCAAGAAGAACCAATAGAAGAGGAAACATGCACAACATAACCAATAGATGATGAAATATACATAAGTGAGGAACCAATGGAAGGGGTAACTGAGGAAATAAATAATGAATAACTAGTGCAAGTAGAGGAAGAGAACTGTCGACTATAGGAGGAAACAATCCATAACCTCCTTCATATGCTAGTGGATCTCAAACATCCTTTAGCTCTTTGCTATCAACTTAGAGTTAGAAGACGAGAAAGGAAGAACACAAACACCAGATTGAACATAACAAAGCAACGTGATCACAATTATCTTTGGCCAAATTCGACTATTCTCTCTGAGGCTCCTCCTCAAAGTGAATTTTTTTTTATTGTATTTTACTAAGAAACCAATGTATTAAGCAATTTGTTAGCACACTAATATGTCAAGTAGTATTATTTCCATTATGTAACACAAGAATGTGGGAGAAAAGAAAGTATGAATTCCATATTGTTGTTTGGAGATTGGAGCACTCTATATTCTTTCCTCTATTTTTGTACACCTTAGGTTGTTTTTGTACACCTTAGGTTGTTGGAGTTTGATGCCAACTCCCTTTTTCTTTATACAATATAAAAAATTATTGTTAAAAAAATAAAATGAAAATACTTTTTTCTTTTCCTTCTAAAGATTAAATATGAAGTATGTCCCTTTTTTTTTATACAATATAAAAAATAAAATTATTGTTAAAAAAATAAAATAAAAATGCTTTTTTCTTTCTAAAGATTAAATATGAAGCATGTAATAATGGATTTTGATCCCAACTCCCTTTTTCTTTATATAATATAAAAAAATTATTGTTAAAAATATAAAATCAAATCCTCCCTCCCCCACTTTGTAACAAATACTCCAAAATTCCACTTTTCACTAGATTCCCAAACAAAAAAACACTCTTGTTTTAAAAAATAATATAAAAAACATTTTTTTTATATATTTTATTCCATTAACTCCGATCTCCCCCACTTGCTCTACCTTGACAATTATGTGGGAGAGCTTCACTTTATTCTCTTTTCCTTATTTAAAACCCAATGCTTCACTTTATTTTTTTTCTTTATTTAAAACCCAATATTTTTCTTTTTTATTTCGCCATTCTTAATTTAAAAGCCCAAAGTTTCATGTTTCTTATTTCTGGTTGGTTGTTTTGTCATTTTTGTAGCTATTGTAAAATAAATTTTATTTTATAGATGAGAGGAAAGATAAATTGGTATATAGATCAAAAAATTTATTTTATAGATGAGAGGAAAGATAAATTGGTATATAAATCAAAATATAATAATGTTCTTGAAGTATTGGTATATAGATCAAAATATAATAATGTTCTTGAAGTATTAAAAAACGTATGCATTATACTGCAAAATGAACTGTAGATTAATAGCAATTTCAATAAATTTATAAAAGATGAGATGATTACAAATTTATATTTTCATCTAAATTTCGGCTTGTTTTTATGATATATCATTTTTTATTATACTAAACATTGTACGTATTCACTTTATTGTGAGTGTATTAACGATGATAATGATGATGGTTAATGTCTACTAAGACTAAATTTGGTCTATTTGACCTTAAGAAAGCTAATGAAATTATTTGTTTTTCTTTAGAATTCTATATTTGTGCTTGAACATAACGAATATTTTGAAATTGTGAACAGAACAATAAAAATACATGTAGTATACTCACCGTATGTTGTCAATGTTGGTCTGAGAAAAATAAACTCCACATAACAATTGTTCTATCAAATAATTCATTCATTTTAGGGAAATTTTTTACTATTGAACATTAGAAAAATTAACTCCTTTCATATGTATTTCATCTCGCTCTTCTAAGTTTCCACATAGTATCATGAATCTATACACAAGTTCTATAATTATTTACTTTCCATATATATTAACATTTGGTTTCCATGATATACTTAACATATTACAATGATATGTAAGAAACAATTGATGCACATAATTAAGAGAATGGGCATAAATAAAAAAAAATGTTGATTCATTTTCACCATATTGAGATTAGACATTGTTGATTATTGATTGGATGTAGAGTATGCATTGTTGATTATTTGCACATCATCGACTGTCAACTATTAACATTTGATTTCCATGATATAATTAACATAATTTTGATGCTCACACCCTCTCTTTCTTTGTAAAAGTAATTTTCCTTATAATTAATCCTTTCATGTAAAACATTTAATCCATATTCATTAACACTTGATTTCCATGATATAATTAACATATTATAGTTAGTTTTATGTAGAAAATGTCTTATGCACATGATCATGCACATCATCAAGTGAATGCCATTAGTATCCTCATCATTATGGTGGTTATTATTGGACCCACTAATTAGTGGGTCTAATAATGGTGATCAACATAATGATAAGGATAATGATGATGTTATTGATTTTAATGATAATGTAGAGGATTCTTATAAAGATGATGATGAAAAAAAATATATGCTAATGTCAATCAGCTAATGATGTTAATGAGGATGATGATAATGATGATAAATAATGATTTCTTTTGGTAAAGTTTTTTTTCAATATTTTTTTTAAACAGTCAATAATTTTGTGTAGAAAATTTGTTTCGCATATATTAACATTTGGTTTTCATGATATACTTAACATAATTGTTATGTAGAAAATTATTGATTTGCATATGATGAACATTCTCAATTGATTTTCACTCTTATTCTCATCATTATGGTAGTCACATTTGAACCCATTAACGAGAGGATTTATTAATGATGACCAACATAATGATACAGACAAAAAATGACGAAGTCAATGATTCTAATTATGATGAGGAGTATGTGGATGAAGATGATGATGGAAAGGAGGATGAGGAGTATGTGGATGAAGATTATGATGGAAAGGAGGATGATGATGGCATCAAGGATGATGGTATCAATGAGAACAAATAATGCATTTAGGTAAAAGTTTTGTTTTTCATGATCTCGTGTAGAAATCTTAATCCAGATATATTAATAGTTGGTTTCTAGAATATACTTAACATATTGTAAGTGTTAAGTAGAATTTTTTTATGCCCATGATTCCACTCTATAAAATCTAAATCCCAACACACTTTTATAATATCATTAAATCTTTATGTGTCCTTGATGATGGGTGGAGTGTCCACTCAAAACATTGGACATTTCATAATATTGTACATAGTTTATCTATAGAAAGCTCAGGAAACATGATTCACATAGTTGAAGAAGTTTCATTATTATCCTCATCATCACTTGATTACCATGTTCATGTCATAATTAGTGGGTTTAATGGTGACCAACATAAGTATCAGAATAATAAAAATCATTATAATTCTAATTATGATGAAGATGATGCCAGTGCTGAGGATGATGAAAGATATGAGGATGATGATATGCATGATGATGGAAATGGGGATGATGAGTAACCTAAATAAACTAGAAAATTTATGTTTCAGCTGGTGTGGAAATGGGGATGATGAGTAACATAAATAAAAAAATTGATGTTTCAACTAATGTGAAAGATAGTGTTAGTCCCTAAAGTTGCACTCGATTGGTAAGGGCAAGCTAGGGCATCATTGATTTTATTGCAAAGTGTTTTTAAGGGTTTTGTGATTTGGTTTTGGTATATTGGTTGAAAACTGGGTCAAGTTTACAGCATGGAATGAAAATCAAGATTAAAGCATTGCATATCCCATTGGCTGAATGATAGGTAGGTACATAGATGGAGTAAACCAATTCAAGAAAAAGGAAAGTGAAGTATTCAATTTGTCAACTTCACAAAAGTTTAGTCTCAATATATTATAAAGAAACAGGAGTATCAGCTTGAAATCATTACTTGAAAAATTATCTCTACAACAAAATCTTCACTGTATAAATTAACATTCAAGAACCAAAAAACATTGCAATTTGAATAATAAATTCAAGCATGAAAATGAAATAGCAGAGTAGAAAAAAGAAGGTCTAACCATCCATATGCCTTTGCTATTAAGTGTCAATTGAACATAAATGCCTTTTACAATAATCTCCAAAAAACGTTTCTCTAGATCTCCAAATTTTCGACCTCCACATGGTCTGTCTTCTGTCTATTTAAACTATCTATAAAACTTCCAGATCCTATTATCTAGAACAACTTTAAATGACTAGAATCAAAAAGTATCCAACTCCTAAAGTAATTCACTCAAAATGAGATTCTACTCCCCAAAATAGTCCACAACTCAACAACTTGATATAACAAACATTGCCAGCATTACATTTGACTCTACAAAATAGGGATTTTGTTTGACTTTGTAAAACAGATCGAAGTCTTAGCATCTCCCTGATCAAACGAATAATATTTTCCATATCTCCTGGAGAACCTTTAAAAAAAATTGTAACAAATCTTCATGTTACCTTTAGGATAAAATCGCAGCCATGGCTTTGGCGTTTTTCTGCTTGAGCTTCGTGGTTAACACAACATTGTGCCAGTAAAGTATGAAATTAATTTCCCTGAGTTCCTTAAGCAATGCCCTTTGCTCCTTCCTCTTCTTTTTAAGACTTTGAATCCTTTCTTGCTGGTGAGCATTCCACTGTTCTATCTGCATCTTCTCCTTCTTTAATTGTTTTATTGTTTTCTGAAATTCCTTAATCTTTTCCTTATTAGTTCTTACCTCAACCCTGAATCCTGAACAATCTTCAGAAGGTGCAGTTTCATTTAGATTTAAGGTAACACTAGGTTCCTTGGCTTTAACCTGGTATTTTGAGATTAATTCAGAGCTATGTTCTTCTTCAGAACTTGATGAATCTAAAGCTCCAGGTATCTCTGGTAAGTAATCTGAGTCTTCCAAATAATCCTGTTTTTCTTCAGGGAATTCACCGATGCCTTTATCCATCTCTTTATCCTTTTTTAATCTAGTTGAAGCTCTTGTTACAGGGCCTGTAGGTGGTGTAAGTACTCCCTTTCCTTTGCTGACAGATTTCTTGGGAAATGGGGTCTTTTTTGCTCTTTTCCTGGTGCTTGTTTCAACATCCTCAGAATCATCTTCTATGATTATGGTGTTTTCTTCTTTGATTGACGGATTGAACATTGCCTTTGACTTCAGCCTATACTTATTAGTAACCTTGGTCGAATTTCTCCGGGGTTTCTGTGATACACACACCGTTATCTTTTTTTCCTTTGATTGCAACGCTCCTTTTGTTGGTCGATGGAATTTCAGACTTGACTGTAGTTTGAGCAACGAGATCATCATCTGACTCTGTCTCTCCTTTAACATCTTCCTCAGGAAGAATTTCAATTTCGGGCTCCCATCTAGGTCTCTTACTTCTGCTCTTCTTAGTTACCTTGATATCAGAAGATTCATCTTTCACAGGGTTTTCATCAGAAATATCTCGACTCTGTTTAATAGTTTTCGTTCCTCTACCCTTTTTCTGCTTATCGGATTGAGTGATAGGTTTTAAGGATTGTGTGAGCCAATTCCAGGGCTTCTATAATTCGTTCAGGGCAGACATGACTAGGGTTTTAATCAGGACTTGATGGAACAAACTACCTTTGGCATTAGTGGAAATCGACTGCACTTTCTTGGACATTTTTGTCAAAATTTTAAGCAGGAAATAAGGAAGATTTAAAGGATAGTCACCGTTTAGATGCATCAGTATTATGATATGGTAGATGTAGACCAACAAAAACCTCCCTTCGCAGGTGATATATTTGTGAATCACCACCAGAGCAGTGTGCCATTCGGGTCGAACCCAGCTGCGAGGTATTCCCCTTCTCCAATATGGATTCTGCTTATCTGGAAGGAGGAATTGATTTACAAATTCAGTAACAATGTGCTCCTTCTTCCACCATATTTCCCCTCCAACCATGAGCCTGAAAGCCTTGGATATAGTCTGCTCTGTCACTAGCATCAACATCTTACTGATTTCAACCTCGTGACCATCGAAGTTCAAAGAAAATTCCATGGAAACCTGCTCATCATAACCTTGAAACGTGGTGAGGAACTCAAACCACCCGACATCTCTGAATCTTTGGGCCATCCGAGGATAGGCTTCAAGAAGTTCAACACCTTCTGCTTCGATTCTGGCGACTTGTCCACTCCTCTTTGGCGCCATTAAACTCAATTCTGCAACCGTCGTCCTCGGATTCCAAATTCACTACCTGCAATTGTTAGTATGTTCTGTTGCTTTGAATGGATACCTGCATTTCTCCCTGCAAGGCTGAATTAAGCCAACTCAAACAGGTAACATATAATGATCATTAAACAACAGGTGATTTTGAAATGAACCCTGCGCGCGTGCATAGCAATTATATTCTGAAATTGTTGGATTTGGAAATGATTGCCAAGCTTTTGTGGGAGCACATGAACTCTCAATTCATGAATCGTGTCATCATAACTAAATTGGGATCGCAGGCACAAGTTATGGCATGATTATTTGGCGCTACAGGAATAGGCTTATTCCTGTAGCACATTTGACAACTTGAAATTTTAAAATCCCAACGGCATAAAAGGAGACACTTCAAATTTAAACAATGTTTTTCAAAATCAAGCTTAAATAAATCATCAAGGTTATAATGCAAAACATGAAATACCAAAATCTAAAAATAAAAAACAACTGAAAATGGAAAATGAGGAATGGGTAAGGAGGGTTTAGGACAAGGGTTTCTCACTAAACCAAGACAAAATTAGAGACTAACATTGGCTCCTTCTGGGGATGGAGTTTTGATACTAAACTCCAAGAACTGCAGACCATTGCCTTTCCTTTATCTCTGATTCATTGATTCCCTTGTGACTGTTTGTCTTTTATTTTCAGCATAATTGTAAAAACAAGTCCATTGGGTATATGGAGTCTTTATTGAAAGAAAACCTACTATACTAACTCTAACCTGTCATACCTTTAGATGAAATAATTCTTCAAGAACCTCCCATTCACTGGCCCCCCAAAAATTTCAGTGTTATCTAAATTATGTAGGAGAAAAGTGTTATTGTTCATTACCTTGGTTATCCTGAAAGGACCATACCACAGATTATCGAGCTTTCCGTGTTTTGATTTATCTTCTCTCCTGACATCCCATCTCAACACCAAATCTCCTTCATTGAAAACATCTTTCTTGGTTCCTTTATCAAATGTAGCCTTGATTTTGTTCTGATGGGCAACAACTTTCTAGTTAACCTGTTCTCTGGCCTATTGAACTTCAATGAGCTGAAAAATCCTTCTTTGTACATCATTGGGTTCTTCCTGTTCTTATTGTAGAAACTTCAAGACTGGCAGGCCCAATTGAGTTGGAAGGATAGCTTCTGTGCCATATACCATCTGGAAGGGAGATGTCCCAATAGCTTTCTTGTTGCTGATGCAATCAACCCATAGAGAAAACTTTAACTTGGAATCCCATGCTTTTTTATTTTCTTCCAGCAACTTTTTGATAATCCTTACCAGTGACTTATTGGAAGATTCAGCCAGTCCATTCCTCTAGGGGTAGTAGGGAGTAGAATGAACCAATTTGATATTGTGTTTATTGCAGAATTCAAGCATGGAATTCAACTTAAAATCCTGTGCATTATCAGTGACCAATTTTTTAGGACAGCCAAACCTGGAAAAAATATATCCCTCTAGAAATTCCATGATTACCTTGTCTGTAGTATTTTGAGTCGAAATTTCTTCTATCCACTTTGTAAAATAATCGGTGGCCGTAAGAATCCACCTATGCTGCCCTGATGAAGTGGGATTAATCTCTCCAATGAAATCTAATCCCCACTGTTGGAACGGTCTGTGGGCAATGATTGGTTTCAGAGGCATAGATATAAGTTTCTTCTTCCCAACAAATTTCTGACAGGGTTCACATGCCCTGACCTGAGAAAAAATATCTGAGAATAGAACTGGCCAGTAATAGCCTGCTCTAAGAATTTTGAAGGCAGTAGCCTTCTAATGATGATGACCTTCGTAGACACCATGATGCAGATCTTGAAAGATCTGTTTAGCCTCCTTTTCGTCCACACATCTCAACAGAAAACCGTTGGGATATTTCCAAAATAGGGTCTGATCAACAATACAATATTTTACAGCTCTCAACTTTAATGATCTGTATTTTGATTTATCCAATTCTGGGGGAGATTGAAAATTCAACAAGAAAAATACGATGTCTTTATACCATTCTGAAGAAACATACTTGTTGTTTATTTGTAAATCAATTTCTTCAATCTAGACAGAAGAGTCCCGTGTCAGGTATGAAAGATGGTATAATCCAATTGCTTTGTAATTGGATTCTGTCATTAATTTGGCGAGGCCTTGTCCCTTTATCAGCTGGGTAGGCTTTATGGTGAGATCATATTCCAAGACTTTGGTTATCCATTTTCCTCTCTTACCTTCACAATCGGGCTGAACCAATATTTCTTTGACTGCATTGCTTGGGACATAAGCAGTAATTTTTTATTGAAGAATATACACTCTGAAATATTTTAAAGCCTTCACTAAGGCATAAGCTTGTTTTTCTATTAGATCATACTTTAATTCAGAATCCCTGAGGGTTTTTCTAAATAATGAGATAGGCTGCTCGTGACCTTGTTCATTTCTTTGCAGAAGAACAATGGCTATGGTATTTTCTGATGCAAATGAAAAAATCATGAACTCCTTAGAAAAATCTGGGCTAATTAGAACAGGTGCCTGAACAATAGCCTGTTTGATCCTTTCGAAGGATTCTCTTGCCTCTGGTATCCACTTAATTTCTGCATCCTTTTTCAACATGTCAGTGATGTATTTGAAAATCTTGGCAAAGTTAGGTATAAACCTCCTTATAAAATTAATTTTACCAATGAAGGACTGAATTGACTTTTTATTTCTCAGAATGCCGATTAGCTGAATATACTTTACTCTTTCTGGATCTATTTTAATTCCTTCAGGCGAAACGATGTGTCCAAGAAGCTTACCTTCCTCCATGGAAAAATGTGATTTTTGGGGATTAAGTGATATACCATACTTTCTGCATTTCTCAAAGGTCTGCTTCAAGTCCTGTAAATGGTCTTCATCTGATGCTAAAAATACAGTGATGTCATCAAGGTAAATCACCACAAACCTGTCTTTCTCGCCAACAAAAGCTATATCCATAGCTCTTTGAAATGTAGCTCCAGCATTCATCAACGCAAAAGGCATCTTTTTGTACATAAAGGTGCCCCAAGGAGTGTTAAAATCTGTTTTCTTTTTTTCTTCTTCCATTACTGATATTTGATTGTACCCTGAATATCCATCAAGCATAGAAATTCTCTTTACGCCGACAACCTTTTGTAAGATATAATCCATTTTTGGTAATGGATAATTGTCTTTCAAAGAACACCTGTTTAGATTCCGGAAGTCTACACAGAGCCTTATCTCTCTATTCGTTTTCCTGACGGGCACAAGATTCGCTACCCATTCTGAGTATCTTAGTGGTACTATGATTTTTGCTTCTAGTAGCCTCTTCAACTCCTTTTCTATTATTGGTAACAGTAAAGGATTGAATTGCCTGAATTTCTGTTTTACAGGTTTTGATCCAGGTTTCAGAGGGATTTTATGCTGAATAATTTCTGTATCAAACACTTTTAGATCTTCATAAGACCAGGATAATATATCTGAATATTATTTCATTAATTCAATATATCCTTCCTTCTGTTTTTTTGACAGTTTCCTGGATACTTTTACTAACTTGGGATTTGCATCTGAACTAATGTCACAGTCTTCCACATCCGTTTCTTCTGTTTGGATAACAACCTTCTTGGAGACATCATTATGATCGAACAACCTTTATAATGGAACCAAACCCTTAGGCAGATGGATTGTCTTCAATTCGATGATCTTGTGACCAACAATAGTATCTTGACGAATTTCTGCAGTCTGTATTTCTGCTTCTACATCTTCTTCATCTTGATCAATTGAAATATTAGAAAACTCTTCAATGGTTTTCAAAAATCTCTGAATTTCCTCATCATCTTTAAAAACCTACCAATGTTTTATATTATCCAGAATTGAAGGTCTGTGTCTGACTTCAATTTGAAACTTCATATTAGGAAACATCGGAGTTTTAAAATTGCTTGCTGCAAATGCCAAAGAATCAACCTGCTGATTTAAATCCCTGTGAACAAAAGTAATATTGAATGCCAAGAAGAAATTATCCACATAATCCCACACCTCATTTCTGTATTGTTTCAATCTTTGATGTTTGGTTTGATATATGTTTCTAACCTGGTGAACAATAAGTTTAGAGTCTCCAAAAACAGACAACTTATTTATTCCCATGTCTCTTGTGGCTTTGAAACCTAACAACAAAGCTTCATACTCACTGATGTTATTAGTGGTGTCAAATTCAAGTTTATATGACATTGGAATAACCTCCTTGGTAGGGGAAATGAATACAATACCAGCTCTGGAGCCTTCTTTAGAACAAGCCCCATCAAAATACATTTTCCAAACAAAATGGTCTTCCCTATCCCTACTGCAGTTATTGACTTTCTGACTGATACTTCTGCCATTTCCTCATCCATATGAAAAATAGAAGAACCCAGATCATCTTCTACAACATATATAGGATGATTAGTGGGATTATCGTGATCACTTACCAAATAAGCCGGTCTGATTTATCTGTATAATCTCCGTTGTTCACCACCAAAAACAGGTATGGTTGCATAGCTTAGGTCGATATGCAGAGTGCCACCTACCTTTTTAGCCCAAGATCTTGAAAGAAGCATCCCAAATTTTGGTGGTATGTCAACCATGATAACATCTAACACCACACTCTTCATAGGTAATTGGGAAAGAGTTACAACCACATCTTTCATAAGCCCAAGACATTTGACTTTCTTGGAATCAAAAGAATATAGATCATGATATGGTCTAGTAATGTCCAACCCTAATTCTTTCATCACCACCTTAGGCATGACATTATGCGAAGCACCAGAATCCATTAAGCGATTATGCAGTATCTTGTCATGGATATTTAGTGAAATGTAAAAAGGTGGAGAGGCATTAATTTTGTCTTCAATGTGAGGTCCAATAGTCATGGTAGGGTTTTCATCTTCAAGGTTGACTGTATCTAAGAAGGTGACATGAGCTAGAGCTTCTAGAGCCTTAAGGACAGTTTCTCTGAATGGTTCTGTTTTCAAAAGTTCTAATAATGGTACTGGAATCTTAATTTTGTTGATTTCATGTTCTAAATTGAAAGCATAGACATTTTTATCTGGTTCCCTTATATCAATAGTGCTATCTTTGATAGGTTGCTTCAATGAATGATCCGCTTGAACATTGGGAACACCTTTGATTGCCCCTGTCTTACCTGAAGTACTGGATTTCTTTGTAGACATAGGTATATCTACTTTAGGTTCTTGAGAACCAGATCTGAGATTGTACCTTTTCCCTGTAGGTTCATGCTGGACAATCTCCTCTCCATCCCCTTCCTCAAAATGATTTGTAATCAAAGTATCTTCATATTCTTGTTGTGTTACATGTAGAGGAGATGATTCATAATCATTCAAATGAATTACAGAGTCTTATTCTGTACCATCATTATCTTCCTCCTCATCTACTGCATTATTCTGAAAAGGAGGTAACACCTTTTGGTCATCTTGAATTTTTCTTTCTCTTGGTAAAATATGAGGTACATTGTTTGGTCTCCTAAACTGATTTGGATTTCTATAACCGCCCTCCTGTGCAGGCCTATTGGGCTATTTTTGTTCCATCTTCAACCTTGCCATCTCAGATGTCAAAGTTTTCAACATTTTAGTCATTTCATCCATTTTAATATCAGATGCTGAATTAGAAGATGAAGGCAACTCTTCCTTTTGCTTTTTTCTATCTCTGTCACCTCTGGACTTTAATTTTTCTGCTGCTAATATGTTTGATTCTACCTCAATAGCTGCATCTTGCATTAGGCTGAGGTTAGTGATTTTTCTTTCCCTAAGAAATAAGGAAAATTTAGCATCGAATGCATTGGAAAAAGTGATTTTAGTTGATGCCTCTGAAGGTTTTATCTCCTCTGGAATTTTACCGTACATCAGGTTGAACCTTTTGGTAAAATAAGGAATTGATTCTCCTTGTTTCCTCCTTAAAGAACCAAATTCAGTAAGGTAATATTGAAATTCTTTTTTATCTACCCATCGATTGAGAAAGGCCTCATCTAAAGCTACAATATCAGCTATTGAATTAACATGCAAGCTCATGAACCACTTTCTTGCTTCCCCATTTAAACTCTGTACGAATAATCTCATCCATACATCGACATGCTCTACATTGAAATTGTCTGCAAAACTATAAAATGAACTCAAATTCTCTTCAGCAGTAACTGATCCATCTCCATTAAATTCTGGAAAATATCTCATATAATCATTTGGTGGAAAAGCATACATGACTTGAGGAAGTTCCAGAGGAGCATACCTAGCTGCAACTATTTGATCCATTCTGTCTGTGGCCATATTAGCTGTGTTTAGAGCTTGGGGAGTAAGCAAGATTGGTGATGTTGCAGGTGAAACAATCCCTTGTATATTACAACTTATATGTATTGTCCCTGAACCTTGTCTTTCAGTAGATGTAAATTTCTCCTCTGAACTATGATCAACTAATGGACTGAGAAATAGAGGATTATCAAAATAACAATAATGTGATCCAAAATCTTCAAATGAGAAAGATTCACAAGATGACGAAGAAGTCTCTGTTTCACTCTTAACACTTGTGCTGGGAACTCTCAAATTTCCAGTTTCAGACAACAAGAATGGATATTCCTGTTTAATAAGTTCAATAAGCAACTTCCTTTGTTCTGAATTTAATTCTGAAACACTTGTTGGGAATGAAACTATATCAGACTCAACAACAAGCTTAATTTCACTTTCGGGTTTCAAATCTTCATTTTCTTGGGTTTTAATGATTTCAGAAGATTCTGCATGAGAATTTTTTGAAGCTAATTTCCCTTTTGAATGTGATGACCGACCAGGAAGAACTTTAGGCTTTCTTAGTATTTTTTCAGGATCTGGTATTGCTGCTACAGGCTCAAGATCTGTATTTTTCCTTGTTACTGGTTTCTTATTTGATGGTAGAGGATTTTTTGGATTTTTAGGTCCTTTCCCTTCTTTCTTAGGAGCCAGAATTACCACAGAGGAGTCACCAGGTGAATAATCACAGTCTTTAGAAAATGTCCAAGATCTTGTTCACCATCAAGATCTGAATCCAAACTTGTCGTTTCCCCAGGGAAGCTGTCTTCATTTCTTCGTCCCCGGCAACAGCACCAAAAATGTTAGTCCCTAAAGTTGCACTCGACTGGTAAGGGAAAGCTAGGGCATCATTGATTTTATTGCAAAGTGTTTTTAAGGGTTTTGTGATTTGGTTTTGGTATATTGGTTGAAAATTGGGTCAAGTTTACAACATGGAATGAAAATCAAGATTAAAACATTGCATATCCCATTGGCTGAATGATAGGTAGGTACATAGATGGAGTAAACCAATTCAAGAAAAAGGAAAGTGAAGTCTTCAATTTGTCAACTTCACAAAAGTTTAGTCTCAATATATTATAAAGAAACATGAGTATCGGCTTGAAATCATTACTTGAAAAATTATCTCTACAACAAAATCTTCACTGTATAAATTAACATTCAAGAACCAAAAAGAATTGCAATTTGAATAATAAATTCAAGCATGAAAATGAAATAACAGAGTAGAAAAAAGAAGGTCTAACCATCCATATGCCTTTTCTATTAAGTGTCAATTGAACATAAATGCCTTTTACAATGATCTCCAAAAAAAGTTTCTCTAGATCTCCAAATTTTCGACCTCCACATGGTCTGTCTTCTGTCTATTTAAACTATCTATAAAACTTCTAGATCCTATTATCTAGAACAACTTTAAATGACTAGAATAAAAAAGTATCCAACTCCTAAAGTAATTCACTCAAAATGAGCTTCTACTCCCCAAAATAGTCCACAGCTCAACAACTTGATATAACAAACATTGCCAGCATTACATTTGACTCTACAAAATAGGGATTTTGTTTGACTCTGTAAAATAGATCGGAGTCTTAGCATCTCCCTGATCAAACTAATAATGTTTGCCATATCTCTTGGAGAACCTTTAAACAAAATTGTAACAAATCTTCATGTTACCTTTAGGATAAAATCGCAGCAATGGCTTTGGCGTTTTTCTACTTGAGCTTCGTGGTTAACACAACATTGTGCCAGTAAAGTCTGAAATTAATTTCCCTTAGTTCCTTAAGAAATGCCCTTTGCTCCTTCCTCTTCTTTTTAAGACTTTGAATCCTTTCTTGCTGGCGAGCATTCCGCTGTTCTATCTGCATCTTCTCCTTCTTTAATTGTTTTATTGTTTTCTGAAATTCCTTAATCTTTTCCTTATCAGTTCTTACCTCAACCCTGAATCCTGAACAATCTTCAGAAGGTGCAGTTTCATTTAGATTTAAGGTAACACTAGGTTCCTTGGCTTTAACCTAGTATTTTGAGATTAATTTAGAGTTATGTTCTTCTTCAGAACTTGATGAATCTAAAGCTCCAGGTACCTCTGGTAAGTAATCCAAGTCTTCCAAATAATCCTGTTTTTCTTCAGGGAATTCACCGATTCCTTTAGCCATCTCTTTAGCCTTTGCTAATCTAGTTGAAGCTCTCGTTACAGGGCCTGTAGGTGGTGTAAGTACTCCCTTTCCTTTGCTGACAGATTTCTTGGGAAATGGGGTCTTTTTTGCTCTTTTCCTGGTGCTTGTTTCAACATCCTCAGAATCATCTTCTATGATTATGGTGTTTTCTTCTTTGATTGACGGATTGAACATTGCCTTTGACTTCAGCCTATACTTATTAGTAACCCTGGTCGAATTTCTCCGGGGTTTCTGTGATACACACACACCTTTATCCTGGTCGATGGCATTTCAGATTCCTTTTGCTGGTCGATAACAACGCTCCTTTTGTTGGTCGATGGCATTTCAGACTTGACTGTAGTTTGAGCAACGAGATCATCATCTGACTCTGTCTCTCCTTTAACATCTTCCTCAGGAAGCATTTTAATTTTGGGCTCCCATCTAGGTCTCTTACTTCTGCTCTTCTTAGTTACCTTGATATCAAAAGATTCATCTTTCACAGGGTTTTCATCAGAAATATCTCGACTTTGTTTAATAGTTTTCCTTCCTCTACCCTTTTTCTTCTTATTGGATTGAGTGATAGGTTTTAAGGATTGCGTGAGCCAATTCCAAGGCTTCTGTAATTCGTTTAGGGAAAACATGACTAGGGTTTTAATTAGGAATTGATGGAACAAACTGCCTTTGGCATTAGTGGAAATCGACTGCACTTTCTTGGACATTTTTGTCAAACTTTTAAGCAGGAAATAAGGAATATTTAAAGGATAGTCACTGTTTAGATGCATCAGTATTCTGATATGGTAGATGTAGACCAACAAAAACCTCCCTTCGCAGGTGATATATCTGTGAATCACCACCAGAGCAGTGTGCCATTCGGGTCGAACCCAGCTGCGGGGTATTCCCCTTCTCCAATCTAGATTCTGCTTATCTGGAAGGAGGAATTGATTTACAAATTCAGTAACAACGTGCTCCTTCTTCCACCATCTTTCCCCTCCAACCACGAGCCTGCAAGCCTTGGCTATAGTCTGCTCTGTCACCAACATCAACATCTTACCGACTTCAACCTCGTGACCATCGAAGTTCAAAGTAAATTCCATGGAAACCTGCTGGTTATAACCTTGAAATGTGGTGAGGAACTCAAACCACCCCGTGTCTCTGAATCTTTGGGCCATCTGAGGATAGGCTTCAAGAAGTTCGGCACCTTCTGGTTCGATTTTGGCGACTTGTCCGCTCCTCTTTGGTTCCCTTAAACTCAATTCTGCAACCGTCGTCCTCGGATTCCAAATTCACTACCTGCAATTGTTAGTATGTTCTATTGCTTTGAATGGATACTTGCATTTCTCCTTGCAAGGATGAATTAAGACAACTCGAATAGGTAACATATAATGATCATTAAACAACAGGTGATTTTGAAATGAACCCTGCACACGTGCATAGCAATTATATTCTGAAACTGTTGGATTTGGAAATGATTGCCAAGCTTTCGTGGGAGCACACGAACTCTCAATTCATAAATCGTGTCATCATAACTAAATTGGGATGGCAGGTGCAAGTTATGGCATGATTATTTGGCGCTACAGGAATAGGCTTATTCCTGTAGCGCGTTTGACAACTTGAAATTTTAAAATCCCAACGGCATAAAAGGAGACACTTCAAATTTAAACAATGTTTTTCAAAATCAAGCTTAAATAAATCATCAAGATTATAATGCAAAACATGAAATACCAAAATCTAAAAATAAAAAACAACTGAAAACGGAAAATGAGGAATGGGTAAGGAGGCTTTAGGACAAGGGTTTCTCACTAAACCAAGACAAAATTAGAGACTAACGGATAGTATGAATATCATTGGTGTCAATGTGGTCTCCATCAATGACTATATATAAAATTGAATGAGGTTATGATTCCTAGCTTCCATGAGATGAGTGAGATTATCTTCCCAACCTTCCATATAATTTTTATAATTAATAATGATTATATATTTTATTTAATATTTCATTCAAATTAATAGATACCACTTCCACACATAACATCTTTGACACACACATAAGTGCATGCATGATTTCTCTTATTTTCTTATTTTAATTTAATATATCTTGCATAATATAGTTATTTCTTGATTTATTATATGGTATTTAATTAGATTTATTTTCTCCTTCACTCTCTTGACATTTCTTGATTGTAATTCATATTGCTTTATTTATTTACTAGTTTTTATTTGAAAATAATTCTCATTGCTCCATATATATGAAATAATTTATTTTGTGTGTTATCATTGTTTTAGTTGCATTTATGTGTGTGTGTGTGCACGCGATAAAAAAATAATCATTTTATGTTGGTATGTTTTCTTTCTATTTGTTTTCATTCTTCTCACAACCTGCTTCCCATGTCACAATCTTTCTCCACTGAGCTATACATTTCCCTATAAACAAACATACATGTGAAAAATTACTCCTTTTGTGTTGGTGCCAATCTTATTTACCTTTGTTCCCATTCCCCCACAACCTGTTCACCCATGTCATGATCTTTCCCCACTGAGTTAACTTTCCCCATAAACTGACATCTTTCCCTAGATATTTTGTTAATGACCATCATAGTCACTAACAGAAGGACAAGGACAAGTTGTGGTTCCATGGGAAAATATACAACATGGCGATATGGGGAAAAATAACATGGCAAGAGCTGGAAACAATACTATCACTAAAATATTGGGAACCAAAACCACACTAGTATAAAAAATAAAATGACAATGAATTAAGATGATGTTTTCAACTCTAATTTAGATATTTATATGGTCTTAAACATGGACATTATTGTGGATGTTTGCATACATTTGTAGGAATGTTTATATGATTTTGAATATGGAAATTTATAGGCATTTCTAAGGATGTATACATAATTGTACATAAAAATTATCACCTTACCACCTAAGTTATCCCCAAATAGCCACCAGAATAAGAAAAAAGTGCAAAAAGATGATGAATTAAAGAATGCATCGTTTTGGTGGCATATTGAGTGGTAATTTAGGTGGTATCTTTTCTAAAATCTTGTAGTGCATATTCTCATCACAAATATTGAGCTATGACTTTGAACCCATCATGGATATCTTTGACAAGGAACTTATTGGCCAAATTCAACCTTCTTCCCTATTTGATTAATTTGATACATAGGTAACAAATTGGTGCTCAACTTTGGCACATAGTCATCCCATTCTCAGTTACAAAATCACAATATAAAAAATATACATGTGCACTGCTATCTCCACTATATATCTTATAATCACATTCATCAATACCAGCAAGAGAGGAAAACATAGAGGAATATTTTTCCATGTGGTTTGATTCTCTAGAATCAAGAATCCACTCATCACTAGGACATGAAGAAGGAGAAATGACATAAGTATAACTAGAAGTACGATCATAAATAAGGCATGATCCTTACCAAAAATTTGAGGCCGGTTTGGGTGTTTCTTGTCTTCCATCAAAAAATTATTCAACATATTTTCCAACTTCATGTAGCACCTCTCCTTAGAGTGGCCTTTTCTTCCACAATAATCACAAGGTTCAAAATTCTTCTTGGATGGATTTCCTTTCCCTTCATTTTGCATATGTTGATATTCCTTTGAAGACTTGTGCTTAAACTTGGGATCCTTTGGCCCCTTATTCTTCCTAGGTTTTCTTTTGACAACATATGCTTGATTTTTGGTTCCTAGATCCCACATGGACAAAGCTTCTCTTATATTCCAAGTAATAAAGTGGAGAAATCATATAAAAGTGATCAACATTTTTTTCACCTATAATAGTCATGATGGAATGAAAAATGGAAACAAATCCTAAATCATGTAAAAATGATTAACATTTTTTGCACCACGCATAGTCATGATGGAATGAAAAATGGAAACAAATCCTTTTATGCATGGACACTGAAGAATAATGCATACAATTGACTTTCCACTCTACTATTGTTAGGATAAGAAAATCATGTAGGAGAAATAATAAACCAACAACAACAAAACACATAAATCATGCACACATCATTTACTCACGATTTACCCTCGAAAACCCTTACGGGAAAAACCAACCAAAGATATATTTGTTCGCTTGAAAAAATCCGACCAAGACAACCAAGTGAGCCTTCATCACTCACCTCCATGCATATTAAAATGGAGTCTCCTAATCCTATTTAAAGGCTTCGTTACATGCAATCCATGTGCACAATACAACGGGCTACCAAGACCATGGGCCCAAAAACCACCACTACTGACCTACTCATTGACTTTTTCACCAAGTCAAGTTTAACCCAACAATCCCCCATCTAAACTTGACTTGGGGTAATTATCCAAGTCCCACCCCCTCAAAGTTTGTAACTAGGGTATTTGGGAATCTGGATTGTCTTCTCGCTTATCACCTAGGTCTACATCTAGAATTTACTAGTAATTTACCAGGGGCATGGATGCCTAACCAGGTCTTACAATCATATTCCCATTTACATATAATTCTCCGTTATAATAACAAGATTTTCATATATTTATTTAGTGAACTGCTATTACCTTAGGAAAACCCCGGGCTCTAATAATAGTTATTAGGAATAGGATCATAGAGAAATAATAATAAAACAAATCAAAATGAATGCATAAATGAAACACAGAAGAACACAATATAAGAGAGACACCAATACACATGGTTCACCCGATATGGGCTACATCCACATAGAAACATCCAATCCTTCCTTTATTCCATCCACCAAAATGACGGGATAACACCTACATCACATCCTTTGCAACCTCCTCTTCACTTTCTCATAGTCTCCTCTCTCAAGCACACTACAATCTATTACCATACACAACCGCAATACAATGTCCTTTAGTAGCATAAATATTAGACCTCTTCCCATGTTTATTCCAAGATCTATATGTGGGTGAAGGAGAAATTTATTTTTTTCATTGATGGCGTATGTTGCAGGCTCAAGAATATCATCACACAATGCCTTGGCCACATCTGGTGATCTAAGGGATAAAAAAATGCTCAAAAGTCAAAGTGCTCATAATTGCTCGAAAATGGATTCATTGCATAGATCTTGTCCTCACGATCCCAATTCAACTTGAACGGGCTCAAATGGAGATTGTATGCGAGATATATCCCGTCCTGTCCACTTTTCCAAACATGCAAAAAAATGTTGATTGTGTAGTCTGTACAGTCCACGTGTTAGCTAATCATACGACTGTATGACTGACGTGGCAGAGGCTGAGTTGCTAGATGATGAAGTGGTAGGTGTTGAGTTGGCAGGGTTACATGGACCAATACACAACTGACACGTGTCATATTGGAAGGCAAATGGAAATGTGCCACGTGGACCAGCCAGGGCCTGCCACGCGACACCTCGTTATTGGTTTAAAAGTTTGGGACTCCACCAGAGACGAACTCGTGACCTGCGTGGGCATGGGAAAAGTCTTGGAAAAGGTCGAGCTACCAGCCTGCCCGCATATGTGTCTTAACCCATAAGTGTTAAGCATTTATTTAAACTGGAGTTCACTACTAGTTTGGGTGGAGAAAGGGGTCGAGGCTTAGACCCAACCCTCGATCACTACACACTTACCACTCTACCATATGAACTTTGGTGCAGACTTTCCAACGGTTAGCCAATGGATCTGGAATTAGTACCAACACGTGGCCACATGGGGGGAATATGACCAGAACCTTCGTCGGGTTAGGTGCTAACGCTCTAACGGTGTGACAAATTAGCCTGAATTGAGGAACATGCACATGTGCTGGGTTTTGGCACGAAAAACTCTTGGAGCCAGGTTAATTTTTGATAGAGTGTGTTTTGGTGAGAAAGTACAACTAGCTATTGGGGAGAAATTTCTAGGAAGTGTATTCTTCTCATTTTTTGGCCAAACCAGGTGCAGGAAGAGCCCATCTAGGGGTTTTTGGACATTCTGGAGCCATTGAAGCCATCTATTTTTCATTCTGAGAATTGTAAATAAATTATTTTGACACTTTGAGCATATAATGAAAATGATCCATTGGAAGTTGGACCAGGAGATGTAGCCCAAGAGAGGGGTGAACTCCTTTATCATTTTGTTGTGTTATGTGCTTACTTTTGATGGATGTTTATATTTGTTTATGCTGCTCATGTTAAGTAAAAAACTCATTAAGTTTATATGTTTTCAACTTGATCCAATTGCCTAAGTCACATAAAAATTTCACTTGCAAATTTGTACACATAAACCTTTTTCATTTTCAGATCAAGTTGGTATCAAAGAAAAGGTTTTTGAAGGTTTGATTGTTTGCAAGTGTTTGTTTTCTGATGCTTACAAGGTTGAATCTCACAAGAGGAGAAGGTCAACTTGTAGAGACAATTTATCAACTTTCAAGAAGGAGAAATACACATTCACCTCAAGCTTCAAGGAGGCATTCACCAAGTATGGCTCATGAGGAGAGTCATGAAACTCTTACTTCAGAAGATGAAACTTTCATAAAATATTTTTATGATATGACATAAATGGTGAAAGTTTTATTTGAAGAAAGGAATGCAAGGTTGCAAGGTGAGATCTCAAATCCTCCAAGAGGTAACAAAGATAGTGGTGATAAAAATCCAAAAGGAAATGGAGGGAATGGTGATACTCCACCTCATTCACCTCCATCTTCCACTTCTTCTACCATTTCACAACCACCTCCAAATAACCAAAAGAACATGGTAAAATTCCTCCACAAACTCCTTTGCTTAAGCTTGATATTAAGTTTGAATTTCCTATGTACAATGGAGAGGTAAATGATGATAAATTGGATAATTGGATTCATCATATTGAAGTGTATTGTAGGATACAAAGCATCAAAGATGATGAAACTAAGATTTGGGTTGCTTCTCTTGGATTGGAAAGTGCAACACTCATTTGGTGGGAAGTCAAGACTCAAGAAGACATGAAAAAGCATGGTAAAGTTTTATCCTCTTGGAATGATTTTATTGTTTCACTTAAAATGAAATTTTATCCATTAGCATACATGCATAAAGCTATTATGGATTGGAAAATTTTTAGACAAGCTAAAGGGAAAAGTGTGCAAAGATACACTCAAGAATTTAGAAGAAGAGCTTTGATTTTGGGTATATATTTATCTTCTCAAGAAACTTTACTCAAATACATTAGAGGATTGCATAGCTTCTTGAGACACACAATACTTATGTTTAATCCTACAAATCTAGATGAAGTTTGTGTACATGAAACTCATTTGGAAGCAAGAGGGAGGAATGAAACTCAAGAGGGTAGCAATAAGCCATTTTATAATGGAGACAAAGGAAAGAAGAAATTCAAAGGAAATGGAAAGAAGAATGCTTCAGTCAGGAAAGAGGGAGAAAAACTCACATGTAAACATTTTTCAATAGATGACCATGATGAAGACCATTGTTGGAAACTTCATCCTGAAAAGAGACCCAAAAAGTTCAACAACAAAACTAAACCAAAGACTGTTGCAACTACACAACATGATTTAGGTTCTGATTCGGGAGATGAAATAAAAATTACAGCCATGGGTTTTCAAGGTAAGGATTCTATTGCAAGTACTAGTTCCTCAAGTAGCAGCCTCAATGAAACTCAACATGAAAAAGAAAGAATAAAGATTTCCCACATAAGGGTTATTTCAAAGCATACCAAGATAGATACTCTTTTTTATATTGGATCTCAATCAAACCTCATATCTGAAGACACTGATAAGAAATTGCATTTGGAAACTACTCCTAATCTTAAGCCATATCCTCTAGGATGGATATGTGACAATGCCAAATTGCATGTGACAAGAAGATTTAAACTTAGATTTTCCATCACTGCAAACTTTATAGATGAGGTAGAGATTGATGTTATTCCATTGGATATTTGTGGTATTGTGTTGGGAAGCCCATATTTATATGATAGGAGATCCATATTTCATCGTCATGAGAACAAATATCATTTGTTTAAAAATGGATTTGAGTACATTGTTAGAGCACAAAGAAAGAAGTTGAATTTGTTACTTGTAAATGCTGGAAAAATGAAGAGATTAGTCAATGCTAGTAAGAACTTTGTACTCTTGATGATCAAACCCAAAGACAATGTTGAAAAAGAAACTTTCCAAGGTTGTGATGCAAAGTTAAAATCTTATTTATATGAGGTTGTTAACCAATATGATGAGATGTTTCAGGAACCAAAAGTATTTCCTCATAAAAGGGGTATCCAACATGAGATTCAATTGCATCAAGATTGTCCTCTTCCAAACATTGGTATTTACAGGATGTCAGTCATGGAGAATGCTGAAATTAAAAAACAAATCCAAGAGTTGATTGACAAATGGGTTATCATGCCAAACACATTTCCATGCGGGTCACCAATTTTTTTAGTACCAAAGAAAGATGGTACATGGCGCATGTGTGTAGATTTCAGAGCCTTGAACAAGAATACGGTAAAGAATTGTTATCCTCTTCCTAGAATTGATGATTCGCTTGATCAATTGAAAGATGCTAAGTATTTTAATAAGTTGTATTTGAGAAGTGGATATCATTAGATTAGGATTGTTGAAGAAGACACATGGAAGACAACTTTCAAATCAAAGCAAGGTTTGTTTGAATGGATGGTTATGCCATTTGGGCTTTGTAATGCTCCAGCTACATTCATGAGAGTTATGAATGATGTCTTAAGGATTTTTCTTGATGATTGTGTGATTGTCTACTTGGATGACATTTTGATATTTAGAAAATCTCATGAAGAGCATGTTATGCATGTAAAACAAGTTTTAGATGTCTTGAAGTGATCCGAAAAGATCTTTTAAACGACAATGGTTGAGTTAATTTGCATGAGTGAAATTACCATTTAGGAAACTAATGAAAGAGGAAGATTTATAAATGAAACATGACAACCATAAAGAAATATACAGATATGAACATAAGCATGAAGACATCAAACCATAGACACCAATGTGATAACGGAGTTCGACAATCTCGCCTACGTCTTCAGGCCTTTGTCTCAGTGGGTGAGGCTTTCTTATTTATGTTCAAAGCTTTAAATGTACATCATAATAGTGCCAAAAAGATTAAAAACAGATTTTTTCTTTTTCTACCAGATCTCTGGAACCCAACAAAACTGACGGCACTGAATTCGGATGAACGAAGCTCCCAAAAATGGCCCTCAAAGGTGCTCTCCTCAATGGCTTCCCTGCATAAAAATGGCTTTGGATCAATAATTCTTCAGCATAAACCTGTTCTGAACATCCTCTTTGGTCAAGAACCTATGGTTTTTATAGACCTGAAGTTGGTAACAAACTCCCAACTTCCCCCCAAGATCTGGCCTAAAAAAGGGCCCAAAAATGGGCAAAATCCCACAAATCTGTTGAGAAAATCAATAAAAAATCATATAATATAGTGTAAAAACCCACTTTTTCCAAAAATAAGGGTGCATCCCCCAATATCCATGCTCCTGGGCATATGGAGGGTTCCATGTGGCCAAGTGCTGAGTGTTGTGCACTGGCTCCCTACTATCTTGGCTCTTGATCACATGATGGTGTCCATGTGGCCGCGGGCTTAGTCTCCCATGCACCATATCCGTTAGCCCCCTTGTTCAAAGCTCCTGGACTAGCGCCTTGGTTGGCGGGATAGCCCGACCAGTCGGGCGCTATCCCCATACTATCTGCGCTAACTGAATACATGTCGGGTCACATGGTGTGTACCACTGTGATCAAGGGTTGGCTCCCATATATTCCACGTCGAACGATATATAATGAAGGACATATTACAATGGTCACATGCTATACATCGGGGCTAGGGATAAGCCCCAGACCTTACTTCACCCGTTATACAAACCTTTGCAACTGAAATATATATTATGCGCTAAAGGGTTAAGAAACAAAGTGTGGGTGGGCTGGCTAGCCCTGCCCTTCCAAACCATTCGCTCCATCGGAGGTCAAGCAGTCGACTCCAGTGGAGTTCACAATCCTTTTACCATAGTAAGCCAATGACGGGGTGCCACGTGGTAGCCCATGACTGGTCCACGTGGCATCGTTTAACTCACCCACAAAGGTGACACTTTTCAGGCATTGATTGAACCACATCTGCCACTTGACCAACCAACAACCAATTGTACCTGCCACATCATCCCCTTGCCACGTGTCGTACGGACCTACCACGTCAGTCGTATGCACGTGCCACGTGTCACCCTTGTAGTGGTGACACATGTCACTCCCTGACTTGTCCAACTGTCTTCCCATGTCAGCGCCAACTATACCCTTCCATGTGAGCTGTACGATTGTATGACCTATACAGTCAGCTGCCACATGTCACTGTACGGACTGTACAGTCAACATTTTTTTTTCCTATTTGATGAAACGAACAGACCGCGATATCTTGAGCATAATGTCTGTTTGATTCCGTTCAAGTTGTGTTGGGTTCATATCGACGAGGCCTACACACACATCCGTTTTGAAGCCATTCTGATCACTTTGATTTTTAGGCCTTTCTGGACCCATTTTGGTCCCGAGATCCAATTATGGATCATGAAGAAAGAAAATTTTCTTTTAAAGATGTCTAAATGTGAGTTTGGAAAGACCTCACTTATTTACTTGGGACATATTGTTGGAGGAGGAGAACTGAAAATTTTTGGGAGCAACCTAACATTAGAGAAATTTTATTGCTAACTTCTCTTCAATTGAAACTCCATTACATGCAGTGACAAGAATCAAACAAGTTTTCCAATGGGGAGGAAAGAAACAAAAAGCTTTTGATTCATTGAAGAAGAAGATTAGTTCAACTCCAGTTCTTGCACTTCCTAATTTGAGACAACCATTTGGGATACAAACAGATGCAAGTAATTATGTAATGGGAGCAGTCTTGTTGCAACATGGTAAGCCCATTTGTTTTCATTTTGAAACTTTTAATGGTGTTGTGATTAATTATCCTACATATGATAAGGATTTGTATGCATTGGTGCAAAGTGTGAAAACATGGAAAGATTATTTGTGGGGAAAAGAAACTATCATTCACAAAGATCATCAACCATTGCAATACTTACAATCACAAACAAAGCTACAACAAGCAAGACAGTTCAGATGGATGGGTTTTCTACAACAATTCCACTTGGTTATCAGGTATAAGAAAGGAATTTATAACAAAGTTGTTGATATGATTTCTAGGCCTATTGTTAGTGCTTCAGTTATTCTTAAGCATAATTCTACCATGCATGAGAGCTATGTTGAACAATATGATTTAGATGTTGATTTTAAAGAGGTTATGCAACTTTGTGTCATTCTCACCAAGTTGAGGAATTGGATTATCATGTGCATGATAAGCTTTTGTATCATCTTGGCAAGCTATGTATTCTAGATGGTGAAAGAGTCATCATAAGGGAAGCACATTCTTCTATTATTGCTGGCTACATTGGTGTAGGCCAGACGGTGGCTAATTTGCAAAGGTATTTCTATTGGCCTAAAATGAATGAAAGTGTTTCAAGATAACAAAAGTGGTGAATAGAAAAATAGTACATCTTCTTTGTGGTTATTGCAACAAACATCCTAAGCTTTGGGATGAGCACCTACACTACATTCAACATGCTTATAACCGGGCTAAGCATTCATCGACTCAAACATCTCCATTTGAGGCATGTTTTGATTATTTGCCAAAATCTCCTTTAGATTTTATCTTTGGGAAGGATATTGCTATTGATGGTCATTATGACATTGATAGAGCTAAGAAGTTCATTGAACAAATTCAGTTTGTGCATCAAATGATACAAGAACAGTTGGAAAAGAGCCAAGCCAAGTACAAGACAAGACATGACAAACATCATGTTGATCACAGTTTCCAAGTTGGAGATGAAGTTTGGCTTTACATTAACAATGAGAGGCTTAAAGGAGAAGCTAAAAAACTGAAACCAATTAGATATGGACCTTTCAAGATTATTGAAAAGATTGGTAACAATGCCTTCCATTTGGATTTGCCTCCTTATATGAAAATGTATGTAGTTGTTAATGTTGAGAATTTGAGATTGTATGAGCCTCCTTTGATTGATGATCAAGGAGAGCATGTTAATATTCCTTCCATAGATGACTTCTCTCCATAATATCTTTTAGAATTGCATGAGGATACAATCCTTGACAAAAATATGAGAACTTCAAAACGAGGGAATGTTGAATACTTTTGTGGTGGTCTTAAAGGCAGAAATACAAACAAATCTAGATGGATTGAGGTTGGAAAGGTGAGAGAACTGTACCCTTATATTCATATTGACTGAAAGTAGTCTTTTGGAGGTCCAAAAGCTTCCCAATGGGGAGGAGTGATCCAGGGGATAAAAAAAAGATCAAAACACAAAGTGCTTGGAATTTCTCAAAAACATATTCATTGCGTAGATATCGTCCTCACGATTCCAACACAACTTGAATGGGCTCAAACAAAGATTGTATGAGAGAGATATCGCGTTATGTCCACTTTTCCAAACATGTAAAGAAATGTTGATTGTGCAGTCCGTACGGTCCACGTGTCATCTGATTGTATGATCATACAAATGACATGGGAGAGGCTGATGTGGTAGAGGATGAGTTGGTAGATGATTCGTGTAAGGTGTTGAGTTGGCAGGGTTATGTGGACCAATCCACGATTGACACATGTCATATGGGAAGGCAAATGGAAAGGTGCCACGTGGCCCAGCCAGGGGTCGTCACGTGGCACCCCATTATTGGTTTAAAAGTTTGGGACTCCACCGGAGTTGAACCCGCGACCTCTGTGGGCATGGGAAAAGTCTTGGCAAAGGTTGGGCTACTAGCTCGCCTGCATATGTGTCTTAACCCATAAGTGTTAAACATTTATTTAAATTGGAGTTAACTACTAGTTCGGGCGGAGAAAGGGGTCAAGGCTTAGCCCCAACCCTCAGTCACTACACACTTACCACTCTACCATATGACTTACACACTACAATGGTTAGCCAACAAATTCAGAATTAGCGCCAACACATGGCCACATGAGGAGCATACAACCAGAACCTCCGCCGGGTTAGGTGCTAACACTTTAATGGTGCGAAAAATTCGCCTGAATTGCAGAACTGACACATGTGTTGGGTTTTGGCATGGAAAACGCTCGGAGCCAGGTTCAATTTTGATAGAGTGTGTTTTGGCAAGCAAGTACAACAAGTTATTGGGGAGAAACTTCCAGGAAGTATATTCTTCTCATTTTTTGGCCAAACCAGGTGCAAGAAGAGTCTAGCTAGGGGTTTTTGGACATTCTGGAGCCATTGAAGCCATCTATTTTTCATTCCAAGCATTGTAAATCACTGATTTTGACAGTTTGAGCATATAATGAAAATGATCCATTGGAAGTTGGACCAGGAGGTGTAGCCCAAGAGAGGGGTGAACTCCTTTATCATTTTGCTCTGTTATGTGCTCACTTTTGATGGTTGTTTATGTTTATTTGTGCTGCTCATGTTAAGTAAAAAAACTCATTAAGTTTATGTGTTTGCAACTTGATCCAATTGCTTAAGTCACATAAAAATTTCACTTGCAAATTTGTACACACAAACCTTTTTCATTTTCAGATCATCTGGACTGATAATGACCCTAGTCTCATCGTTCCTCTTATGCCTACATAGGTGTTTGACACACATTTAGATGGTCAGGCCAACCCACTCATGCGCTATGCCTCTTCTCACCATTGTCTTGTTGGCCATAGGAGCATCCACCTCCATTCAACGAACCAAATCAATGATCAACATTTGGGATGCCTCTCCAACAAATTCTTTATCGTGGTAATTCCCTTCACAAAAAAAACTTATCTCCTTATGGATCCGATGGGAAAAAAAATAACTCACACACTATTGCATACACACTGTAGAAATTACTCACAACCAATCTATTTTCACACACTAATCTCTCATAGGCTTCCATTTCCCTGGGCCCTCCCTTGAGGGAGTCAAGCCCAATCCCTCTCTAATACCAATTGTTAGGATAAGAAAATCCCATGAGAGAAATAATAAACCAAAAACAAAAAAAAACACATAAATCATGCACACATCATTTACACATGATTTACCCTAGAAAACCCTTATGAGAAAAACTAGGAAAATATATCTTTGTTCCCTTGACCAAATCAGACCAACTAGGCCAAGTGAGCCTTCACTACTCAACTCCATGCACATTACAATAGACTCTCCTCCTAAGCCTATTTTAAAAAATAATTACATGCAATCCATGGGAACATTACCACGGGCTACCAAAACCATGGACCTGAAAACCACCACTATTGACCTACAAATTTTTCATCGAGTCAAATTTAACCCAACACTTGTATCCACACTTATGGAGTTGATATCCCATGCTCTCCACATGGGAAAACTAATCCTCTCTACAATAAAATTCACTAGAAGCTTGAAGCATTTTCTTTTCCACTAAATGCTTCATTGGTTTTTTAAAATACATTATCAAGCATCTCCCATGCCTTACATGGTCCATGGTCTTTGTTGAGATGAAATCATAACTCATAAAAAATGACCAACTTGATCAACCCTTGTGCTTCATCATATCCATTCATCCATACATTCTTCTTTTGTAGTATTGTAACTCTTGACGATCATCTAATGCAATTAACCACATATACCTTTACTCTACAATAAATCTTCTATTTTTTACTATTACTTTACATTGTCAATGCCCATAACTTTATATTAGAAAACAATGATGGGGAAGACATAATACCTCCACCTCTAATCCTCTTTGAATACCAATAATCTCAAAAAAACCTCTAAACCACACAAGTTAGAGGCTAAAGTAAATCCTTAGGACCTTGATACCTGTAAAAAACACAAAAATCAATGAAATTCATTTAACCTAAAATCTCAACCCTCATACTTCATCACATTCATTCAACCATACATTTTTCTTTTAAGTCATGACCATCACCTGTTACAATTAACCACATATACCTTTGCTACATTGTTTTTACTTTTAAAATGCATAACACTCATAAGAGTACATAATGGGGAAGACATAAAACCTAAAACAACATAAAGCAAAATAAAAATATGCTAAAGGAAATATAAAAAACCTACTAAGAAATGGCTACAAATAGAGAACGACACTTTTGATCCCGAATGTCAAAAATCTCAAACCCCTTTGATTTTAAAGATATAAGCCACACAATTTAGAGGGTAAAGATAATCCCTATTGATACCTTGTAAAAGAGAGACGAAAACCAATAAAAATCAATTAATCTAAAATCAATGAAAATTAATTAAGACCAAACACAAAAGCATACATAATGAACTTATAAATGTGGATATTAAGGTGATATTTTTTCACTTTGAACATAGAATATTAATAATAATGTAATTTTAAGGTTATGGTTAAGCCAGACGTCAAATTGGTGTATGCAACTCTTTTGTTAGTGGGGGACAAGGGACCCCCTCAATCTTTGATTGGTAAAGTCTACGGAAGTATAGATACCCTACCCACTCTAAATTTGACCTTGTGACCTCTTAGGAGGAAACACATATTCTTAACCATGTATATGAGAATAATTATGGACAAGATTGACAACCCACACATGATTGACAATTTAGATGACCCCCTCAGCCTTTGATTGATAAAGTCTAATGAAGTATGCATATCCTACCCCTCTAAATTTGAACTTATGACATTTTAGGAGGAAACAGATTCTTAACCATATATATGAAAATAATTATCAACAAAATTGACAACCCACATATGATTGACAACTTACATATCTGAAAATTATTAAAAAACACAGATTAATGATAATTATTAGACAACACAGATTGTAGAACTTATTCAATCCATGCAATACAAATTATTAGTAAAATAGATTGGGCAAGAATTGAGATCTAAATTTCATTTGCAGATCTTAAAGGATACGTCGTACATGGAATCCAGACTAGGACCAATGTAAATTGCAGTGAACGCCAGGTAAAATCTGGTCCCAATGGAGTGAACACCAGCTCATGTGAAGGGAAATGAATCACTTCGTATTCCTGTTTGTTGATCTTCCCGTCTCGGTACCTTATCGAGTACAATGAAAAGGGAGAAGAAGATTCAAGTCACCGGAAATGAATCACTTATTCCTGTTTGTTCATCAACTTCTGCACTCTGTAGATTAAATCGACAATGAAGGGAGAAGAAGAGTGAGGGGATGAAAAGACGACCTGTCACTTATGTCGTGTCGCTTCTTTCTTGTATTCGACGACGATCGCCATGCCCCGTTGTGTCGCCACTTTGAGCAGCGCAGGCGGATGTATGAATGAATGTTAACACGGGTGGGTCACACTGCAAATCTGCGCGACTGAACTGATACTGCTACTCCATCGCGCGGTGTCGAACAATGTGTACAGATAATCTTCTGCTATCAAGCCACAGTGTGACATTTAACATTTTTCGCTTGTCGCCCCATTCTCCAAGTAGTTTTTTTTTGTGAGTTTCTTGATGCTTTATGCTTGAAAAAGAAAGAAAGAAAGAAAATGACTTGCCTCACACACTTATTTCTGTAGTTCAGCGCTTTTCCTGTTCAACTTGATGATGGGCTCTCCCAATTAGCTGTCAAGATATTTTTATAGTTGTCCTTACTGTCTTTGAAGGCTTCACACTCTAATATGAAATGTTTTTCTGTTTCCACTTTTCCCAAGGTGCAGAACACACACACCCTTTCTTCCCAAACTTCTTTTAGTCTTTTCCAACTCTCAGTTTCACAACTAAATTGGTAAGAGTTGATAATACTCAACAAAGTCAAGAAAATTATGGTGATTTTGAAAGGCTTCTCTAAATGTTTTTTGAGCATAGAAATAAGATTATAGTAATCTCTTACCTTTATTAAAGTTAAACCAATTGTTATCTAGAGATTAATCACCATCACCATCATCAATATCATATTTATAATAATGATAATAATAAAATCAAATAATCTTTTCATTTAAATTAAAAATTAATGTAAATTCATATGTACAATCTACATCATCATTTTATTTAGTATAACAATATAAAAAATTACTATATTAAAAGATAAATAACAATTATTTTTAAAGAGTTTTTATAGATTCCAATATGAAGGAGATGTGTATTTCTTTTGGTGTTTAACATGGCGTTGACACTTAACATTCAAACAAATATTGATAACAATAAAATATTTCAATATTGATTATAAATAAAATATTCTTATATGAGGGAGATGTGTCATTTCTTTAATGCTTAATATGGAGTCCACCTTATGTGAATCCATCAAGATAGAGATCAAATTTTTATAAATAATATTTTTTTTTAAATATTTGATTGGTAAAGTGTACAGAGGTATACATACCCTACCCCCTCTAGATTTGAACTTGTGACCTCTTAGGAGGAAACACATGTTCTTAACGATTAGGCCCACTAAGGCCCATAAAATATCTAATATAACATAATATATATAATATAACATTGTTAATAATAATATATATAATATTACATTGTTAATAACAATATAACATAATAGTTAATAATGATATAACACAATATAAATCAAACATGATTCATAATATAATATTATTTTTATTTTATTTTAACAAGAATGGTTATTTTATATTAAAAAAAAAACTATAGCAAAGGCTAACAAATATACATACAATTCAAAATGGTAGGACACCTCTCTAAAAAGAGAGTTTCTAGTTTGGACCAACAAAATTTGCTACCTAATCATATAATAGTCTATCACTATGCCATGTATAGATTCTTACAAACTAGTGTAATATAAATATTACTTTACAAAGCATAAAAACCTAGCTATTGTAGTTTTAGAGTGATGCCCACTATCCATCCCTCTTCTATTTCCATTGGTTGCTCAGTGCAGGCTTGAATCTCCACTTCTTGTGTCATGGAATCTTGAGAAGAAGTAGGGGATTGTAGATTTTCCTAATATACATCCAATTCTGATGAATTTATTGATTGCAAGAGGGAGCGGATTTGCTTGGCATAGATAAAATATGCAAAACAAACACACGGTGAAGCTATGCTCACTTCTGTATTATTCAATGAAGACGGATTACATCCTTATATAGGAAAAGACTCTACCGAGTCGGTTACATGAAAACCAAAGACAACTAGACTCTTAACATGCCTACAACTGACTCTCACAACTGAAGCTTATAACTGGTGCTTACAACTGGTGCTTACAACTGGCGCTTACTCCATTATTTCCAAGTCTCCCCCTTGATGGAGAATGGATTGACTTCTACACCTAACATCTCTCTAAACAGTTCAAACTTAATCTTTCCAAGAGGCTTAGTGAAAATATCAACATCATTTTCACTAGTATTACAATACACAAGAGTTATTTCATTTGACTGCAACTTTTCTCGAACAAAATGATACTAAGCTTCAACATGCTTCGTCCTTGCATGAAAAATCAAATTCTTCGCAATATTGATTGAACTTTGATTATCACATCTGATCATTGTAGGTTCCTTTTGTTCTTCTCCAACATCTTGAAGAAGTCTTCTTAACCAAACAACTTCACAAGTTGCTGCACACAAGGCTTTATATTCTGCTTCAGTAGAAGACAAAGATACAATAGGTTTCTTTTTACTGCTCCATGAAACAACCCCGGATCCAATGTTGAACGCATATCCAGTGGTTGATCTTTGATCATCTAGATTGCCAGCCCAATCAAAATCTGAATAACCTGTCAACTCAACATTAGATGCATCAATATATTTAAGACCATAATCAAGTGTACCTTTTAGATACCTGAGTACTGCCTTTGCTTCATTCCAATGGATTTAATGAGGTTTCACCATGAACTGACTTAACACACTCACATAATATGAAATATCAGGTCTGGTTGTGGTGAGATAATTCAGACTACCCACCATCTGTCTATACACAGTGCCATTCACCTCCTTCGAACCATTATCACAAGAAAGTTTCACATTCTGCTGCATGGGAACAGTAGAAGACTTACACTGATCCATTTTAAATCTCTTAAGTATTTCTCTGATATACTTACTTTGGCAAACTAAAGTTTGGCTTGCATTTCTCCAAACTTCAAGACCTAGGCAGTAATGTAACTCACCGAGATCTTTCATTTCAAATACCTTTGATAACTACTCCTTGATTTCATCAATTAACTTCTATGCATTTCTTGTAATTATTAAATCATCAACATATAATGAAATCAATACTATATACCCCTGTTCATCAAATTTGGTATACATATTTGGATCACTTTTGCTCCTCATAAAACCCTGTTGAAGAAAGAAAGAGTCTATCTTCTCAT
>ML783304.1:399197-413058 GCA_009831015.1 Picea engelmannii | reverse complement strand
AACAAACCCTTCAGGTTGAGTAAGGTAAACCTCTTCCTTTAACTCACCATTCAAAAATGCAGATTTAACATCTAATTGATGTAGCTTCCAATGGTACTTTGTAGCTAAAGCAATTAACATTCTGATAGTATTCAATTTAGCTAATGGTGCAAATGTTTCAACATAATCAATACCTTCTGTTTGTGAATAACCCTTTGCCACCAATCTAGCCTTATACTTATCTATACTACCATATGATTTAAACTTGGGTTTGTATATCCATTTGCATCCAATGGGCTTCTTATGTTTAGGCAATTCATTCAATTCCCAAGTATTGTTTTTCATTATAGATTCATATTCTTCCTCCATTGCATTTTGCCATTCATCATGTTCATTAGCTTCATCAAAACTCATGGGTTCTATGACATTTGAAATGCCACTCATTAGGGCATAGTCTTTATACCTCTGAGGAAGCCGAATCTGTCTTGAAGATCTTCTCAATTGATTATCTTCCTCCCCACTTTGTGAAGATTTGTCTTCACCTGTAGGTGAACTGTGACTGCTTGAACTGTCCATATCAATGAGTCCTTCTTGCTACTGCTACTGTTGTCGCTGCGGGGATGGCTGCTGCTGCTGCTGCTGCTCTTCTTTAACTCCTTCATCAAGAAGTCTATGCCATTCCTCATGACCGTTGTCGTCATGATTTCCTGCTTCCTGCTCATGGAAAAGTACATCTCTACCTCCAAATACTTTGTGAGTAGCAGGATCAAACAATTTGTATGATTTAAATTCAGAATAGTACCCAATGAAAATACATTTAATGGCTTTAGCATCTAATTTCCTTTATTCTCCTTTGGAATATGTGCAAAAGACTTACACCCAAATACTTTCAAATTATGAACTGCGGGTTTGGAACCATACAAGGCCTCGAAAGGAGTAACATTATCAAGACACCTTCTTGGACTTCTATTCTTTAAATAAACTGCAGTATTTATGGCTTCAGCCCAAAATGCATTTGAGATATTCTTACCTTTCATCATACTACGTGCACACTCTATCGGAGTTCTATTTTTCCTTTCAGTGACTTCATTTTGCTGTGGAGTGTGAGGTATTGTAAACTGTTGTACTATTCCATTATCTTTGCAATATTTGTTGAAGTCCCCTAATTTATACTCTCCCCCTTGATCTGAACGGAGGATTTTGATGGATTTTCCTGTCTGCTTTTCCACCATGGTTCTAAAATCCTTAAAGTACTCGAAAAAATCACTTTTTCGTCTAAGGAAGTAAACCCATGTGTATCTCGTGCAATCATCAATAAATAATAGAAAGTAAAATGCACCTCCCAACGACCTAGTCTGCATAGGCCCACAAACATCAGTATGCACAAGATCTAACACATCTCTCTTTTTCTTATCAGGATTAGAGGGGAATTCATCTCTGTGCATCTTTCCTAATGCACATCCATCACAAGCAACCTTCTCATTCTTTAACATGGGAAGTCCTTCAACCATATTATTTTTCTATAATAACAATAAATCAGGATGATTGATGTGTCCATACCTTTGATGCTAAAGAATCTTTGTTGGCATAGTTGCAGAAGTCAGTGCATGATGTGCTTTGCTGGTAACATCAAGTTTGTATAGACCTCCTGCTCTGACTCCCATTGCAACAGTTTGGAAGTGGTCCAACAGATCCTTCACTATGAAATAATTCTTGAAGAATTCAACCTTCAAGTTCTGATCTGTAATGGTGGACACATAGATCAAATTTTTCTTTATTCCTGGCACATACACCACATTGCGAATGTAACAAACAATACCATTCGACAATGTCATAGGAATGTCTCCATATCCCTTGATCTGATGAGTGCGGTCATCTCCAAGATATATGCTGGCACCATTCTGTGTTTCTTTAAAATTAGCATACCAATTTTTATTATAAGTCATATGTATTGATGCTTCAGAATCCACAAACTAGGCATCAGAATCATCCATTTCAGTAGATAAAACAACGTTAGACACAAACAACCTAAGATCCCGTGAGTCAAAATTCGAGGGTTCATCAATATCATCACTAACAATAAATAATCTGAGATCTTGATTTGAATATTTTTTTGCATAATGACCTGAATGTGTTCTAGGTTTATTCCTAGCCTCATCACTTTTCTTCTTATGACAATATTTAACCATATGTCCAGGTCAACCATAATAAAAACAACTCTTTGACTCATTCCTATCAGATTGCATACCTTGATTTGGAGGTTGTCTTCTCTGCGATGAATTGCCTCTCTGCCATGAACCACCTCTCTGCCATGAACTGCCTCCTCTGCCTCTTACTCCTGATCTCCCTCTCGCAGATCTATTATTCGACCACAGTGCCAAATCTTTACTCGGAGGCTTCAGATTCCCACGCCTCTCTTCCTCTTGCAGCAAAATACCTGTCAGTTCTTCAAACGTAGGAGGTTTCTCCCTTGCTGCGAGACCTGTTATGAACATATGATAATCTTCTAGCATACCATTTAAGGTAATAGTGACTAGATCAGTGTTGGAAATAGTTTCCCCTATATTTACTAGCTTGTCTTTCACCTCTTTAATACGACCCAAAAATGAACTAACAGATTCATTTCCATCCATCTTAATGCCTAGCAATTTAGTTTTTAGGAACAAAATGCGATTTGTGTTGCTAGTTTCATAGAATGCTTTAAGTGTTGTCCATGTTGCAGTAGAAGTTGTAGCTTCTCTAATATGTGGAATTATGCTATCTTTAACAGACATGCACAACAATACCTTTGCCTTGTTTTCGCGCTTCTCCCAATCTTGGATCTGTGTTGTTGTCGCACCTGCAACCACATCAGGTTTCAGTTCAGTTCCCTTCGCAATGTTCCAGACACCATAGCCTTCCATGAGCGTTTGCATCTTGAATTTCCAGTTAATGAAGTTTGAGCCATCTAACTTGTTGACTTCGTTGAGGTAGGTCTCTGCCAGCGGATTCACCATCGCTGCAAGATATTCTCTGCAAGTGAAACACCAAGGATATGCAACTTTCTGTTGATTTTTCTCCTATGCTGAGCAGTTCGTTGCTCTGCCTTCGGATCCACTGATCCAACTCTATCTCTGTACTCAACTTAAATCATGCATGCATCCACCTTTAAATCATAACACCACCTCACATGTTTATAAACTCATACTCTCATGCTCATTTATAAAAAGGCTCTCATATAAAAAGCTCTTAAAAAATAATTTTAAATTTCTTAAAAGAAACTTTCCTTAAATCCAAAAAAAAAAATCCACTTTTAAAAAAAACTTTATATACTTCACTCAATAAAGTTTGCATGCAAATAATGTCACACTTCAAATAATCAAACACTTCATGCTATAACTCACTCTTCACTCTTCACTTCACGCTTCAATTAAAAAACTTTATAATCCACGCTTATTCAAATGTTCCTTAAAACCTCAAGGCATGCAACCGATTTTCAAAACTCCATGCAAACAACTTGCTCAGCACCAAATCCAGAAGTAAACTTGCGCATGCAATTTATTTCCACGCTACCTTTCCACAGAATCACTAACAGGTAACTCGACCCTTCAATTTAGTGCAACCAATACCATAGACTGTCTACTAAATCATACGGTCTGCTAAGATAACCCGTGGCCTCCTCTTCCATGCAACTCAAACCCACACAGCTCTTCACGGATCAAGAACTCATCCAGCCCTCACAAAACTCACGCTATCCACGCCCTCTCCCCGTGGCTCTGATACCAAGATAAAATATGCAAAACAAACACACGGTGAGGCAATGCTCACTTCTATATTATTCAATGAAGATGGATTACATCCTTATATAGGAAAAGACTCTACCGAGTCGGTTACATGCAAGCCAAAGACAACTAGACTCTTAACTAAGAACTGACTCTTAACACGCCTACAACTGACTCTCACAACTGAAGCTTATAACCGATGCTTACAACTGGCGCTTACTCCATTATTTCCAAGTGTTTGTTCATTTCCCTAAAAATTATGCATGTTTCCTTATCATGTTTCTAGTTCTGCTCCTCCAGTTTAGCTTTAAGCTGGGAAATCCGACCTTTTTGAATTTCCAATTCGCACTTATGTGCTCCTGTGTATGCCTTAACTTCCATGACCTTGTAGGTTGAGCAGTGGCATGGATTTGAGCCGCATCTCCACATAACGCTCCCTGACATTCTGCATGCAATTGAGGCCCCAAAAATTCCGTACATGCGAGAGAGAAGTAAGGCTTGGTTGCACAAAATGATCTTGCCTGAGGTGGAAAAGGAACAAGTCCCAACATCCATGCAATTGGTGGTTGAAATGGCGAGGTGGTGAGGTTCGTGAATATGCTTGGACTTCCACATGATTGCATTGCGTGGGAGATGGAATCTGTAATGTTGTCCATATTTCCCACATCCTTTAGCCTTAAACTCCTGGAGTGTGATTAAAGAGAACACAAATGAATGGATTGACATGTGTCAGGCGGTATGTGTATGTGAATGTTGTGTCATGAGATTAATCAATGATGCTTGCTTCCTGTTCATAAGGAAGGACATGATAATATTTGATAGATTGGAATTTCTCCCCTTCTTAAATAATTCTTTGATAATTTTTTTAGAAGACATGATAATATTTGATAGATTGAAATTCCTCTCTTTCTTGAATAATTTTTTGATAATTCCTTTACAAATTCAAATAGTAACATCTTGGGAGTTTTAAAAACCATTAATAACAAATTCTTAGTGCCCTACTATACTACAATCCTTGTTTTGTTCTTCTCCTATTTAATTATTAAAAAAATATCATAAACCCATGTAAAATAAAATACCTCTCATCCCTTAAAAGTCTTAAGGCACCAACATTATTCATAATAATATAACATAATAATAACGTTTTTAATAACAATATAACATAATATAAATCAAGCATGGCCCTATGTATAATAGTGAGATCGTAACACTCTTCTTTTAAATACAACATATGACTATGTATAATATTGAGATCATAAAACAATACTTTAAGGCACCAACATTATTCATAATAATATAACATAATAATAACGTTTTTAATAACAATGTAACATAATATAAATCAAGCATGACCCTATGTATAATAGTGAGATCGTAACACTCTTCTTTTAAATACAACATATGACTATGTATAATATTGAGATCATAACACTCTTGTTTTAGGTATCACATATTCTTAAATTAAAATTGGTTTTACTTCTTAAAATTCTATTCTATTATATACATATCTTTTGATTTAACTCTTATATATAAACAAACTTCATTTCATAAAAGTAAAACTTATATATACTGTACAATCATTATAGCTTTAAAAAACACTACATAAATTTACTATATATATATATATATATATATATATATATATATATATATATTTTATTGATTTACATTTTAAAATCTCATCCTACATCATAAAACTTAAACTTATATATAATGCACATTTTATAATGTAAATTTATGGTAACTATATATATATATATATATATATATTAAAATTTCATCATATCTCATAAAAATTATATATTATGTATAGTCATTATAATTTTGTTGACGTTTGAATTTATTAGGATCGAAATGATAACTTCATGAGGATAAAATCTTTATGTGTTTTTAGAGAGGTGGTACTTTTTATATTATGTACAGTCATTATAATTATGTTGATATTGAATTCGCTAGGACTAAAACAACAACTTAACTTGAATATCTTGGATTAGGAGAATGCTTAGGAAGCAAACCTTAGATCTTTATTGCTTGAATTTATGAAAGGATATAGTTCTTCAATAAATTAATATAATCTTTATATGCAACAGTAAATCTCTTTACAATAAGAAAAGATTGAATGAGGGCTTCAACATCATAACTTCTTTACTAGCATCACATACACAATCTTCTTGATTACATACAAATATATCCGTATCTTCTTCATGAGAAATAGGAGAGAATAATTTGATCATCTCAAATAATTTTAAAAGAGTACTACTATAAAGATCAAAAGAGAATTTGATAGATCAATTTCAAATATCTCATATTTAAGACTCAAAGTTACAAGATATAGTTGAAATCAACCTTAAAACAATTCTTTGTGGAGTTTTATTCATGAAAGATGTTCTTCAATTCAAAATATCTGACAGCCATGTATATGGCTGTAAATACTCCATGATCATATAAGAAACATTTTTTGAATAATACAAGAAGAACACTCAAGAACTCACCCTTGTGCTCAATTCAGAGATTCAAGCATAAAACTATGAGAAATGATGTAGAAGAAAAGACAGAGTGGAGAAATGAAGATCTCTCTTCATTGATCATAATCTTGGGTGTAATATTCTTCTTCCTCTGATATTCTGCCTTGCCCCTTTGATAATTTTGATTGTGGAACCCTTGATGAAACACTTCTTCTCTTTAAAAAACAAAAAATCTAACTATTTGAGTAGTTAGGGTTTTTCGTTTCTTGAATTTCCCGTACATTTTTCTTCTTGAATAATTCTCTTTAATTAATGTTCACTAAGTCTTCATTAATGAAATTATATCATTAACATCCAAATATTTCAAATGGGCCCTTTTTCTTTTTTTAATAAATTTTTTTAAATAATTTTTATTTAATTTTTTTTTAATTTATTGTCATTTTAAAGAGGGGGAATGTGTTTTCATTTTCTGGAAGTGATGATCAAATTTTCAGCCATGGAAATCACTTTAGATGTGATATTCACCGTCTTATCTTTCCAACGATATAAATTTTACGATATAAATTTTTCCCAAATCCGTTGCCCAGATCTCAAGATATGAGCTCATGAAGTTGAGTTGTCACTAAAACCCAATAAAAATGAAGCTAATTGATATTTTAATTTCTGAGAAAAATGTAGTCACTTTCAGGCCTTCAAACAGGTACTATCATCTTCTACATCGAAATAAATTTCCAACCGCTGCCCAGAGCTCAAGTTATGGCCTCTTCAAAATGGATCAAATGTCTTGGGAAAATGTAGACCCTTGGATGGATTTCATGTCTCTCTTCATAAAATTCAACCCTTTGGTTCAAAAGTCTATCCCACATGCATTGGGATATTAAGATGTTTGATGTATATAATAAAACTCTAATTTTCTTTATAAGTGAATATATGGAGAGTGTAAAGAGCTATTTGACTTACCTTTGAAATTGGATAGTAAAATATAATTTTTAAATGCCAAGTCATTGTTGAATCATCACCCACATGCAACTAATAAAAACATGGGACATCTAACCAATGAAAATATTCCATGTGTCTTAATTCTAGGTTGCAATGTGGCACCAATAATACACTGCCATGTGTTATAGTTATAGGTTGCCATATGTCAAAATAAAAACCTGGGACATGTAACCAATGAAAATATGCCATGTGTCTTAGAATAAATATTCCATGTGTCTTAATTCTAGGTTGCAATGTGGCACCAATAATACACTGCCATGTGTTATAGTTATAGGTTGCCATATGTCAAAATAAAAACCTGGGACATGTAACCAATGAAAATATGCCATGTGTCTTAATTCTAGGCTATCAGGTGGCACCAATAATACATTGCCATGTCTCATAGTCATAGGTTGCCATATGTGAAAATCTGTGTCATAGTCATAGGCTTCCATATGTCAAAATTAGATTAGTTGAGAATAAAGAATCATTTGATTGGTTAATATTTCATATCATATACTTTGATAAAAAGCTCGAGGAAGGAAATGAATGTGCGTTTAAGTGAGAGGAGGTAATATAGTGTGGGGTTGGCCGGCATGGAGTGCTAATCTAAGTGTGTGATGGATGAACTTGATGTGGTTAAAAAAATTTCTAAGTATTTTGGGTGAGGGATGTGAGAAAGTGTTGGGTTGGGGAGAGTGAAGTGTATAGAATAATTAAGGGGAAAGGTAATAAGAAGAATTAAGGGTCTTGGATCTATGATTTTTTTTTTTTTTAATGGGTTATGAACCTGTAATGTAATAAGAAAATTTTTAATGGGTCTTAGGCCTAGAAAAATTGAAGAAATAGGGTTCTTAGATCCGAAAATTAATGAAGAAATCTAGGGTCTTGGATTAAAAAATTTAAATGCAATTCCAAGAGATTAGTTTTATTCCAAATACAAGTAGCACCCTTTTGTCCCGGATATATTGAACATATGAACTCAGATTTTGACCAAAAAAATGAGTGGCGAAGATGAAAGTAAGATCCATGCAATGAACTTATAAGAATTCAAAAATTTTCGATATCATTTTTTTTTATGAATAGAAGAGCAGGAAAATAAAATTTGATCAACAAGTGTATATTAAAAAACTGTATAAGAATCCCCGGATGGGGTGACATGTCGAGCATCCAAGACACCTGGAGCGGAGCCAGGCCTGGCCTTAATGAGGTAGGTCGACCCCCATCCCCTCAACATTAAGGATGGGAGCTGGCCCAAACTGCCATTCTCACGACAAGAGACTTCTCCCTCATGTGAGCTGTCTGGAGTTGTAGTCAATTAAGAAGGGGAAGTTAATGGAGGAGGTTGTCGCATCGCTCCATCCACTTATGAATAGCCCGTGCCATGGATTCATCTAGTTCGATTTCACCCAACACCAGTTCTGCAATTGTGAGCTCTGGGGCAACCACCAGTCCACCCTTTACACTGTATCCATCCAAATTTTCATTATGATGCTGCGAGAATGAGGGAACCCACACTGTGGCTCTGCCTGGTATACCCTGGCTTCTTGACGAAAGAGTCTGCAAAGGATGGAACGATCCTTATCTATGGCTCAGACTCAAGTCGCACACAGAGAAACTGTGGTCAGAACACCTCCCATGGCATATGTGGAGGAGGTCTTCCTAGAGGAGCCAATTCAGGTTCCTCTGAAGCATCTCCTCTTCACTGTGCCCGATAACTAGCAGCCACCAAGCAAATTTCTGGAGTAAGCCACCATGGCTGTCACTGAGGAGAAACAAGCTCACAACACAGGGAAAACACAATTAGAAGAGTTTCCCACCTGCTACATAGAGGAGAAGACTCCAGAAGAGTTGGATTCTCAAAAGGCCGCACCCACAGTTGGATACACCTCAGACAAAGGCATGGAGAGCGACAAGAAGGAGGGAGCATGCATGGAGCAACAAAGGGAGGTAGCACCAAGCGAGGCCGAGGAGAACAGGTCAGGAGGCACGAAAAGGGAGGGTGGCAAGGTCCTCACGCCACCTCCCATCTCGTCCATGCAGGAACAATGGCGTGTCCAGCCACCTTTTTTCCACCCAGAGAACCTGGAATTGTTGTTTGATTTGTGGAGGCATATGGCGGACCAAGTCCACCGTGGCACCCTCATGAGCCAATGTTTGGATATGCTATACGATGCCTTTTCCAATGCGCCAGCAGGGTAGAGATGCCCAACTTGTGCGCAACCCTTCGTGATGCCAGCTAGGGAAGGAGCACAGGAGGATGATGTCGACATGGCCACCTCTGAGGCCATCGGGTAATTGCAAATGGTTATGCTCTGGTTTCTAGTTTTGTTGCTTAGGGTTGTGCTTATGCTTCTAGCTATATTTTGTAAAACTATAGTCATAGTTCAGACTATGGAACACCATCCGTCCTGGTTTCCTACGGGCATGACAGATGGCAAACCGCCTACTTTTAACCAAAATAACACTGACTGCCAGCTGTTCTGATTTCCGCTAAATCGATAGAACAATTAACAACCTAAGTATAGTTGTATTTTTACCACTTAATATAACAGGAACTACCTCTTTTACTTAAAAAAATAAATATATAAAAATAATATTATATATATATATATATATATATATTTTTTTTTTTTATAATTATTATAACAATATAAAAAAATATATTAATTTTTTTATTTTATAAACCTAAAAAACCAAAATGTTTTTATTGCCATTTGTTTTGCATCCTAAAATCGAGTCACATGTCATACTATTACATAATATCATGTACAAAGTCATTGTTAAAAAAATATTTTTACATCTAAAAATCCAATCACATGTCATACAATTACATTATAATTATAATTTACAGAGTCATATATAAAATGATTATACAAGGGGAAAATGATGTTACATATTTGTTAAGTGATATTTGTGATCTTTAATGATATTATATATTTATTTAAGTGATTTTTTCATAAAGAAAGAATATTTAATATGATGATGATGATGATGATGATTAACATCCACTATGACTTAATTGGTCTATCAGACCTTAAGAGGGTAAGTGATTACTTGTGGTTCTTTAGAATTTTGTTTCTGTGCTCGAAAAGCATTAAGAGAAGCTTTCCAAGATCACCATACTTTTGTTGAGTTAAGAGGTTAGGAAGGTTGGTAGTGTGATCAATATTTTGAAAATGAGATCTAATATGGGTATAGGCTGGACAATCTAAGAGAAAGTGCTTTTCATCTTCAACTTTCTTAGTGTCACAAAGGTGACACACTCTTTCATCCCATGGCATTTTAGGAATTGACCAATGCTCAGTTTCACTATGGAGCTCGTGAGAATTTGTTCTTATCTTAGCAATGCTTATTTTTTTCTTTACACTTGGCAAAATAGATAGATAATTTTGATCTTCTAGATTAGGGTCGATTACATCTTTATAATACCTTAATTTTCTTTTTTCCTCTAACTCTTTATCACACCACATTTTTTCCTTAAATTTTGATTTGACGTTTTTTTAATAGTATCTTTATTCTGCTAAATGGTTGCTTCCATGATTCCCCAATAGTTTAGACAAAAGAAAAAATGACATTATATTTTAATTTATTTTGTAGTAAAAATAAAATTTTATTTTAAGAGGTCACAAATTAGAATGAAAATAGGATATTTATATTTTGGTAGACTTTACCACTCAAAACTGAGTGGAGTGGATCTCATACACCAATTTGAGAGGTTATTTAAAAATTAAAAAAATAGATAATTAATATTAATTTTAAAAGATAAATATAAGAAAATGACAACATAGATTTGTTTTATTTTTTCAATAATTTAACCAATTCATAATAATAAAATAAATATCTATTGATTTTAGTATTGATTATATCAAATATAAAAAGTGAATAAATAAATATTTAAAATTTAAATATTAATTTTTGTTGTACTATTGTATCATTTATAAAAAGTGAATAAATAAATATTTAAAATTTAAATATTAATTTTTGTTGTACTATTGTATCATTTTTGATGTTGAATATATACAAAATAAAGTATCATTTTGATGTTGAATATATACAAAATAAAGATGAGTTGATGGTAATCGGTAACTATTGTGTTTCACTTCTCTCAATATATATAAGATATTTTATGAAAAAGAAATCCAAACCATCACATACAATCTTTTGAAATGTGGGAAAATGATTTTTCAAGATTTAGATAAAAAGTGTATTTCGAAAATGATTTTCTAAGATTCGGATAAAAAGTTTTTTTTTTTTCATATATTAAATATTTCACTTCTTATTCATTGGTATAGTGATGAAATTTGGAAAGCATTTTCACTTGTTTTTTCTCAAATTAATGATTAAAGATTTATACTAAAAAGGATATAGTAGCTAGATTTATAGGAGGTAGGCATAGAAGCCATGCCTTTAGTTCTTATTGTACATGCTCTATCCAAAATACTTACATTTATTTTCCTAAAATTATTTAGTTATTCATGTGTAGGTATGTTGTTTAATAAATTGGTCTAAAAGAAATATAAAGAGACAATACATATTAGAAAAGTAGAATTAGAAATTTAATTAAGTTTGGTGTGGGAAGCAATGTTCAAGTCCACTTGTGTTAGTGTTCTTTCTTATTCCATTTATTCCATTTCCTTAGTGAAAGAGGTACTTGAATGGTTTAGTGAAACTCTCACTACATGTGCTAGGTGGATGACATTTGTTACTTCAATAGAAGTTCCAGGTAGGTCGCTTGAGGCTAAATTGATAGAAATGTTCATGATGTTGGGCATGGGAGGCATTAAAATTGGCGAGGGGTGATGAAGATGATCCACCATTCATCAAAATAGGGATTGCAACGTTGCTACGCTAGAGGTCATCTTTACTTACTTCCTTTAATGGATAGTCATAAAAACTTACTTCCTTTAATGGATAATCATGGAAACTTACTTACTTCCTTTAATGGATAGTCATAGAAACTCATGTTTATACTTTCCATTCTCTCAAATTGAGAATGTACTTGCTTGCTTTAATGGCATACTAATCTTATACCCTCTTCTTTTCTTTTAATTGGGTATCTAATTCCTCCTTTAATGTATTTTGTTGTTTAAATGAAGAAACCACAACTTTACTGGCCTCCTCTACATTCCTTTCATGGTGCTTTAGACCTTCTTTAGATTGTAGATAATACAACATCGAATATAACATTGTAACATGAATAAACATCCTCACAGCAAAAGAAGACACCTAGATGGAGGACCAAAGCTAGTCTAAACTTCCCATCTCCGTTTTCTTCCTTTGCTTTGGCCATATTTCATCTCCGTTTTCTTCCTTTGCTTTGGCCATATTTATTCCCACAAGCTTCCTAGACATCCGTCATGTGGGAAAAATTTCCTTCCTATATCCTTATTAACAATGCCTTTGAGGGGAGTCAATAAAATAAGGGGTGAGACAATAAGAATTAATAGAGACCCTGGCTGCTGATTGCATGTTGAGAAAAGTGTGAAGGAGGAATGAGACCACCTTAATCACATTTATGGTGGGAAGCAAAGTTAATTGTTGATTTTTCGTTGACTTTTTTCCATGACCACTGGATACACAGAATATGCAATCCAGATAAAGATGGCACAGCCCTTCAAGCTTAACCTTTCACAAGCTTTTGCACCATGATTTCTTAAATTTTTTTAATAACTCTCTTATCCTAGTGTAAGATTTATTTTTAACATTGATTCTATTAAATAGCAGAGGGATTAAAAAACACCAAAAACACCCCGGACATGAGGCAAAAGGACGTTTCAAATCAAAGCTTTTGATGTACAACAACCGCATTTACATTACATAGTTGAGCAAGGGAACTGAGTTGAGTTGAGTAGTGTCTGCCACTTAATTAAAAAATCAACATATCACATGGTTCTCATGATGAAGATTACCACAAGAACGCTTTCAAATATCTTATAAAGCACATAATGGGATGCTATGAATGAGTTCAATTAGTGACATATATTGTCAAGGTAACGTGCTGTTAAAATATTCGAAGTACAGAACAGTAATGAATAACGTGGAAGAACTCGATTCTGGTCACCGGTATTTAACATTCAGAGATTGTAGACTCGCAAAAGTGGATTTCATTGAGGGCAGAAGAACATAAAATAAGTGGTTAAACAGGGATTCAACAAAGACATAATTGGAGCACGATATCTTATGATGGCTCATTATTTGCATATCCCATCTTTGCTTTGTTCTCACTCAAACAATAATTCACTTTGTCTTTCACCAAATTCCTTTGGTTTGCTTTCAATTCGTAGTTTAATATATTTTACCCAAAGCTGTATTCCTGTATTTCAGTGGATATATTGAACTGTATTATTCTCTGATATATGACGTTTTTTTGTTCGAGCTACTTTAGCAAAAGATGACAGGATAAGTTTTAGAATCTAGCAGGATGGAATATGAAATTTGTGTGGGAGAAGATAATTTGAAATGGGGAACAAAATCCTCAATAGGGACTCGGCATCACGCCAACTTCAGACATAGTCGACAATTAGTGCAGTTGACTTCACGCCAACTTACACACTATCAACAATTAGTTCAGTCAACTTGCCACCTTCAACTACTTGTTCAAACCCCTGATACCTAATTCAACTCCTCGATATGTTGCTAATGACCCCATTTTTAAGAATTTTAAATCGATGTGGT
>ML783304.1:368782-392636 GCA_009831015.1 Picea engelmannii | reverse complement strand
AATAAATAAAAAACTATAAATTTTATTGATCAGTTGCTCAGATTGAAATTGGTTTTTCTGGATTGATAGAGAAGCCACATGAAATCCTCAAGTTGATAGGGTTACTAGGAAAATGTCTTTAGAAAGAACGTTTTAGTTTGACGTTTAATGGATTGATGGGGTGTGTAAAATCATAATTCTGATTGTTGGGTGTGATTTAAGTTTTTGTTAAAGCTCTGGTTCAAGTCAGAAACCTTCAAAGCGCCTGAGCAGAACCATGAATAAGGTAAAACCATAAGGCAAGCTATGATTTTCAACTTAATCATGCCAAAATATATAGCCAAAAGGGAGGATTTTTTTATCAACCCTCCGATCTATATAACGATATAATAAAAAAAAAAGGCAGTGCAGGGAATCTGTTTACACGTTAAAATATGACCAGACAAATAATTGGCTTTTGAAAAGTAATAAAGATTACGTTTGCACTTACGTAAGCTCTATCCGGACTGTAGAGACTTTCCCTTTTCTGTATGCAACAAGTTTGCTATGCAATTCACTTGTTATATAGTAAATTGAATGTAATTTGACTGCCCTCAAATGTCTGGGTTGGTAACTGTAAATGGATGTTTCAAATATGCTTCAAAATCTGATAGACTGTAAATGGATCTTTCAAATATGCTTCAAATTCTGATAGGCTTTATCATGCTCCCCTTCTGAGTTGTGTAGTTACTCAAATTATTTTATGCAGTTTGGTATGGTAATATGGACATGGAAATTAATATGGTATATGAATTTTTGAAATTACTTTTTCTTTTTTTTTTCAGGTTTAAGATAAGTTTTAGAATCTTCCTGACATAAAGTTGATGAACAACCAAAATAAAAGTCATTACAATAATATACATGTTAATATCTCAACATATCACTTATCCAATAGAAAAGATAACGATCCTTTATTCCAACAACCAAAACTAAACACAATTAACCTAACTTTTTATTTTCCTTAAATAAATATAATACATATTCAATAAATTAGATTAATTTAAATGAATATAAATTAACTTTTACATAGTATTTAATTATTCAAACCAACCCCTCAAAACACTCAACTACTTTACTTAACGATAGCGTAATCTTTATCTTCTATTAATAATTATAATTATTATGCTTTATTTATTTATAACTTCTAATTATTAATACTTCCAAAATGGAAAACTATGGTGACACACAATGACTTTACTGTAAACAAACAATTCCAAACAGTGAGATCTCTCTATCTTTTTATTAACATTTCTAATTATTATTCTTCATCTTTTTATTACTTCTGTAAATACCATGCTTACTCACAAATGAGTTCAGTGTAAACAAAGAGTTTCATACAGTTATATGTTGTAAGTTCACTCCATTTCATATTTGCATGCCCCACATTGATAAAAATAGTAAACAGAAAATTCTGATGCCATGCAATGGTTGCCTTTAACAGTGCCGTGTATGTATGGTTCATCTACTGCCCAGGCTCCTCACATTTACCTTGGGTTATCCATATAACTATTGCATTTACAGCCAGTTCTGATCCCTACCTACCTAATAAGATGTGATGGGTTCTCCTATGCACTTTTTGGACTGTCAATGGACTCATGACATGATATGATAACAGTTTCAAACAAGGCTGCAAAGAGGGCAAGGGGAATACTGTAGCTGGTTATGATATTTATTGGCATCAATGGAGTGAAATGGATATTTATTCACTTTGTCTGGTACTAAACAAAATATACGAAGTACATATTTTGAGGCATTCTGCTTATATCATATGACAAGAGTCTCTATTCTTCTAGAAGTATTGTTACTAACAGACGAAAAATGTGTTGGAATCGTCCTTTGAAACCCCTTTTTTCAGATCCTTGACCGATTGTGATCTGATTAAGATTACTGCTATAAACATGGCGCATTAATCAATTGAAGGACTGGATGCAGTAGAGGCCCGTGAATATTTTGGTACTGGTTTTCCCATGATAAGGCGATATCCATGCAGAATTAGCAGAGATAAACAGTACCAAAGAATATCATGGGAAACGCAGCAGCTAAGGCATTGACGAATTTCATATCTTGCGGACACAAGGAGGTTCGGATACTGATGGTAGGATTAGACGGAGCAGGTACACTACTTGAATCCATTATCTGATTTTTCCTTCTAATTTAGCTAATAGATCCATTCTTTGGTACTGAGAAAAGATGTTAGGTTCTGTAATTTATCTTAGATGTGTTGAATTTTGTTGTAAATGGTGGGGGAGGCTTTGTAATTAACAGACATTTATTCTGCTGTTAATTTGATGATGAGAAATCACAATCTGTAGACACTGACCTTAAGATTGTGGATCTGGTTAAAATAAGGTAAAACAACTATTTTGTACAAGCTGAGGCTCGGTGAGTATGTGAGAACTGTGCCCACGATAGGTTTCAATGTAGAGACAGTCAAGTTTAAGAACTTGAACTTTACAGTATGGGATGTAGGCGGTCAAGACAAGATCCGCCATCTGTGGAGGCAATATATGGTGAATGCTCAGGTACTGAAACCAATTTTATAATTCCGTAGGTTAATAATATTCTAATTGTTTAGAATTCATTATCCTTTTTTTGGGCTGAATAAGCCCAAAGGGGAATTAGGATAAAATTTTATTGAGAAACGCAAGGTACTCTACAACCCAGGTTCAGAGATGTCTGCATTTGTTTTGAATGCTTTTATCCACATGAGGTTCAGATATGTCTGCATTTTTTGAATGCTTTTATCCATGTGAATGGATTATATTAATGAGCACAGATGCATCTTTATCCCGGATGTATTAAGCCCCCACTTTTTCAATCTCTGGGCACTCAATAAATCCAAAAGTAAAATGGTTTGCACTGAGTTTCTCGATCTCTAAGCATTAAATAAATTTATGTGGACAGTTTGATCAATTAATAGAGATGTCCAGATCAACAGTGGAATCATTATAGTAAAATGTTTGCACTGAGTTTCCTGATCTCTAAGCACTTGTTAAATTCATAAATAAAATAAATTTATGTGGACAGTTTGATCCATTAATAGAGATGTTCATGTCAACAGCAGAGTCACTTTTATGTCATGACTTTCAAAGTGTTGTTGTGGATCAGGGACTCATCTTTGTCATAGATAGTTGTGACAAAGAAAGACTTAAGAAGGCCAAGCAGGAATTAGACAGTCTGATCAGTGATCCAGAATTGAGCAATGTGAAGCTTTTGGTTTTGGCGAATAAGAACGACCTTCCAACAGCAATGAATGCAAGTGAAGCAACAGAAAGACTTGGTCTCAGTAATCTCAACGGCAGGAAATGGCACCTGCAAAGCTGCAGTGGAAAAACAGGAGATGGCCTTCACGAGGCTCTTAATTGGCTCGCTTCTGCAATCAAGTAATTAGGCATATATCTTATGTTCTAATTTTGTTGATGATGATTGTTCTTCTTACCTTTCATTGAGATTGGATTTTATTGAGATTGGATATTAAGAAAAATGATACTGGGAATCAATTAATATATTTTAACATGACAAAAAATTTACTTTAACATTTCTATGATCCAAAAGATTTTGGATCAACCGTTACTAACAACCTTTGCAAATTAAATCTACTTGGGTGAAATTGAAATCATGACAAAATTCAACTTGGCCAAGCCATAGATCGATTAATGGATGCCAAACATCCAGGATAAATAGAAGCTTGAAGTGTTATTTAACAGTTCTGCAATTTTCTTCCCCAGATTTTATTCAGCAGAAAATAGGGCAAAATGATTACTGAAAATAGTGAAATTTGTTGCTTATCTATCAATGTTTTAAAACTGAAAACCACACAGTTTTTGGCCCAGTTGGTACAAAACTCCTAGGGCTTGTCACTAGGGGATTCCTAAACACAATTTCACTGAATTTGATAAGCTGGTTGTAGTAGACCACAACCTGTTATCCATTATTACTATCAACATTCTTTTTTAAACCCTTGGCATGGACTTTGAAGTTTGAATTTTCCCTTATTTGACACCCTTGGCATTGTGCCACGTCATCCATTATTACTATCAACATTCTTTTTTAAACCCTTGGCATGGACTTTGAAGTTCGAATTTTCCCTTATTTGACACCCTTGCCATTGTGCTATGTCATTATGCAAAAAGCCAAGAGATAGGGGTGTGTTTAGTTGATTTTTTTGTTTGATAATGTGTTTTTAACTCGAGGGACTAGCCTGTCGTGTAAAGCTGTCAAAATCACTTACCTGAACTGGGCCACACCAACTCTGCTGATTTCTTTTGGTGTCTCCTCCTAACTACCAGTTTTGAACCTTGACAGTCTTACAAAATGAAACCCTCGGAATCCAATTGCCCTAACAGTATTTAACAACTAATTTTACCTTTTTTTCTAAATTTAATATATTTGTTCTCCAAGTCTTTTTCCACCCTTTCCACGTTTCAGGCTGTAATTTTCTCTCTCACTCTGATATCAAGCAGATTATGGCTTGGAATTTAGTTTTATTGCCATGCAACATAACAATATTATTCAATATTTGTGCTTCAATGTCGAACTGTTAGTGCTTTTCTATGATTTCACAGAGAACCGAACATCTTACAGAGAGTAGGAAGCTTGAGAATACCGCGGTCCCTCTCCCATTCTTCAAGGAGATCAACACCACCAGGTACTTGTGCACAGTTCATTTTCATCTTTATTATTGGATGCTTACCGTTCATTCTCGTGGTGGAATCTTCAGCTTCACAGTCAGATTTCTGAATTATATTATGCCTTTCTTTCACTTGTAAGATAATGGATTCATAGAAAAAAACACATAAATTATATTAGATTATACAAAATAATGTCAGATCAGAACTTATACTTCATCTTTTTTGGCAGATGGTGTTCAGGTCTCTTGTTGGAGGCTACCCAGGAAAACCTTATTGAGGAAAATGATCAAAAGACCTAAATGATTCATGACACTGAATATGATTTGTAAAAATGTCGAATTTATTCATTTCTTCAGTGACATGTTATTTTACATTTTAATGTTGTATGCCTGCTTGTGGAAGGCCCAACATAGCTGGATTCAAAGGATACAAATTTTGATTGCGTTAGACAATTGTTTCCTTCTTAGTTTTTGCCTGAGTTCAGATTTGATATGTAGATTTTCCCACACACAGGATTCTACGCTATCCAAAAAGAGTTTGTTCAACAAAAGATTTAGAGTTTTGCACACCCAAAAGATTCTACGCTATCCGAAATGAGTTTGTTCAACAACAGAGAATTAGATTTTCCACACTCAAAAGATTCTACGCTATCCATAATGAGTTTGTTCAATAAAGGAGAATTGGTTTATTCTTCAAAAAGTCCACATGGCATCATATATCAAATATTTCGCCGCTCCAGGTTGTGTTAAGATTCTAAAAGATTGCAAATCATGTGTTCCAGGCACTATAAACAAAGCCTGCCACAAATTACAGCCATTTCAGTGGCATTTTTCTGTTACACCAAGGATCTCAGGTTTTAATAACTTAAAGAACAGAGCATTCTCATGAGTCTGTAAACCATGAATTAGATGATCGTGCTACAGTGATCCACTTGCAAAATAATTAATAGCTTTAATTAGTGATCTACTAACATTTGTCACTTTATTTTAATAATGCTAATTTGGTGGGTTAGTTCTAGTGAATGAGTGATGTATGGTTATAGTGCAAGAGTTTTCTAGGTCATGTCCCTACAAACTATATTGGTTCAAGTTCAATCAGAGGTAAGCATTCACAAAACAGCACACACACAACAATGGAGCTCTTCCATTCAACACTCCCCCTTAATTTCGACCATTACAAAAATCAGCACAAACAATGCCTAAGTGATGTCTCAGAAATTCAAAAGTATTTCTTCCCAATGGTTTGGTGAAGATATCTGCTAATTGTTCTTTCGAACCACAAAAATGTAGCATGATGCTACCATCGTTGACAAGCTCGTGGACAAAATGATAGGGAGTGTCAATGTGTTAACTCTTGCAGTGAAACACATGATTCTTAGACAATGCAATCGCTGAACTGTTGTCATAAAATATAGGAGTTGACTCCTTCTCTTCATTTGCAAGATCACTAAGGATCATTCTCAACAAAACTGCATGACAAGCTGCTGAAGTTCCAACCACATTCTCTGCTTCTGTTGAAGAAACTGTGACGATGGGTTGTTTCTTTGAAGCCCATGAAATTAAACATGTACACAACATAAATGCATACCCATAAGTACTTCTCCTATCATCAACACTACCTGCAAAATCACTATCTGTATATCCAATAAGTGAATCATCTTTTGAATTGGAATACCAAATTCCATAATCCGTTGTACCTGCAATAAACCTTAGAATTCTTTTTCCAACTTTCTAATGAGAGATTTTAGGATATTCCATAAATCTCGAAATTAAGCTCACTGCATACATAATATCTGGCCTAGTAGTTGTAAGGTACATGAGGCTACGCACAAGCCTCTTATACAATATATAATGCATTGATGTTCCTTCATCTTGCTTACTTAGCTTTGTACCTATTGCAATTGGTGTATCTGTTGGCTTGCATTTGTTCATTTTGAACCTTTTCAAAATATCTGTGGCATATTTTTGCTGACAGATAAAAATTCCCTTTTCAGATTGCTCAACTTCAATTCCCAGAAAATATTGCATAAGACCGGGATTAGTCATCTCAAATTCACTTTGCATCGTTGCTTTGAATTCATTCAAAAACAAAATTCATGTATAAATCATGTCATCAACATAGAGACAAACTATCAGAATATTACTTTTCTGATCTCTTTTGGTGTAAAGTGTGGGTTCATTGTTGTTCATGTTGAACCCATTGTTGAGCAAATAAGAATCAATACGACTGTACCAAGGTCTTGGAGCTTGCTTCAAACCTTACAGTGCTTTCTTCAATTTGTATATTTTATACTCTTTACCTCTAATCTGAAATCCTGGTGGCTGATCCACATAAACTTCTTCTTGTAAAATGCCATTTAGAAAGTTTGATTTAACATCCATTTGATAGATTGGCCATTTTCTTTGAGCTGCAACTGCCAAAACTGCTCTGACAATATCCAAACGTGCTACTAGAGCGAATGTTTCTCCATAGTCAATACTGAGTTGTTGAGCAAGCCCTTTTTCTACAAGTCTTGCCTTGTGCTTCTCTACTTTTCCTTTCTCGTTGAATTTTTTCTTATACACCCATTTAACTCCAATGTTGGTTTTACCTATAGGGAGATCCACAAGATCCCATGTGTACTTTCTTTCAATTGCTTCAATTTCTTCATTCATTGCATCGACCCAGTTTTCTTCTTTGACTGCTTCTTCAAAGTAAACTGGTTGATAGGATAACATAACAAAGTGTGCTTATTGATCCACATCATCATTCTGCTCATAAATTTCTCTCAAGCTTATTTTCTGGTTCCTCAAATTTGCTATAGTGGGATCTGAATCATTGCTAGAAGAAGAAGATGAACTATGCTCTGTTTGTTCTCCTTGGCCTTGTACTTGCAATATTGGAAGTCTTGGTGGAGAAGCTTGTTGTCATGTAGCTTCCACCTACTTATATTCTTGTATAGAAGGAATCTGATCTACAATCATTTCACTTGTTTTGTTATCCCAAGATTTATCTTCTTGGAATTTCACATCTCTGCTTACTATCAACTTCTTGGTAACATGATTATACAACATATATGCTTTAGAATATTCACTATATCCAACAAATATGCATTTTCACTTCTATCATCAAGCTTTCTCCTCAGTGCTTCAGGAACATGAGCATAAGCCACATAGCCAAAAACTTTAAAATGAGAAACACTTGATTTCATACCACTCCATGCTTCTTGAGGGACTTGATTTTTCAGACTGTTGGTTGGCGACAAATTCAAAATATAAATTGAGAATTTCATTGCTTCACTCCAGTATTCATTTAACAAATTCTTGGCCTTCAACATACTTCTGGCCATATTCATTATTGTATGATTCTTCCTTTCAACTACTCCATTTTGTTGTGGAGTGTATCTTGTGCTAAACTATATCTTGATCCCATGTTCCCTGCAATATGCTGCAAATTATTTGGAGTCATACTCACCTCCTCGATCTGATTTGAGTACTTTGATGTATTTTCCACTCTATTTCTCTGTCAAAGATTTAAATTCTTTGAATTTTTCAAATGTCTTTGATTTGTGCTTGAGAAAATAAGCCCAAGCTTTCCTGTTAAAATCATCAATGAATGTTAGAAAATAAAAGCTACCTCCTATTGACTGTGTTTGTGTTGGACCACAAAGGTCTGTATGCACCAGTTCAAGGTGTTCTTTTTCTCTGTAGGAAGCATTGGGAAAACTATCCCTTTGGCGTTTGGTCAAAATACAACTCTCACAGTTTTTTTTTGTTCATTTATGATGGGAAGACCTTTGACCATAGATTTCTCCGCAAAAGACTGAGATTGTTAGATGGAAAATGATCATATCTAAGATGCCACAACCAAGTCTCATCTGAGTTTGACACATTTTGGGCATATGACCGTGACAAATTTACATTTCTCAATATCAAAGGAAACATTCTATTTTTGGTCATTTGTACTGTAGCTATGATTTTCTTATTGGGTGGTTTGTCCAAGATTGTACACTTGGAACCTTAAAAAATGACTCTATAACCATGTTCATTCATATGGCCTACACTCATCAGATTATGTCTAAGATCAGGTACACAATAAACATCATGAATATCCTTCTTTTCATCTTGCTTGGTCAATACAGAAATTACACCCTTGCCTAAAAATTTCTTTTGATAATCATCTCCCAATTTAATCTGAGATGTGACATAAGTATCTAAACTAGAAAATAAATCTTTGTTACCTGTCATATGATTGTTGCAGCCACTTTCCAGCAACCAGAGATCATGATTTTTGCTTGCTTCTTCTGTGACTTGACATGAGAAGAACATTGATTCAAATGTTCCTTCTTCAATGTTGGTAACATTTGCTCTGCCCCTATTTAGATCTGATTGCTTCTTTCTGCATTCACTTTCGTAGTGACCAAATTTGTTGCAATAATAGCACTGGATCCTTGATTTTTGATTCCATCTTCACTGATTAAAATTTCTGCCTCTCCCCCTTTGGTTTTGAGAGTGTCTATGTGGTTGTTCTGATTGTTCACTTTGTTCTGAACATTCTGAAGTTGACCTCTCTCATGTTTGATAGTTTCCTCTACCTCATCTTCTATTCCCTCAACCTTTGCCTCTACCTATGGAGGCTTGAGATTGAAATGCGTTCTCCAAAGATTCAGTATTTCGACTGAACCTATTTTCATGGGTTAATAGAGATCCCATGAGTTCTTCAACTATGAGTGTTGACAGGTCTTTCGACTCTTCTATGGAAACTATGACCATATTAAACTTATCGGAAATGATACATAGTACCTTCTCAATGACTTTCTTCTCTTGAATGTATTCTCCATGCGTGCACAGCTGATTCACGGTGCTCGTGATGTGGGTCATGAAATGATCCACATAATCAGAATCCTTCATCTATAGAGTCTCAAAACTCTTCCTTAGTGTCTGCAACTTTGTATTTTTGACATTGTCTTTTCCCTGATAGGCGATTTCGAGAATATCCCATGCCTGTTTGGCATGATCTGTTGTTACGACTTTGGGGAAAATATAATCCTCTAAGCCTTGCTAAATGAGCTACAGAGATTTGCTATCCTTCTTCTTGAGTTCTCCAAGCTCATTTCTTTATGTGTTCATCATTCCTTATAGATCCGTCGGATCTGGTTTCTTGAACCCATTAATTACTGCTTCCCAACAATATTCAGACCGAAGAAAATTTTTCATTTTAATAGACCATACATCATATTTCTTACCCATTAAAATTGGTCCTCACACAAGCGTTGGACTATTGCTAGATGCCATGAATCTGTTGTTGATAGTCGGCTCCCCCTTTTTGACTTAAATCTTGACCAATATGGATTTTCCTCTGTTAAAACAGAAAACCCCCCAAAACAATTCTTGCCTGGTTGAGTTTTCTCCTCAGTTTGGGCACGACCGGACAAATTGTTGTAAGTGGGGGACGTTGGTCGCTCTTTCTGCACTTGCTAGAAGTGATCAGGCGATCACAAAATACTAGTCACTCCTTCTGAACTGGCTAAGTATGACCGAAACAACCTGGTTGCTCTTTCTGAATTGGCTAAGAGTGACTAAACAGGCCTAGTCGCGGATTGTACTAAGGCAGGGGGCGAACGACTTAAAAAACCTAAAATTTTGAAGAGTTTTTCTTTTGATTTTTGCACCAGATTGCCCTGAAATGCTCCTCAACCTGTTGTGGGTTGATCAAGCTTCAAATTTCTTTGTAATAGCTTGCAAATTGCTCTCCAATCTTCAAAGAGTCTTATTCCTGCTCTGATACCATGTTCAAATTCAAGTAGAGGCAAGTATTCACAAAATAGAGTATGCACACACACAACAATGGAGCTCTTGATCTCTTCTTCACATTCATACATCAAACTAAATTCCAAATACATGAGACTAGATATTTCTCTTGAATTGTCCATCCTTCACCTACCTAATAAATGCAACTTCACCTATCTAATATGTGCATTTATGATGCCTATCCATCTACTTAGTCAAGCAAGTAAATGAAGGAGAAATTACTCCATTTGTTGATATTGATATTGTTATGAATAGCAAAGATAGGTTTGCTTAAGTGGATGAATACTGTGGTTATAATGTAAAATGCTGATATTGTTATGAACCAGCAAAAATGAATTCATCACAATCATGGAGATCTCTTGACAATGAAACCAATAAATTATCCATGTTTGAAGGGCTATTATAGTCTTTAATAACTTTTATTTGTTTTGATTAATAACCAATAATGATACTTAATAATTCAATCTAACATGCCAACACATCGCCCAGACCCAACTAGATTAACATTAGATGCCGTTTTTCAAAGTGTATACGCTCGGGAAAACTTGTCACAAGGGTCCCAAATTATTAGATTATGACCCATTATTGAAATAATTCGCTCCCTTTTTTGGGTTGAACGATCGAGTCCATAAATCTTAAAAATACAGTTATAAGATATCTTTGAAAATTGCTTATAGGTTAAGTATTTTGTAATAAGTAGCGATGATATTTTTATATTTGAAAGATTATGACCCATTATTGAAATAATTCACTCCCCTTTTTTGGGTTGAACGATCTGGTTCATGAATCTTAAAAATATAGTTATATGATTATATCTTTGAAAATTCTTTATAAGTTAAGCAGCGATGATATTTTTTTATTTTAATTTTAAAAGCTTAAAAAAAAGCATCTCATGTGCAAATTATTATAGAGGGTCCCTGGATAGTGATATGGTTCTCATGATAATGGGAAAGTGAAAAGGGCATAATTTTATTGAAAGTGAAAAAGCATAATTTTATTGATGTGATATATATATTCTCCACATCAATATGCTTTTTCACTTTTTCATTTTCATATATATATATATATATTTTCAATCAATAAGATTATGTTTTTTCACTTTAGCATTATCATGAGAATCATATCACTATATATATAAAATGTAAAAAAAAATTAATTGATATTTTAAATAGATAATTTAATTTAAAAAAAATTGTGAATATAAGGAATGTGATTTAAAAAGAAAATTGACATCTTATTTTGTTGTAAAATATAATATATATGTAATTGTATATGCACTATTTTTGACCATAATAACCATCCTTGCTACACCAAGTTCTTGAAATTGGGATAATATTATCGAGGTATAATAAAAGTTCTACATATTACCATGTTTGAAAAACAGGGTATATCCACATATGTTGAACACCTTAAGGAAAACATTCACACACATATGAAATATCATTACATCAATGTTTATGTGGTTAAAATCACAAGGAGAGAAACCTTAAGAAATGGATTAATGTATAAAATAATTTACAAGAATGTCTCTTAGTTCAATCATAAAATATGACCCTCCATGCTCTTTAAATAAATATCATGGACTAATTAAGCTTAATCGATGGATCAAGTGTCATTAAATATTGAAGAGATGTTTAAATAATTGGATCACTCATGTATATGACATGATTGTGACTGTTGGATTGATAAAGTACAAGGAAAACTAAGGAAACATACTAAAACCACACCTTGACTAAAGACACATTAGGCCAGGTTGACTTTAAGTAACTCCTAGTGTCTAAATATCCTAACACTTCCCTTAAGAACAACTCAGGGATATGATTGAAGGATTTAGAAAAGTGCTAAAAGGAGAAGGAAGGAGGCATTAGATCCTAGTTCCCCCTTATGACAACTTCATGTACTCCTAACATAGACCAAAGCTTCAAGAACTTGGATTCTATGAAGGATTTTTTGAAAATGTCTACAACCTGATCACTCATATGGAAACATATCACTTTGAGGGTGTGCTCCTAAAGAATATTATGAATGAAGTGCATGTGTAGCTACATGTGTTTGATACATTGTTGTTGAATTGAATTTTTTACGAGTTGAATGCCACTATGACTATCACATTAGAGAGTGGTCAGATGTTGTGGCTAGAATCGAAACTTAGAAAGGATTTGTCTAAGTCAAATAACTTCTCGAATTTCACAAACTGCTACTTGATACTCTACTTTTGTGGAAGAAAGATAAAGGGTATTGTGTTTCTTGCAAGCCCAAGTGATAGATCTAGAGCCAAGGTAGGAAATATATCTTGTAGTAGAATTCTAATTAGTAGGGTCTTTGGCCCAATCGAAATTTTTAAAACCAACCAGCATGCAATATCCGCTTGAACTTTACGATATACCAAACTAAATTGTATCCCAAATATAGCAAAGTATTCTCTTTCTTTCTAATGTATTTCGTGTGCTTCTCTCATGCACTAAGAAACAAGACTAACAACAAATTAGATGTGAGGGTGAATATGAGTTAAATATTATAGGCTGCTAACTACCTATTAGTACAAATTGGTAACCACTTTGGAAGATGTATAGGTGGCAGAAAGTGTAACTCTAAACCAAAAAGGAGATGGGGTTAGTTCACAATCATCCATGTGAAAGTAGTAAAGAAGGTGATTTGCATACTTATTTTGGGAAATATAAATACCTTCCTTTATTTCCAAAACTTGGAGGCCAAGAAAATATTACAAGTGGCCTAAGTCTATCATGTCAAAATTCATCATAAGGTTTGATTTCACATGGGTTAGAATTATGGTGCCACCACCAATAATTATAGGGTCATTAGTTCATAAAGTATAAGTTTGAGAAGGTGGTCACATACTTGCTTGGTATATACATTAGGATTAGAGTGACACATAGAAAATCTAGAGAGAAGAAGGAAAATATCCATTCTTTTATTCCAAGCTCAAGGAACTTTCTTAAGGCCATAGAAGTATTTCTTGAAGTGGGTTAAAAAATGGAGTCACTTTGAACAAATTCAGGGATTTGTTCTATATAATTTTATTCTTGAAAATCCTCATGTAAGAAGGTGGATTTTACATCCATTTTATTCACCTCCCATATATAGAGGTGCAAGGGAAAGGGAAAAAGTAAAATGGAATTCATTTTGGCAATGTGGGAAAAGGTTTCATTGTTTCCAATACCTTCCACCAATGAAAATCCTTGGCAATTAACTGAGATTTGTGTCCATAAACACTTTCATATGTTTCATACTTATGCATGTAGAACCATTTTCTTTTCCTTTTTTTACAAGTGTTGGAGAATTTGTATTAATAAAAGTTGCGCGAAGCGTAGAAGAAATACATATATAGGCAAAATTTTCATAGCCAAGACTTGCAGAGTTAAATATTGGACACTAGAGAAAATTACATTATGTGTCTCTATATACTTTAAACTAGACTTGACTTCAAAATATTTCACTGTATATACTCTGCAAAAGATGCCTATTATGAGCACAAAAATACACTACATTAGATTATGGAGAATTAGAAGGATCCTGACCAACCAAGTTTGTGTTTCTGGAGTTCAAAGGTGGGGCATTTAAGTTGGGGAGATATTGGAACATCCTTGGGATGAATATCCTTCTAAATTTGTTGAGATCAATCTAGAGGGAGTGTTGGTGTTGGGGTGAAGTCGAAGTTCTTCAATATATGGCTTGAATGTTATGCACTTGTCTTGCATTTGTTGTTGGCTTTGTCAATGCTGAATTATAATCTCCATGATGGAAAGGACTTGTGTAGATAGGAAACTAACCTGGATTTGAAGGGATTGCATAGTGGTGATGAGCTCATGTTGTTCCTCATATACTATCTCCTTTATTCTCCTCAAACTGGCTCGAATTTACCCTTTCCATTGTCATGGACATTCAATGAAGCTTGAGCGCAATGAACTTATCCATAATTGAATTGGATGAAAATATCGAGCTCAGATGGAGATGGGGATACCAAATTATGCAGAGGATAGATGAAGAAAAACCATGTAGAGGAAGATAAATCCCTTTCCATAAATGGTGATGAATACAGAGTCCAGGTCTAAGGTGAGCTGATAATAATAAATGTGTGGGGTGAAGTCATATGATACAAAGGTGATGGAGATGAAGGGAAACTGAGGGAGAGTAGGATCCACCAAGTACGTGAGATAACTCTTAGGAAGAACGAGAAGCTTGGGAGTTTAAGTTCACACGGGAGCAACGATGGTGTCTACTTGAGAGAAGTGTTAAGGGCATGTGTGTGATGAGGAGGTGAAGGTTCCACATGGGATAGGAAGGAAGATCAATGTGGCAAGGGTTGGGGATTCGAGGGACCCACCCCAATTTCCTAATGAATTAAGTAAGGTCAAGGTCATGGGATAGGGGGAGAGGAATCCCTCCCATTGAATCTTATAGTTCCCAATTTTTCACCTATATCTAGGTTTTCCTAGTGATCCACGTCCATATTATTGTGCCTGAGAACATGAACGGGTTCAACACTCAGGAAAGACTATATCTCTAGGTGAATGCACTGAAATATAGCTTTGAGGTGACCATTAGAATGAATATTTTTCAATCGGGAATGATTAATAGTTGTTTTAGAGTTGCCAACAATGGTGATATATTGAATTCCCCGAACCTTAGCTAACTACAATCCATGAAGAAGAGCATAAGCCTTGACCTGATTGTTGGTGGTCTGTCCTATGTTCTAGGAGCAAGAAAGTTATGTATTTCCTCCATGGAAAAAGATAACCCCTCCCGCTCCTGCCACCCCATGCCTGTAGAAACATTTTCATTTGATATTTTTTCATCCTTTTGGAAGAGGGACTATATCCAAAGTATTATTTTATGTTAAGGAATGACATTGCTCCTTCATTGTTGCATCCCATTATGGATGGATAGAATATTCTTTAAATTGTTTTGGTCATCTCAAGTATTTGAAACTTGAGCCAAAAGAGTTTAATGTCTTGTTGGGATTGTGAACATGTTGGACATTGATAAAAATGATTGCTGACTAGATCAATGAATGATTCCCATGTTATATAGATCCATCGATGAATATGTGGAGATGGTGTAGGTTCATGTTCAATAGATTCATATAGAGGATGAGGCTTAGAAGGAAGACCATTTTTTTCATCCTCATTGTGATTATTTGAAGAAGCAAAGGATTAGAAGAAGAAGAAAAATTTGATATAGAAGGAGTAAAAGGAGATGGCACATGCCTTGAAGATGGATCGCAAGTTGAAGATGACACATATTCTTAATTAGGTACACATGCAAAGATACTTTCATCAAACTTACTATATATTCTAATAATGAATTTTCTTGCAATAGGTACAAGAAGTCGGTAAATTTTTACATTCTTTGAATAACCAATAAAAATACACTTCTCACTTTTACATTGTCAGGTTTTCTTTTTCTTATCAATAATATGAAACCATTCTTCACTACCAATTACATGAAAATGGCTTGCATCTAGTTTAATGTTACTACATGATTCTTTTAGTTTTATATTTTTGAAAGCATGAGTGGGAGTGAGAGGAAGACCAAGACCAATGGCCATATTACACTTACATAGTTTCTACATTGAGAGGTAGTTCATGTGTCCCAATGACTCTTGTGAAAGTATGCTCATATCATCATTGTGAGCAATAAAAATTGAAGGAAGAGAATATGACACGAAGTTTCAAACTCATACAACCTAGTAATATCATCAACTGTTCTTGATGCTACAATATGGTTAGGATCCTTCAAGTTCTTCATTACAACTTGGTGAGGAAAAAACTTCAATTTTTTTCCTTTACTAGAATAAATAATTTTATAGGAAATAAAAATGGTTGCATGAGAGACTAGGAACACCTAGTAGATCATTAAAGTGACATCAATCTAGTTGAAACATTCATGATCCTACAATATATATATATATATATATATATATATATATATATATATATAGATAGTATATTTGTTTGGTGTTTCATTGATTTAGAGTATAAAACCATATGATAAGAATCTCCTAAATCAAGAATCCAGAAGCAAAAATATAAATTCTTTTCTAGGAGGAAGAAGCATTATCCAACTAAAGGTGTTTACTCTCCATGGTTGTTTCAAGGTATTCCATGTTCTTGAATAAGTGTGACTCTTTATGACCATATCACCCACAAAACTACAATGCTTGTCAAACTTATGTCCTTTTGTCTTAGTTCATGTTGACACAAGAAAAAATTCCCTTCAAAAGATAGAGGTGCTCCCCAATGTGTAGTCCCAATTAGACTTCACACCATTTGGTCTATGAGACCCATTTGGATTCTGGATCAATTTCCATTACTGCATATGAATGAGTTGTTGATTTTGGAGCCTGATTATCTTTCTGATTCATAGGTCTTGTTTTCAACAACGTTTAGACCCCATTACCTGACAAGGGGGTGTGGGGGTGATTTCCCCCCAACTTATCTCATCAGGGGGGTCTAGAGGGGGTGGCGAGAAATTTTGGATCCCCCCCCTGGAGGGGGATTCAGGGGCAACACCCCTGAAGTAAATGTTGATGATTACATATTCGTGAGACATACTCTAGGTTGTAATCCTCGACGGACTGAGATAGGTTGACCTATGATGATACTCCTCGATGGATTGAGTTCAGTATGACACTTATCCATGGATTGATAAGTTGTATTGGGTTGGTTCCCAATGACCCTTGGGGTGTATCCCATGTGGTTGGGATATTTTCTAGGTCGTACTCCTCGATGGACTGAGCTAGGTTGAACTGTGATGACATACTGTGTTGGTGCCCAATGACCCTTGGGGTGTATCCCATGTGGTTGGGATATTTTCCAGGCCGTAGTCCTCTATGGACTAAGCTGGGTTGACCTGTGATGACACACACACTATGTGGGTGTATCCCTAGTGTACTCTAGTGGGTTGTGGCCCCTAGATGAGATGAGAAGGTCCACATTGGTTGTATCCATGTGTGACATGATGGAGGAGACCTTTCACTATGATGTCAAAGAAGGAAGAAGGCCCAAGCCTTGTATATAAGACCTAGAGGTTCAATCCAACCCTGTTGAGAGGCACTACTTGGATGTGACAGTTCACACATTAGACTTGTATATATAGGAGAGCTATCTCCCATTTGGAGACATCACTTGGATCATTCTCTCTTGTGTATTTTCGCTCTCTTGGAGTAGTGCACTATATTTGGAGTAGTAACACCATTATTCTTTATGTTATTGTATCTTCTCCTAGACAAATATTATAGTTAAATGTTGCTAGGTTTTCTTCCCTTGTGCATAAGGGTTTCCCAGGATAAATTTTTGTGTATCTTGTGCATGGTTATCTTATTGTGATCTTGGTTATTTACTGCAACTATTGTATATGGTTTATGCTTCATTTATGCTTCTACTAATGTGAAATGATAAAGAAAGTTAATGAAATATGAACAAACATAAAATTCATCATGGTATCAGAGTAGTGTTCTTGAAGAAGACATTTGCACAAGTTCGCTAACCCTCTTTTGCAGCTTGCTACCTCTTTTTTGCAATTTGCTAGGGTTTTCCTGCAGCTACATTTTTCCTTGTCAAGCTCATTGAGAACATTTACTTAGGTCGTTGGGCCTAATTCCTCCACATATCAGTGCACCCTATCATAGAACATCTCCTACAACCCTCATTTTGTATATTGGAGAAGTTTGAATTTTTGGAAAGTTTTCGGTCCTAGGGTTTCTGCAGCCATGGTGACAAGCATTCCAGTGGAAGATAGGATTTATGGAGCCACTAACTTCAACTCTTGGAAGTATAGACTACTCATCACTCTGGAAGAGAGTGATCTGATGAAGTTTGTGGAAGAGATTGTGCCAAAAATTAACGATGGTTCAGAGAAGTCTCAGTGGAAGAAGAATGATGCAAGAGCTAGAAGGATCATCATCTACTCTTTGAGAGACCAATTGATTCCGCACATATCGAAATTGAAGACAACTAAAGATATGTTTGATTCCTTGAATAATGTTTTTGAGAGAAACAATAGCAGCAGAGCCATTGCCTTGAAGAACCAACTTCAGAACGTCAAGATGACTAAGGAAGATACAATTGCCACCTTATTCATGAAGATATCTGAGATCAGAGATCAATTGGGCACCATTGGAGAGATCATATAAGATATATAACTTGTCATGTTGACTTTTAATGGTATTCCAAGCCATTGGTATCCATTCATTCAAAGTATTAGTGGGTGATCCAAATTGCCTAAGTTTGATCAGTTATGGGCAGATTGTACTCAGGAGGAGACCAAACTTGCAGCCAGAGGTGCAAAAAGTTTCCATCATGATGAAATTAATGCCCTTTCCTCTCATGCAAGGAAATTCAAAGGAAGAGTATGAGGTTCTGGAAGATCATTCAAAGAAATAAATCCCATACCAATTCCTGAGCATAAAATGAAGGATCTTTCAAAGATTCAGTGCTTCAAATGTGGCAAGTTTGGCCACTATGCCAGACAATGCCCTTTGTGGAAGAATAAAAAGAAACATTCCTCCACTACTGATGTTGAATGAGAGCCACCCCAGAAGAAACCAAGTAAATAAAGCAAGGAGATTGAGGAGTTCTTCATCATTTCATCCCTCTCAGGTATGGTTCCTACTAGTAGTGATATTTGGTTGATTGATAGTGGTGCTTCCAGACATATGAATGGATATAGAGATCACCTCACATATCTAGTAGATAAAGACTCTTGGTTGCATGTTGTACTTGGTAATGATGCCAGATATACTATGAAGGGATTTGGGAACACTTCCTTCTAGTTAGACTCTGGTACCTTCTTCATTTGAGTTATGTATTATTTGTACCAGGGATGAGAAGGAACCTTGTCTCTATTTCATCCTTGGAGGAAAAAGGATACAAGGTTTCCTTCTCTGATGGAAAGGTTATTGCATGACACAAGAACTATAGTATGGAATCATATCTTGTGATTGGTGTTAGAGAAGACAACTTGCACAGATTGAAAGTTCGACCAGTTCAGGCCCTGATGCAGGATTCTATCAGTCTGTGTGAGTTATGGAATAAGAGACTTGCTCATTTTCATTAAATATCTCTTCCCATTCCAAGGAAGATGGTGATGCATCTTCCACAACTCCATGTTGAGCATGATGGAATTTGCAGAGGCTTTGCTCTTGGAAATAATTTCGAGGGGTATTTTCTGAGCAATGACAACAGATCTAAGGGGATATTGGACTTGGTTCATTTATATTTGTGTGGGCCTATGACAGTTTCTTCGTTGAGTGGATACTTATACTATGTGATATTCATTGATGACTACTCCCGAAAGAATTGGATTTATTTTTTTAAGTCCAAATAATATGAAGAAGTCCTTGGCATGTTTCAGGAGTACAAAGCACATGTTGAGATTAGATAATGGATGAGAGTACACCTCCAAGGGTTTCTGTGATTTCTACGTTGATGCACAAATAAAGAGATAGTACATTGTTCCTTACAACCCCCAGCAAAATGGGGTTATAGAGAGAAATAATAGGTCTATTGTTGAGGTAGTGAAGGCGATGATTCATGATCAAAGTTTTCCTATGTTTCTGTGGGTAGAGGCATCTATGACAGTTGTGTATGTTCAAAACAAGATCCCTCATAATATTTTGAAGAATATGACTCTCGAGGAGGTCGTCACTGGACTGAAGCTTGAGGTTGGAAACTTCAGGATATTTGGGTGTTCTATTTACATCCACGTACCCAAGGAGAAAAGGATGAATTTATACCCTTTAGGCAGTAAGGGTACATTTGTTGGGTACAGTGAGTCTTTTAAGGAATATCCGATCTATATCCCAAGTCATAGAAATATTGAGGTGAGAAGGGATGTTTCCTTTGATGAGGAGGTAGCCTTCATGAGATTTAGAGGATATCACATGGAGATTGATAGTGAGAGGCAGGAGGAGATGGTATGTTCTCCCCCTCACCCTTCAACAGTTTAGAGGGAGCCAGTTGATCCCATCAAGACAGTTGAGCCTTTTGATCTAGTTGGTCCTGTGGATCATGTTGATGTTGCTAGAGATATTGCAGTAGGCCGGAAAAGGCCTTCATGGTTCATTAGACTTTGCAGTAAGCAAAGGGACATCAAATCCCCATGGTAATTTCATATAAACTGAGATACCTTAGAGATTCTTGAGCTATGTTGTAGCGATGAGCCACATCATTGATTTTGAGCCTTCCTGTTATGAGGAGACATATAGTCAATGGGTATGGAGAGACGCCATGATGGAGGAGTATCAGTCCATAATGAATAATGATGTGTGGGATATTTTTTTGAGACCTAAGGGGAAGTGACTTCCAAGTGGATCTATAATATCAAACATGCAGCTGAAGGGATCATCGAGAAGCATGAAACGAGATTTGTGGCTAGAGGATTCTCTCAGGTAGAGGGAATATACTATGAGGATACATTTTCTTCTGTTTCTTGGTACACCTCCATTCAAATGATCATTTCCCTTGCTTCAGCTATGGGTTGGCGACTACATTAGATGGAAGTGAAGAAAAAATTCCTCAATGGAGAGATTGAGGAAGAGGTGTACATCGAGCATATGGATGGTTTCATGATTCATGGGAAAGAGTCCCATGTGTGCAGGTTGAACAAGGACCTGTATGGACTCAAGTAGACACCTCGAGCTTGGTATGCGAGGATTGATGGATACTCGATGAGTTTGGGTTTCAACAAGAGTGTTGTTGATGCCGACCTATACTATAATAATGTTGATGGCGAATCCCTGATTTTGATCCTGTATGTTGATGATTTATTTCTCATTGGAGTAGAGTGTCTCATTGCTTGGTGCAAGCATGAGTTGGTCTCTGAATTTGAAATTTATAATCTTTGCATGATGCACTATTTATTGGGACTAGAGGTGTGGCAGAGAACTGATGATATCTTCCTCATTCAGGGGAAGTATACAATTGAGATTTTGAGGATATTTTGGATGTTGGATTGTAAGTCCATGGCCACACCAATGGTGTCAAATCTGAAGAAATTGAGTGAGTCTTCTTCTAATTCATACCTGATTGATCTGACTATGTATAGATAGATGATTGGATCATTGATGTATATGGTTAACACCAAACTAGGTATTTTTTATGCAGTGAGTACACTTAGCCAATTCATGAGTCATTCAAGACAATTGTATTGGGTAGCAACAAAGCATGTGTTGAGATACTTGTGGGGCACAGTTGGATATGTATTGAGATATGCTTCCAATGTTGACATGAGATTACAGGGATATGTTGATTTTGATTGGGCAGGGAGTACAATTGATAGGAAGAGCACCTCGGGGTGTTGCTTCAGTTTAGGGTATGCCATGGTTTCTTGGTGTAGCAAGAAATAAAATTCCGTGGCCTTGAGTATTGCAGAAGCGTAGTTTATTGCAGTATGTATGGTAGTACGTGAAGCAATATGGCTTCAAAATATCCTTACATGATTGCTTGGGAATATGATGGATCCCACCATGATTAATTGTGATAACCAGAGCTGTGTGAATCTCTCAGAGAATCTAATATCTCATGACAAATCAAAACATGTTGAGAGCAAGTTTCATTACATTTGAGATATGGTGCAGAGGAAATCAGTACTGGTGTAATACCTTCCTACAGATGAGAAAAATATAGATTTTCTCACCAACCCCTAGCCAAGTCGAAGTTCGAGTAATTCCATGATAAAATTGGAGTGGTAGAGAATGCCACTCTTATTAAGAGGGAGTGTTGATAATTGTATCTTTGTGATACATTCTCTAGGTCATACTCCTGAATGGAATGAGTTGGATTGACCTATGAAGATACTCCTCGATGGAATGAGTTGAGTATGACACGTATTGATGCATTGATAAGTGGTACTGGGTTGGTTCCCAATGACCCTTGGGATGTATCCCGTGTGGTTGGGATATTTTCCAGCCCGTACTCCTTGATGGAATGAGCTAGGTTGACTTGTGATGAAATACAGGGTTGGTGCCCAATGACCCTTGGGGTGTATCCCATGTGGTTGGGATATTTTCCATGTCGTACTCCTTGATGGAATGAGTTGGGTTGACCTCTGATGACACACACACTATGTGGGTGTAGCCCTAGTGTACTCTAGTGGGTTGTGGTCCCTAGACGAAATGAGAAGGTACACATTGGTTATAGCCATGTGTGGCATGATGGAGGATACATTTCACTATGACGTCAAAGAAGGAAGAAGGTGTTGGGTATGTGTTATATTCTTTGCATGTGTGTGTGTGTGGGTGCGTTAGATACAACAACTGTGTCTGACGATCCCTTCACCTAGAGGTCTGCCGTGTGCACCGAGCACTTTCCTAGGGGGTCCCAGGGGGGGGCAGGTATGTCCACCCCCTGTTACACACAACGTTCGACAACGGACGGTAGCCCGGGGTCGACGGGGTTCAGTGCAGCGCCCCAAAATGTTTTTTTGGGCGGTTTTTGCTATTTTTAGCGGATTTGTAAATTAATCCCGGATTAAGGGATTAGGGTTTTGGTATCTACGGAATACCTAAAAACATTGTATATATTGTATGGCGAACGGTGAAATTCGATATAATGAAAATAAGAAAGGTTTTCCCGGTTGAGGGTTTCCGGTATAAAATCTCTGTGTACTCTGTGTATGAGTGATTGATTAATTTATGTATTGCTTAAGAATCTATATGCATTGATTTACTTCGTAGGTTTAAAAATTACATGTGGTATCATAGCTCGTTTTTGGCTTTAGAGGGATGCCTTTGTTGCTGAGGGTTTGGCTCGGTCCTGATAGATCAAGTTTATCTTGGGTCTGTGATAAACCTGGGTTTAGTGGGAGATTTTGCAGTGGAGATTCGAGTAAAGAAAGAGGAATGGCGAGCTCATCTAGAATCAAGATAGAGAAGTTCAACGGTAAAAACTTTGAGCTATGGAAGCTCAAGATGGAGGAACTTCTTGTAGAAAAAGAACAATGGATCGCTGTGGATCCTGGTACACAACCTACTGGTACACCATCTACAAGAACACAAGCCACTGGTACACAACCTACCAGTACACAAACTACTAGTACACCAGTTACTGGTATGTCGAAGGAAGATTGGGACAAGTTGGACAGAAGAGCAAGGAGTACTATTCGAATCTGCCTGACAGATTCGGTGTTGTTGAATGTCTCGGGAGAATCTACAACCAAGGAACTATGGGATAAGTTAGGGAATTTGTATCAATCAAAGTCCCTGGGAAACAAGTTGTTTCTTCGAAAGAAGATGTATCATCTTAGGATGGAGGATGGAGATTCTGTGACAGAACATCTAAATGCCTTTAATACTCTGGTAAGTCAACTTGGATATGTTAATATTACGATTGTAGAAGAAGATAAGTGTATTACTTTGTTATGTTCTTTGCCAGACTCTTGGGATAATCTGGTTGT
>ML783304.1:337150-366328 GCA_009831015.1 Picea engelmannii | reverse complement strand
CAGATTAGTGTCCCAAGACACAAGAAGAAGAAGAGGACATGTCCCATGTTCCATATGCTAGTGCAGTTGGCAGTTTGATGTATGCAATGGTTTGTACTAGACTGGACATTGCATATGCAGTGGGAGTTTTGAGCAGGTATATGTCAAAACCAGGGAAGGAGCATTGGACAACAGTAAACAGGGTCTTCAGGTATCTTCGTGGCACCACCAGTTATGGATTGTGCTACCAAGGAAGACCGGGATTGGATAGAGTGGTGGAAATACATGGATTTGTTGATGCAGACTGGGCTGGAGATTTGGATCACAAAATATCTACAAGTGGGTATGTGTTTAACCTATTTGGAGGAGCAATCAGTTGGATGGGCAAAAGACAGGCTGTAGTGGCACTCTCAACTACAGAAGCTGAATACATGGCAGCCACTCATGCAATCAAGGAAGCAGTATGGTTACAAAGATTGTGTTCAGGTATTGGGTTGGTACAAAAAGCAGTGAGATTAGACTGTGACAGTCAGAGTGCAATATTCTTGGCAAAGAACCTAGCTTATCATTCGAAGACAAAGCATATTGATGTTCAGTATCACTTTGTGAGAGACATGGTTGAGGAAAAGAAGGTGTTGCTGGAAAAGGTTGACACTTTGAAGAATGCTTCAGATTCATTGACAAAGTCTATGAGCATAGAAACGTTCTCCTAGTGTAGAGTAACAATGGGAATTGCTGCCCTGGATTGTTGACTATATAATCCCCTAGACCCCTGTATGCAAAGAAAACAACAAGTGGGAGAATGTTGGGTATATGTTATATTCTTTGCATGTGTGTGTGTGTGGGTGCGTTAGATATGACAACTGCGTCTGACGATCCCTTCAACTAGAGGTCTGTCGTGTGCGCCTAGCGCTTTCCTAGGGGGGTCCCAGGGGGGGCAGGTATTCCCCCCTTGGTTACGCGTGTTCGGGGCAGCGCCCCAAATTTTTTTTTTGGGCGGTTTTTGCTATTTTTAGCAGATTTGTAAGTTAATCTCGGATTAAGGGATTAGGGTTTTGGTATCTATGGAATACCTAAAAAAATTGTATATATTGTATGGCGAATGGTGAAATTCGATATAATGAAAATAAGAAAGGTTTTCCCGGTTGAGGGTTTCCGATATAAAATCTCTGTGTACTCTATGTATGAGCGATTGATTAATTTCTGTATTGCTTAAGAATCTATATGCATTTCTTTACTTCGTAGGTTTAAAACTTACAGAAGGCCCAATACTTGTGCAAAATACCTAGAGGTTCAAGTCATCCCTATTGAGAGGCACCACTTGGATGTGACAATTCACACATTAGACTTGTATATATAGGAGAGCTATCTCCCATTTGGAGACATCACTTGGATCATTCTCTATTGTGTATTTTCACTCTCTTGGACTAGTGCACTATATTTGGAGTAGTAGCACCATTATTCTTTCTATTCTTGTATCTTCTCTTGGACAAATATTATAGTGAAAGGTTGTTGGGTTTTCTTCCATTGTGCAAAAGGGTTTCCCAGGATAAATTCTTCTGTATCTTGTGCATGGTTATCTTCTTGTGATAATTGTTATTTACTGTAGCTATTATATATGATTTATGCTTCATTTATTCTTATTCTAATGTGAAATGATAAATAAAGTTAATGAAATTTTAACAAGCATAAAATTCATCAACAATATTTTTGGAAAACTTGCCTTGTAAAATATTGTAATTTCGCAGTCAATCTGCACCATTCATTATAAGGTCACATATATGACAGTAGAAGTTGTGTTAGGGATTTTTTCCCTAGAAGGAAACCCTCTTTTATGTATGAGGGAATTGTATTGCGGTTGTGTGAGCGAGTGAATATTTTATTTTGAGAGAGGAGACCATGAGAGAAAGAAGAGGAAGTTGCAATGGGTATAATGTAGGTTGTATCCCTTCATTTTATGGATAATAATAAAGGAAGGACTTGAAAATTTCTTTCATGGACATAGCCCACACTGGGTGAACCACGTGTATCTGTGTCTCTGTTGTATTGTGTATTTTCTGTGTTTTATTTCTCATTTTATTTTATTTTATTGCTCCGTGATCCTGTTTTTCTAACAACTGGTATTAAAGCGAAAGGTGACTCATCAGAAAAGAGGGTTCTTTGTTCGAGTGGGAGCAATGGTGAAAGATGAAAATTTTAAGGTCGAGAAATTTAACGGCCAAAACTATTAGTTTTGAAAGATTCATATGGAATATTATTTAAATTATAAGGATATTTACTTACCATTGGGAGGAAAAGAAAAGCAATCGGTGAGTATTAAGGATGAAAAATGGGAGATTCTAGACAAAAAGGCACTCAGAATGATACAAATGTTCTTGGAAGCATTGACAACTTTCAATATTTCAAAAGAAATGACAATGAAGGATCTGATGAATGCATTGGCTAAATTATATGAAGAACCCTCAACCTCCAATAAGGTATTTCTAATGAAGTGATTATTTAATATGAAGATGTCAGAAGATGGGTCTGTTGCTAATCATTTAAATGAATTCAATATATTTACTAATAAAATAAGTTTTGTAAAAGCGGACTTTGATGATGAGGTTAGGGCTCTTCTAATCTTGTTCTCATTTCCAAAAAGATGGAACGACTTGTTCATGGTTGTAAGTAACTTTGTCTCTGTTCAAACACTCTGAAATTTGATGATGTTGTTGGTGTTATCCTTAGCAAGGAAATGCAATGGAAAAGCATAGGCGAGACATCAGGAATGCATTTACCATGGAGAATAGGGGAATACAAAGGGAAAGAGGAAAGAGTCCAGGAAACCATGGAAAGTATAGGAAGGGAAGATCCAAATCCATACTAGGAAAGATAGAGTGTTAGAATTGGGGGAATCAATGACATATGAAGAAAGACTGCAGATCTCAAAAGAAACAAAGAGGTGGATAACAAGAGAAAAATCAGGAAGCAAATGTAGCAGGTGATGTGTTACAAGATGCTTTGATTATTTCTTTAGATAATATTACTGAGTCTTGGGTATTAGATTCAGGGGCTTCATTTCATGCCACACCACATAGGAAACATTTTCAAAATTATGTTGAAGGTGATTTTGGTTAGGTTTATTTGGGTGATGATGAACCATGCCAAATTTTTGGAATGGGTAAGGTACAAATAAAAAAAAATAATGGAAACCAATGGTCACTGAAAAAGGTAAGACATATAACATATCTGAGAAGAAATATAATTTCAAAAGGACAATTGGCAAGTGAAGGTTGTATATCTACATTTATAGATAAGGCGTGGAAGGTCACTAAAGGATCACTGGTAATGTAAAAAGGAGAGAAGGTAGGTACATTGTATTTATGTATTGGTAATGATCACTCTTCAATATCTTTAACTTCTACATGTGTGGATACAACACTATGGCATCATAGGCTTGGAAAAATGAGTGAGAAGGGGATGAAAATATTTCACAAAAGGAATTTGTTGCCAGATCTTAAACAAGTTGATTTTGATTTCTGTGAGCACAATATTTATGGAAAACAAAAGAGAGTCAGATTTCTCAGAGTTGGGAAGGAAAATAAGAGTGAAAAGTGAGAGCTTGTTCATAGAGATGTATCAAGACCAACTCAGGTGTCATATCTTGGTGGATCTGATTATTATGTTACTTTTATTGATGATGCAAATAGAAAAAATTGGGTTTATTGCACTCGACAAAAATATGATGTTTTTGAACTTTTAAGAAATGAAAAGTTTTGTTTGAGAATGAGACAAGAAAAAGGTTGAAGTGTCTCAGATCAGACAATGGAGATGAATAATACAACAAGGAGTTTGATAATTATTGTTCATACCATGGGATTCATAGAGAGAAGACAGTTATGGGAACACCATAAGAAAATGGTGTTTTAGAAAGGATGAACAAGGAAATCATGGAACGTACAAGGATTATGAGATTGCATGTTGGGTTTCCCTTGTAGTTTTGGACAGATGCTATAAATATTGTTGTTTACTTAATAAAAAAAGGTCCCTCAAGGTCCTTGGATGGTGGAATTCCAAAGGAGGCATGGACAGGTAAAAAGGTAAACTACTCATTTATGAATACTTTTGGTTGTGAAGCATTTTTCCATATTGATAAAGAAAATAGAATAAATATTGAGGAAAAATCCAAGAAGTGTACCTTTATTGGATACAGTGTTAATTATTTTGGTTAATGCTTATGGGATTATGAAAATCATAAAAACATTAGGAGTATAGATGTGGTATTTAATGAAAAGGTCATGTACAAAGATCAGTTGCAGGGAAAGAAATAAAAGGAAAACACATAATACATAGTGTTTTATGAAATCAAAGAAAATGAAATTCCAAAGGTACCAGAAAATCAAAATGTACAAGAACAGGAGCAACATGTACCTCAAACTCCTGCAAGTGTTGTTAGAATATATATTAGGTTAAGTAGACCCCTTGAATGATACTCTCCTTCATTATATTATTTATTGTTGACTGATTCTAGTGAACCAAAAGGTTACGAAGAGGAAATGTAGGTCGACACAAAAAAGAAGTGGGAGAAAGGTATGAAAGAGGAAATGGATTCCTTGGTAAACTACTAGACTTTGTATTTGGTTAAGTTTCCTACAAGAAAAAGAGAACTGTAGAGTAAATGGGTTTACAGGTTGAAGGAAGAAGATGGAGGAAAAAAAATATACAAGGCTAGACTTGTTGTAAAGGTGTTTGCACAAAAGAAAGGTATAAATTTTGATGAAATATTTTGTCATGTTGTTAAAATGACTTCAATTAGGACTATTTTAAGTCTCATGGTAGTAGAAGATTTTAGTCTTGAATAATTAGATGTAAAAAAAAAGTTTTCTCCATGAGGATTTGGAGGAAGAGATTTATATGCAACAACCACATGAGTATGCGTGTTGAAGAAGAGCTTATATGGCCTAAAGCAAGCTCCAAGGAAGTGGTATTTGAAGTTTGACAAGTTTATGATAGAACCAGGTTATAGTAGATGTCATTTTGATCATTGTGTTTATTTTAAGAGGCTATAAAATGGAAGCTATGCTATCTTTCTATTGTATGTAGATGTCATCCTTGTTGCAAGGTCTAACATGCAGGTTATGAATTTTCTCAAAAAGAAACTAGCTAATTGATTTTCGATGAAGGATTTGAGTGTTGTAAAGAAAATCCTTGGTATGAGAATAACAAGAGACAAGAAAAATTGAAAATTGACATTGTCTTAGGGTGAGTACATAGAGAAGGTGTTGGAGAGGTTTAGAATGCATGATGAAAAACCGATTAGTACACCTTTGGCCAACCACTTCAAATTAACCAAGGAAATGTGTCCCAGGACACAGGAGAAGACATAATACATGTTAAGGGTCCCTTATTCATCAACATATGTTAGGTGATGTATGCATGGTCTGCACAAGGCCAGATATTGCACATGCAGTGGAAGTTGTGAGTAGGTATATGAACAATCTAGGTAAAGAACATTGGGAAGCAGTAAAGTGGATTCTCAAGTATTTGAGAGGTACTTCTACTAATGCATGATGTTTTGGAGGTTCATACATTTTTCTACAGGGATATCTTGATTAAGATATGGTAGGTGATAAATATAGTAGGAGGAGCACCACGGGGTATGTTTTTACTGTAGGTGGAACAACAGTAAGTTGGATTTAAAAACTGCAAAAGGTTGTTGCACTGTCAAAACCGAAATCTAATCATGTTGTTGCTACATATTCTAGTAAAGAGATGATTTGGTTATAAAGTTTTATGGAGGAATTTGGAAAGAAGCAGGAGAATAACAGGTTGTACTGTGACAGTGAGAGTGCCATTCATCTTGCAAATAACTCAACCTTCCATTCTAAGACTAAGAATATACAAATAAGGTACCATTTCATACAATCCATTCTGGAAGATGAAAAATTGAAGTTGGAAAAGATAAATACTAGCTAGAATCCTGTAGACATGTTAAAAAAGGTAGCAACAAGAGACAAACTAAGCTCCTTCTTAGTTTCAGTTGTCCTTCAAGCATGAAGGTGAGAAATTGGCCAGGTCCAAGGTGGATCATAATCCAATAGGTACAATAACAATGGAGTTGTTGTGATTAGTATCCAAGTGGGAGATTGTTGGTTGTGGAGCCTGATTATCTTCCTGATTCAAAGGTATTATTTTCAGCCGTGTTTGGACCCCATTACCTGTCGGGGGATTTTGAAATTATTCCTGAGTGGAATCAACTCTTGGTATGCACTAATACCATGTTGATATTTTACCACTCTACTCAACACCCAACAATTAGATCAAAATAAAATCACTTTATATACTAAAATCACAACTGAGTAATCAATTAAACATGCAAGGGAAACATAAACGAGGAAACCAAATCATGCACATACAGACAACAATATATTCGGGTAAGTCCCTAGAAAAACCCCGGAGGGAAAACTAGTCCAATAATGATTTTATTAAGGTCAAACCATGGCTCCCATAATAGGGAAAATGGCCCACTAAGAGAATTTTACATTGCGGACAAACCTAGAAACAAATGTATTGTTGTATGACCTAATCTAACACATTTCCCAAGAAATATATGAATTTCCCTTCTGTGACCTGCGAATATCCACGACTTTCCCTTCTATGAGCTATGGCTATCCATGAATATCTAAATTATGACCCATGGATATGTACATAAATATCGTACATAAATCTCTGTATGACTCTACTCTTCCATGTGGCTTATGTCCTCTGAAACCCACCTGTGGCTGCTTTTGCTCTCTCTCCTTCTTGACCTGTATGAACTCTAGATGAAAGTATCCAAGATCTTGAATCATGGTCCTTCATGATCCAACCCTCTCATCAATACTTGGATGAACTCTCTTCATCTAACCAATGATATCTCCTCACTCTAGTGTAAGAAAAATTCCTTCTTTGCTCCTACATTCCTCACACTAACAAAACTCCTTATTTTCTATCCTCAACAGTGGTCTCTCACCAAAGTGACTTTCTATGAAAGTCCCAACTGTGTCAACTCCCTCAACTCTCATCTCTCACAAGTGTATCTTACAGAAGTGTCTTCGAGTGTCTTCCTCCTTCACCCTAGCCTTTCTTTTATAATCATGAGTTACAATCTATTTCTAATCTCCAAAGTGATCTATGATTGATATGTATTCTCACACTCACTTAAGATTTATATTACATGCTACATGTTATGAATGCTCCTTAAATAATGTAATTCACTAATAAATACAATTTACTTTAATTAATTCCTTTTAACTTAAGTAAACTCAAGACTAGAAGATTATTTGACGACTTCCACATGCTAGACACATGCCAGTGTGGAAGTACCTATCCAATGATACCACAAACATCAACACTCCCTCTTAGCGAGGAAGGTACTTCTCCCACCTAGAGTTGGCTCTATATTTGCTATAAGATCTGCTACCATTCCTGCTCTCTAATACATCTGGTTGAGTACTCCCACAAAATCTATCCTTGCCAAGATGGTCTGACCTATCTCCGAAGACTCATTTCCATTGAACATGCTCCTAGAAGTATCCTACTTTTGAGCATCCTGCATGGCCATATCGTACCATGGCTCTTTCTTGACTGACTTGGAAGGATTCTCCTTCCCTCCTGAACCTGAAGGTTGACTCCCTCTAAGCTGCTAAACCTTCAGAGCTACCTGCTCCCTGTTCTTTATCACTATGCTGCTGGAAAATTTCTCTCATAGGCCAACCCTTTAGCCTATACAAGTTTCTCTCTATAACTACAAAGACAATTGATTTGTCTGATATAGATCCTATGGGCATGATAAGCACCTTTCCATTCTGGAACCCTATTTCAAATCCCTTCTTCTCAATCACTGAGACTGAGATCACACTCCTCTTGAGTTCTGGTACCCATAGAACATCATGTAATCTCAATGTGCCTCCTGACTTCCTTCAGAATGACACTTCTCCATGTTAGGCAACTGAGAGGGGGGGGGGGGGGGGGGGGGGGGTGAATCAGTTGTTACTGTGCTTAAACAATTATACCCATTTTAAACTCATTACAGAACACTTAATGATGATCACGATAATTCAGGGAAGTAAGCAATAGAGTATTCAACATCAATCACACACATGAAGTATAAATAGAAATATATTTCTGAGGAAACCAATAAAGGGAGAAAACCTCTTCTTCTTAATATGATAAGTAGTCTTTATATTTTATACATTATCATTCTTATGAGAACCCACTCTTTGTGAGGCTACCACCTCTATTTTACAAGCTGCAACTTGCTGAGAGCACCAACTCTCTGGTTTCTATAGCACCCACTAGAAGAAAGCAACAAATCCCTGAGTGTTACAACACCAATTGGATGGAGGCACCAAATTCCAGTCACATAGGCACCAACCTGTGTAACAGAGAACAATCGTTCTTCCTTGCACCACCCTACCACCCTGGTTTCTCTGGCTACCACTAGATGGAAGCTATAACTCCCTGTGTTCAAGCACCCACTTGAAAATATGAGGAAAATAGTCCTCCCTAACACCTCCCTACCACCCTTTGATATAAATATCTGTTACTGAAATTCATTACAGTGATATAGTATTAATCAATGGCTTACCAATCTCATCACTATTTTGCTACATTGCTCTGCTCTACCTGCATCAATGTCTTCCTTCTGGCATATTCTTGCGCTTTTTGTTCTTCTGATCTATCTCTGCTTGTGCACCTCGGATTTTTCTTCCTCTCTCAGATCATGCTTCAATGTTATATCTCTTTCTGTTCATGCTGTATTCTCCATGACATATAGTTCAACTTGTTTTTCACAAAAACAAAAACCTCTCTCTGTCACGACATTATCCTTTTATTCATGCTCTCATCCACCGTTACACTCCCATCTCTAATGCTCAAGTCGGCCATCTCAGAACACTCATTTTCGGAATCTTAGAACACTCATTTCAGGAAACTCAGAATGCTCAAGAGCCATGATTCCAACGCTCATGAACGAATGATTCAGTCACTCTGGAATGATGATTTAGTTAGTGTAACTGAATCCTAACTGATCAAGAAATCACAAGATGAAATAGTAACCCTTCGATCAGATTCGGTTTGATCAGTGCCATCATATTATATCTTATTTAAATATCTTATCTCACATGACCAATGGCGGTGACTAGACGCTAGGCTTAACGAGCGCTTGAGCGCTTATCAATTCAACGGTCACGATTCAATCTCCTAAAATGGACGGCTGTCGTAACTTTGACATTTTTCCCTTTGAAACTTTTGGGTTTGAAACCTTTCAAAACTTCCAAATCATATTTCTCGAAGAGATCAGACGATTTACGTTTATTTCGTGGAAAATGAGCAATCGTTAGATTTGATTCTTACAAGGCTTAATCTGATGGACAGAACTTAATCAACCGTTGAGATGGATGGCCACCTTTTACTCCGGGTCTTTGACTATTATACTTATGGTATCCTTCCACTGTATCTTGATCAATGGTTGAGAGTGCACCCAACATCAGATCGACGGTCAAGATCTCCTTCGGGTCTCCAGACCTTGGAGATTTCAACATATGCTATCCTTCCACTGGAGTAGATCGACGGATGAGAATATACCTGAGGTGATATTTCATATCGGATGACTCGTGTCCTTGCTGACATGGTCTGCTGACGTTGTATGCCACATATGTCCTTTGTTGACGTGGTATGCTGAGATGGTCTGCCATATATTTCCTTTGCTGACGTGGTTCACCACATGCCCTTTGCTGATGTGGTCTGCCACATGTCCTTGCAGACGAGGTTTGCTGATGTAATCTACTGACGTAGATCTCCTTAATCTAACAATCATCGTATGTTCTCCATATCTGATGGTCCTTATTCATTTCAGATTTCCGGCTCTCCAGGCTTCAGGTTTTTCAAATCTCAAATTTTCTAGAGCATAACCTCCTTGCTTCTTTATATCCGAAGTTAATGATGTTCGTCGATCATGTTCTTAGATCAATGGCTCGATCTATCTACGGTGAAACTTTTCTAGCTTATCCCGTCCTTCCACTTGAATTGATCCGACGACTGACGGGTATTCGCATAAGTGATATCTCATATCTTTTACCTTGGTTATCCTATCCTTCCACTCAAAATGATCCGACAGATGAAGATAATTTGGGTTTGATCCAATGACTGACAGGTATTCAGATAATCAAACTCTTATCCCTTTTATCTTATCCTATTATTCCACTAAAATGTGATCCAACGATCATGATGACACTCAAAGAAGATCAACAATCAAGGATGATTATGGAACCATAACTTGTGAATGATTTAACTCGTCACCAAAACTCCACAATTTGAAGTTGTTCACTGTTGGTGAGTCAACCACAATCGTTGATCTTCGAGGCTATAAGATCTGAAGGTCCTGAGTAATTGCAGGATTGGAAATAACATGATCTTTAATTCTCCTTTCGTTCTCTACAATTTATCCCTGTCGTTGATCTGGCGATTGTGCATCCGAAGGTCACAACTCAATCCAACTTAATTTGATCACTTGTTGGATCAATCACAATCGTCGATATCCGAGTCTACAAGATCTAACGATCTAGATCAATTGCGGGATTGGAACTAGTGAGTCATTTAATTCTCCTTTCGATCTCCCCAATCTATCCCTGTCATTGATTTGGCGATTATGCATCTGAAGGTCATGACTTTGTATGACTTAAACTGATTGTTTGTTGGATCAACCAAAGTCGTCGATATTCGAGTTTATGATATCTGACGATCTAGACCGATTGTAGGATTAGAATTAGAGAGTCCTTTAATTCTCCTTTCACTCCCCACAATTCATCCCTGTTGTTGATCTGGCTTGCATATGTGACGATCACGATCCTCCAATGATCCTTAAGCCCATGGTCACTCATATGAATGACGTCCGTAAAATGAGATGATCAACACGATCAATTTATTGATCGGATGACTGCTGAGGCTTCTCACCATAAGCTTATACTTTTCCTTCCGAGCTTTGATCTCTGCATATTGTTCGCTCCTCCTCTGAGCTTATTATTTTCCTATTTTCCATCATCACTACTGTTCTTGCCATCAATGACAAGCACACTCTTCTTGTAAAATATGCCAACAATATCCCCCTTTGGAATTGATGGAAACCCTGAAAGGATGCACTATTCTACTTAGACCTCCAACTGTAGCATCCAAACCAGACCTTTTCTCCCCCTTTGACATAAATGTCAAAGAAAACATGCTCCCCCTGAGTTGTTGCAGTACTTTTTGGAGGTATCAGATATTCATCCAACACATACTCCCCCTTACAGGATGGACTCTCTTAGGTGAGAGAAGGGATGACACCCAGCTTCTGACGGAGGTATTCAAATAGTGTCTTGGCTAGTGGTTTAGTAAATATGTATGTAATTTGTTCTATGTTTGGAATTTAATGAACCTGAACAATCTGATTGGTGACCTGCTCTCTCAAAAAATGGTATTTTATGGGGATGTGCTTGGTCTTGGAGTGGAATACAGGATTCTTTGACATGCTAATTGCACTAGTATTATCACAATGAATTGGGATCGATGTAGTATAATTTACCTCTAATTTTTCAAGTGTCTGAATCATCCATAGTACTTGGGTACAGTAAGTGGCAGCTACTATGTATCCAGCTTCAGTATTCGATAAGGAAATTGAGCCTTGCTTCTTGCTGAACCATGCTACAAGAGAATCTCCTAAGGAGAATGCACCTCCACTCGTGCTTTTCCTTTCATCCATGCAGTTATCCCAATCAACATCTGAATAGACTGATAATTGAAAATTATGATTCCTAGGATACCATAGGACATAGTTAATTGTTTCTTTCAAATATCTGAATATTCTTTTGATAGCTAGAAAATGACTCTATTTAGGTGCAGACTGATACCTTCCTACCATTCCAACAACATGCATTATGTCTGGACGAGATGCTGTGATGTACAACAGGCTGCCTATCATAGACCTATATGAACTTTGATCAACATTAGGTGAGTCATCATCCTTTCTTAAATTGCATCCAGTGACCATAGGTGTGCTCACAGGTTTAGAATCTTCCATTTGAAACCTTTTCAATATTTCTCTTAGATATTTTTCCTGAGAAAGAAATATTCCTTCAGACCTCTAAGTAATTTGCAGACCAAGAAAAAATGAAATTTCCCCTATCATAGACATTTCAAATTCATACTTCATGGTAGAAGCAAACCATTGTTTCAATGAAGCATTATTACTTCCAAAGATGATGTCATCTACATAGACCAACACAATGAGAAAATCATTACCCTCTGTTTTGATATATATATATTGTTGTCAACTGTTCCTCTCTTGAAACCTTTGTCTTGAAGATACTTATCCAGTCTGTGATACCAGGAACAAGGAGCTTGTTTCAACCCATATAAGGCTTTCTTCAGCTTGTAGACAAAGTCAGAATTATCTGTCAGTGAAAATCCTTCATGTTGTTCCATATATACTTATTCTTCTAGATCTCCATTAAGAAATGTTGACTTAACATCCATCTGATATACTTTAAAGTTATTATGACATGCATAGGCAAGAAACATTCTAATGGCTTCCAATCTTGCCACTGGTGGAAAGGTTTCATCAAAATCTTGTCCTTCAATCTGTGCATAGCCCTTACAAACCAATCTTTCTTTGTTCCTGACAACTTGTCCCTGCTCATTCAATTTATTATTAAAGATCCATTTCGAACCTATGACATTTTTACCTTCAGGTCTAGGAACCATCTCCCAAGTATTTTTTTTCTCAATCTGGTTAAGTTCATAATTCATGGCTTTAACCCAATGGTCATCTTCATTGGATGCATTAAATTATTTAGGTTTAAGCAAAGACAAAAGGAAAATCTGAGATTATTCTGAGACATTATTCAACTGCTTTCTTGTCCGAACTCCTTGGTTTAGATGACCAACTATTTGATGTTCAGGATGATTCTTCCGAATAACTCTGGAGGGTGTCTTTGTCTTGATATCCTAGTTTGATTCCTTCAAAGTATTTGTATCTAAATTAGAGTCTTCTCCTTATGATTCTTGGAATTGGTCATCTTTAGCTTCAACTGTGTCCTCTGTAGCAGACTCAATATTGCTCACCTCTCTTACTGGGACTCCTTCATCAACCTTTAAATCAATGCAATCAACTAATTTATGCAATCTTTTATCAAAGCATCTATATCCTTTACTATTGGTAGCATATCCTAAGAAGGTGCCTTCATCAGTCCTGTCATCATACTTGCCAAGGTTTTCATTATTATTCTTTATGTAGCACTTACTCCCAAAGACTTTGAAGTGTTGTTGGCAGCCAATTCACTTTTTTTTTTATGATCCTATAAGCTGCCTACACCTATGTTTTGCAAACATCATTTTTTTCGTCGCAATTTTCAATAAACGACATTTTCATTTTTTGCGACATTTGCACATTTGTCTTCGTCAAGTTTTCATGACTGTAAGCGTGAAAACTTCTCCTTTCGAAGTCATATTTCGATCATTATCTGAACTGTCAATATCTCTTTTGTCATTATGCCTATTGCGCTTACCTTTTATTGATCATTATACAACTGGCAAGATCCTCTAATCGGTTCTCATACTTCGATTGATTGTATAACTTGGTTTTATTGAGTTTGTAAGGCATTTAGCATTTGGATTTCCACTTTATATGACTTGCCTGATCATTGATTCTATGAAAATGCATAGGGGCTATGATTAAATTTTTTATATATATGTCCTTTGATATAATCCTTATGTTAATATTTTCATAACTTTTGGCTTGTCGACTATATGAATATCGTTTGGCACCTTGGTTAAACTTTTCATGAGTTGATACATTGGCACATAATTGCTTTTGGTTTTGATTTATAAGTCGGGTGTTTAAACACTATAGCATAACGTTTGCGCGCATTGGTATACACATTTAATTAGTTGGGCACATGACTCGATGGTTGAACTACTTTTATGGATTGAACAACTATGTAAATCGGCGGTAGTACTTGGATAATGAATATTTTGCATGGCAGACTCCACCACCTTCGCATGCTTGCATTTATGCCTATCCCTTTTTGCTCGTTCATTTCTGTTAAGCTCGGGTAGCTTGGTTCCTGTGTGTGTTGGTGATCCAAACCCTTCGCTTACCATGCGTTCGGCTCCATGGCACCAGTTGTGCGAGTCGAGCCCAACGTCGACCAAGCCCTGTTAATGTTTGACAATGCCCGCAGAGACCTGGAGGAAAATGGGTGGCTCCCCTTTATACAAATATTTGAGGGTTTTAACCTTTGTGTAGCACGACAGTTTGTTGTGAATTTCGATGGCTTTCGGGCCAAGGTGGGCGACATACAGTTAGAGATCGATGAACAGTTTATCATCTCAGCTACAGGGTTACCTACCTCGGGACAACGTTGGTTTAAGAATTGCAAGGTTGAGGAAGTGCCATGGACACTGCTGTTCCTCTCGCGCAAATTCACCTCTTGTGACAGAGGTATGACCATATCTATGATCAAACCATGATGGCATGACTTATTAATGCTAGTCAAGCAGTTAGTGACCTGTGAAGGTCGATACGGACTTGTGTTCCTCTACCACCTGTGTTTGCTGATGATTTTTATAGGGTATCCTTTAAACATGCCTTTCTACTTTCATTGCAGCCTGTATAGAATGTCGAAAAAGTTTAAGAGGCAGAAGGCTGACAACAGCCTGTTCCACCATGGGCTTATTAAGATCATCGTTGTTTATCATTTGAGTTTTCATGGTGATAGTTTGAGGGCTTTCATCGCCCGTAATGGATTTGAGGACACAGACCCTGTACATGTTGATAAACCTGTGGTAATTGAAACCAAGGCTGAACCGCCTGTACCCTTACATCTCCTACTGCCTAAACCCTCGGCCGACCCTGGTTTTGACTTACCCGACACTGTAACTAAGAGTGCAAAGGCCATTAAAAATCCTAGGAGAAAAAATACTAAGGAAAACCTTACTGCCAATGCCAAAGGGAAAAGGAATGCCCAGATCATTTCGAGAATGGCCAGAAACAAACCGAAACCCTCTGCCGAGTCCAACCCTATCATCCTAAGTGAGGATTCCGATTCTGATGTTGAACGTTTTCTAGCTAGCGAGTACCCCTACTCGTAGGGTTTATGTCTCGAACCCCCTTATGATTTTGTATCGAAACTTCCCCCCTGCGTAAAGAACAACCCTGACTACCTGTGTATTAAATTACCTCGTGAAACCCTTGGTCATTTAGCCAAACCCTCGCCTGCTCTTTCTAAACCCACACAGTCACCCTGTGACCAATGCAATTCATGGTTAGAACGATATTACATTGATGTTCCCATACTCCAATCGAAGATTCAATCACTGAAAGATCAAATTTCAGTGCTAACCAGTCAAAAGGCCAAGCTCCAAGCAACAGATAAAAAACAAAAGACAACCGACTCCATCTTTTTCAAAAACGTGGAATCAACCACGACTATTGTAAATTCCAAACTGGCATAATCAAGCAGCCTCGTCGCTATACAGGTATGGTTTCGACATCGTTTTGTTTTGTAAATAATACAGGTTGATATAATGATTTGAATTCAATTTTTAAATAGCTTAGACACTCATCCAAATGCCTCTGTCATTCGGTGATCATCCTATACATGGTATCGTTTTTATAAAAATAGAAGGAATTTCGATTTGATGTAGGATTTGCTCATAGATTTTTATTGGATTTGAATGCTTCTTCATTTGGATTTTATTTGATTATCTTCCTGATGGAGTTAACAAAATTGTTGGTTCGTGTTCAATTCGATTCATTTTGTGTCCACTCCCAACAGGAAGTTTTTCACGCTCAATTTAGAATACAATTCGTCTGGATTTGATTTCGTTATGATCCATATGCTATAGTTGGTAAACGATTTGGTTGTTATGATATGTTGTTTCGTGTAATCTTCTATGAATAGGAATGCAATTCTGTTCGGTTTCAATTGGAACGACTCTGTTTTTATAAAAACAATATGCTCATTTAGCCTGTGCATGCACACCCGAATCATGGAACGATTTTGATTCGTAATGACTGTGTTAAAACCTTTTCTATTTCTTGAGTTGGCAAGATTATTTGATGAGTTGGAGTCCGATTGTAATTGATGCTCTGTTTGATTTTTTATAAAACGAATTGGTCAAACCCGGTTATAATTCGTTTGATTGGAACGATTTTGGTAAAGGAAAATCGATCTTATTTGCTCACTGTGCAAAGATAAATGATCGATATCTATAACAAACCCTGTTTGATTGATCCTGTTATGATTTTGTTTGTGGGCAGTTATGAGTCAGTTATGGTTTGAATTCGCTCACAGCCTAAATCGCTTGCTATACAGTTATCATGATTTGAAAATAATCCTGTTCGATTCGATTATTTCTCATGTTGATAAGACAAGTATAACGAAGTATTTGCGATTTGTTTTATTGAATATCAAAACAATTTTATAACTGATGGATTCGATTTGTTGAGAAACGATTATGGTGCTGTTCCATATGGTTTCATTCACCCGACTTATGATAATAATCGAAACAGATTATTCCTATCTCTGTATTCGGTTAAATGATGTGGATCCTGTTTGATCTCGAATGGTATAATAATTTCAAACTAAATGATTCATTTTCAAATAGTTCATGGATGATGATTAAATTTAATTCTTTCAAAAAGATTTGAATTAATATCAATGCTGATTCAGTATCTTATTTAGACTAGCTACAAAATCACATGATTCTGTAGCTATTCTATTGTTTCAGGATAAATCCGTAAGTGCGGACACAAACCAATCTCCCTAGATCCACCTGGATCTAGAAAAAAACAGGACAGAATAATACTCTTTCCCTAGATTTATACTATTGAATGAACTAGGAGGCAAGAATCATGAACATACCTTGTGATCGCTTCCTTGGGTCTCTGTTGCTCCAAGCTTCGCTCCAATGCTCTTGTGCTGTCAAGACTAGGACAACTCAAACCAATTGAAGTGAAAACAACTTAATATATTTGACAGTTAATCTATGCATATGATCAAGGAGTTATGCAATAAAGTGACATTAGCTTTATGGGAAAGGGATATATTACTGTATTAAATTGATAGAAAGCAAGAATTACAACCTAAGCCTTGATGTTGCAAGTCTCCTTTCGATGGCTCCTTTCTCTGACACACACACTTGCTCATGCATGAATAAGATCAACCACTTTTGATAACCTTGCTGGTGTTTCTAGCTGCTGTAGCATCAGTCCTTCATACAATCTTCCACTAATTCTCCAATCAATCTCTTGCTAGTTTGCTTCTAACCTTTTCCATGAGCATTCTCCTCAATATATATGAGAGAATGGATTAGTTACTTGGATAGGAATGATCCCAAGATATCAGGAAAGCCATTACTTAGATAACCATTCGAATGCCATTTCATCCTTCTAGAAGATTCTCTTCTAGAAGGTTCGAGAATTTCATCTTTTTCCTTCCTTTAGAAGATGTTCGCACCCTGATAGTTAAGTACAGTGTGAACCTCTCACACCCTGCTTTAAGGCAGCCTATGAGAATCATGCATTCTCGCAGGCAAATGTATAGGTAGCCTGTGAACCTCCCTTAAAAATGTGATTTCTGGAAAGAGACAAAAGTAACTTTTCTCAGGAAAGTGTTCTAGTGAAAAGTCTGAGTTCTCCATCATTATTACATCAGCATGACGATCAAAATTATGGATAACAGAATGCCCCCCCAAAGTCTGAGATTGGAACCAATGACAGTCGATAGACTTTGTAAGTTGCATCTGTGTGTCAAGAACCAAGAGCACGTCTAATCGGAAACCTGCAAACATCCAAGCATCTGCAGAATATCATATATACCAACTTCTGAGGTAGGCATTCCCATACTCAGATCATAGACTGATGACATCATAAACAAAGGTCATGGCCACCAATCATACACTGTGGATCCATGCCGTCACAATATAGCATAGCCACCTGAATACACTGTGGATCTATGTGATAAATTTTCAAATCAAGACGACATAGCCACGAAACATACACAGTGGATCTATGTGTTGCAAATTATACATACTCCATCGCAACCTGGATCACAAAGACAATATCCAGGGTCTTCAATCTCATCGCCCAAAGTACGAATCTAACCATGTGATTACATGTGTCGAAGTCGAACATGGTAGAAACCACTTGATTACCAGTCATTGATGTAACCGTTAACAAGTGCGAGGGAAATCACCAATGATGTCAATGACTCCAAAGGTACTATAGTACAATCCATCGACTGTGAATGAATGAGTTGATGTCGAACACCTGATGGAATCTTTCGATCAGGGGTCAGTGATGTAAACCCACTGTCGAAAGCGAGGAAACTTGCCATTGAGGCATGCAAGCTCCAAGGTACTAAATAATTTCTAAGTCTTGATTCCAGATAATGAGATGAAGTCGACGGAACAAAACTCATCACAGGAGGGCCTTGATGTATCCCTCATCAATGACACGAAATGAGTAACAGATTTTGAAGGTGAAACTGAGCATTTTGCAAATTGGACTGGACACAGGGAAGGCCGACATGGAGAGAATGGGTAACTGCAGATGGCCGACTCAATATAGGTTTTAGATGGACTTCTCTTGAACATATGAATGACACGACCAACGATTTGGAAACACTGACTCAAAGACGACACATGGAATGACCTTGTAATCAATCGAAAGAGAGACAGATGGATTTCCCAAACCAACTCCAAATGATGAATAGGGGGTGTCATGTTCAAGAGCGACACTTGTTGCCAATCAATACAAAGATGAAACATATCCCTTTCCCAAATTTTCCCCCACCATTTCTGGCAAGTACCTCTTTATTTTTACGCAAGCTTGAAGAGGATCACATATTCTTGTTGATATAAGCGCATCCTTCGGACGAGTCCCTCGGAGTATGTTTAACGAACCCTAAGAAGGAGTGGTTCGGTCCCATCACGGGTCTGTCAATGTTTGTTTAACGAGTCCAGAGATAGTAAACTCGAAGGTTTTTCAAGATTATAGAGTTTGGAAAAACACTTTAAAAGAGAACTCTCTCAGTTCCTTTTTCGTACAGTAGTCCAACGAGACCGAAAAAGGGTTAAACTATCGCTCGAAAGACATGTACTTCAAATACTTTATCGAGCGTGAAAATAGCAAGGTCGCTCATCGATCTTTTCATGTTTAGAGAGTCTGAAAAGAGCTTAAAGAAAACTCCAGGGGGGTTCCTTTTTCGTATAACCATGGTGAGCCCGAAAAAGCGATAAAACTATTCTCAATCATGTCCTTATGTTTTTCACGAGCGCAAGAACAGACAAAAAGACGCTCGAGGTTTTATGTAAAAACCATAAAAAACAAACAGAATCACACCATAACAGAGAACAATATGTCCATATCCTTTTCGTAATCATCAATGTTTCATACCTGCAAGTCATTACACTCATTTTCACATTAGTCATTAGGTTTAAATAATATATAAACATAAAAAATCCAAAATTGACATAGTAAAAAGTAATTTAAATGAACAAATAACCATTTTACCATATCATTTCACATTTTCACCATTGAGTTTCAAAAACCCTCATTTTACCCTCTGAATTCGGTGTCAATTTCCGGGAGCTATGAGTGATCATTTGACGAGCCGTCAGCAACATCTTGGTAAGTTCTTCATTCCTGATCTTTTCATGGTTTAAAATTTTGATTTCATTGGTTAAAAATCCTGTTTTAAGTTATTTTTTGGACCATATATGCATGGAGACATTCTCGCAGGTGGCCCATACGGGACCTTCGACAATGACTCATTCTCGTAGGTGGGCCTTAAGCCACCTGCGAGATGTTCGCACTGTGCATAATATGGCACCTACACAGAACTCAATTTTTTTTGAAAAGTTTAGCCAATAGAAAAAGACTCATTTCATAAATAAGATCATTAATCATCTTTGTATGTTTCTTATGCAGGTAAATAGCCACAAACATGGTGCTTGAGTGGCGAGAATGAGAACACGAGGAGGATAACGCAAATTCTGAGAATGATCCTTCCACCATAGCTGCACTAAGAGATTGTGGTCTCTTAAAATACTTCCATATCCCGGGCATGAGAGCCCAAGTCCGATTACTGGAATATCTAGTCTGAATGTGGGATCCAGACCAGCAATTTTTCATTGTAGGAGCTCACACATTAGCCATTGACATAGAGGACATATACTTCTTGACCAGATTATCCAGGCGTGGATCCTATGTCAGTCTGACCGGTAGCAGAGGTGGCGGGTTAAAAATGAGTGAATATTGCAACCAATACTGTGTACCAGAGGCCGAGAGAAAGAAAGGGAAAGTGACAATTTGGGGAGTAACTGACTTGACTCTCCGCACTATTCTCTTCACGATTTCTCGGATGGCGGGAAGTGTCGCTCCTCATATGGCGTTGCAGAGCTACTTCCAGTACGCCATCGAGTGTACTGAGCCCCGAGTATTTAACTGGGCTGATGCAGTATTGCGCAGTATCAAAAAGCAACTAACCAAGTGCAGGCAAGGAGAACTGAAACAATTTGGATATGGATCTTTGTTAGTGTCCTTCTTCCTAGAGAGAGTCTCTGTATTCAGACTTTAGGTTGAGTGGGACTTTATGGGTCCTAGGGATCCGAGGATGTTGCGATGGTGTCGGCTTATGGCCCGGCACGTGGCAGGACCAATCGTCAAATATGACAATATTTTCTTTGACTGGTTGCAAAACCAGATGCTGATGGTCGACGACTACGCCTATGCTGGGTTGGATTTCCAAGGAGATCCGGATCTATCACTGCCTAAGGACGCTCAGTGGGGAGGCCTCGGTAAGAAGTACACGCATTTTCTCTTTTTTTTAAAATGTTTTTGAATTTTTATCATATTTAAATATTTTTGTTTTATATATTTGTCTGAAGACTAACACAAAATGTTTATTGATAACACAGATGTTGGACCGTATAGACCTCCTGGCACCTCTCCTATATAGCGACGAGGAGAAGTAACACCAATAGCACCACAGTATGCAGAAGATTATGAGATCGTGGAGCAGAATTTAGAGGGTCTTACAACAGACATTCCAGATATGACTCTGGAAGAGGTTCCACGACGCGATAAACGTCATACTGTAGGGGTTTCCGTAGCTATGGGTCGACTGCTCCGCAAATTAGCTAGGGAAGTAGTGTGTTACCGTGAACGTCATCCGTGACGTAACTATGTAGAAGCTATAAGCTTTAATTTTTGATATTTTGGTCTTCAGACAAACATTTTGTAAAAACAAACTCTTTTGATCGTTATATATATACAAACGGATTCTTCCGGTTTACTTTACATTATGTGAATTGTAATGTGTTTGATTTATAAATGATTTAAATGTCTGTCCAATACATAATTAGCTAAAGCATCTGTTAAAGTATTAAGACATCTAGGAATATGCTGATATTCAATGTGATCAAAATATCGTTCCAAGAGGCGAATTCGCAAATACACTCGTAATAAAGTAGGACTTCGAATAGTGTATACATTACTTAGATGTAGCACTACCAGCTGTGAGTCAAGTCACACAACCAAATGACGAATGCCTTGTGAGATAGCATCAACCAATAATTCAATAAAGACACTATACTCTGCGATGTTGTTGGTTGCACGACCAAGACATACACCTCGTAAAGATATAAGTTCGTTGGTTGAGGCATAGATTGCCCATGCAACGGAAGCTAAGTTCCAAGTACTACGACTAGCACCATCAGTGAAGCCAATATAGGGTAGCGAAGACTCCGACATCTGGAAATCAAACACAACGTCACGTAAGGGCAGAGAACAGATAATGTCAAAAGCAAACTAAAGTAACACACACAAAGTATGATACATAAAATACAAGTAATTGCGCACAAATGACTTATGCATAATACTTCTTCAAGTACAACCCATTCCTGGGTTCACTCAAAGGTATACCATCATAATCAACCAGCTCATATGCTCATTTTTCCAATACTTTGTGAACAATGTAAGGACCATGCCACATTGGTTCGAATTTCCCAGTTCCTAAGACATCTTTATCTTGATCATACAGAAGAACAAGATCACCTTCAGAGAAAACACGAGGCTTGACATGCTTTTCATACTATGCCTTGACACGTTTCTTTTGGGCTTCTATTACTAGAGTGGCATCACGTCGGGTCTCGTCTAATCGCATCAGATACAACAGACGTTCTTCTTTAGCAGAAGTATTGGGTAAGAGTTCGACAACTAGCTTTAGAGAAGGTATCTCACATTCTATTGGCAGAATGGCTTCCATGCCATAGACTAATCGAAAAGGCGTAAACCCCGTAGCGGATTTAATAGATGTCCGATATTCCCACAATGCCGAAAACAACATCATGTGCCAACTGGTTTTATGAATTCCTATCATCCGTCGAATCATAGTTATAAGAACCTTATTGATTGCTTCGACCTGGCCATTAGCTTGCAGATAATAGGGTGTTGAGCTATCATGACGAAGACCCAACTTTTTAGTAAGTTCAGACATCATAAAATTCCTAAAATGACTACCGTGATCGGTAACGATATCTTGAGGAACACCAAAACGAGCTATGACATGGTTGAAAAGAAATAACGCTGCAGTCTTTCCAGTATTATCGAATGTTGGCATCACCTCGACCCATTTTGTAAAATAATCAACAGCTACAATGATGTAACCATGCCCCCCGACCGAGTGAGGGTGACATGTCATAAAATCAATGCCCCATTTTGCAAAAGGACCAACTGAGACCACAGGATGAAGGGGAGCATGATGTGATCGAATTTTCTGATTGTAGGTTTGGCAGGCATGCCACTTCTGAACAGTAGTAATACAGTCATTGAATAAGGAAGGCCAAAAATATCCTGCACGTAAGATCTTCTGGGCAGTAGCATACCCAGACATATGACTACCACATGCTCTGGAATGGCAGTCATTCAAAGCTTTCTCAGATTCGTCAAAAGTCAAACAACGTCGAAAAACAGAATCAATTCCTCGACGGTAAAGAGTATCTCCAAGGATAATGTACTGACGGGCTTGATAACGAACGTGACATCTTGTAGTACTAGACAAAGCAGGCCGAAAAGTTTGGGTTTGGAGATATATAATGATATCTCCATACCAAATATCACCAGTGTTGATAAGGAAAAGCGATTCATCAGGTAATGAATCCACTGCTACATTTTTCGTGGCAGAGTGGGGAAAATCACATATTAACTCAGCAAAAACTAAGGATTTCTTAGACGTGGCGCGATCAAATTCCAAGTCGAACTCCTGGAGTATGAAAATCCATTTGGAGTGCTTGCCCCCTAGCAATTGACATGTCAAGATATGTTTCATAGGGTTGCAATGAGAAATCACTGTAGTTTTCTTGGAGAGAATATAATGGCGAAAACGTTGAACCGCTTGAACAACAGCCAAAGCCAGTTTTTCAACATGTTGGTACTTGATCTCAGTGGATGTGAGACTTCGACTCAAGTAATAAATAACATGTTCATCATGTGCATCATCCTCCTGAACGAGAACCATGCCAATAGTATACTCGGAGGCAGCAAGATAAAGAAAGTAATCACGACTATAATTTGGAGGGAAAAGAAGTGGAGCTTTCGTGAGGGACAAATTCAAAGCCTCAAAAGCATTGTTGGCCACAGTATCCCAGACAAACTCAGAACCTTTCTTTAGAAGACATGTAAAACCACGAGTAATCTCGACGTAATTAGGGATGAAACGACGAAGAAAGTTTTCTTTCCTCTGCAAACTTTGCAACTGGCGTAGCAAAGAAGGAGGAGGGAGATTAAGAATCGCCTCAAACTTAATAGGATCGACCCGGATCCCTTGACGTGAAACAATGAAACCTAGAAGACGGTCGGACTCTACGCAAAAGACGCATTTATGAGGGTTTAGACGAATGCGATAGAACCGACAACGAACGAAAATTGCTCGGAGATGATTGGGGTGATCGACTCGGCGTAAATAATGAGCTGGCAAGTCATCCAAATAAGGTTGAACGATATGCTTTATATCGTGAAACGCATAAGACATAGCACGTTGAAATGTCGCGCCCGCGTTCTTAAGACCGAAGGGAATTTTTCTATAGGCGAAAGTACTCGAAGGACAAATAAAAGCCGTTTTATGTTGGTCCTCAGGAGCGATGTTAATTTGATTATAGCCGGAGAATCCATCCATGAGAGAAAAGATTTCATTGTCGGCACAGTCATCGACGATCTTGTCCACGAACGGGGTTGGAAAGTTGTCCTTTGGACAGGCTTTGTTAATATCTCGATAATCAACACAAACACGTATACTACCACCTTTTTTAGCAATCGGTACAGGGTTGGAAACCCATTCTTTCAGAGCCACGGGATAAATAAAACCGGCTTTGAGAAGTTTTTCAACTTCGAGTTTGATAGCTGCCGCTTTACGTGGATGGACCGGACAAAGGCGCTACCGGACTGGTTTAGCTCCGGGGTACGTTTTTATCTCATGTACAACGATAGCAGGGTCGATACCTGGCATCTCTTTGTAACTCCATGCAAAGATGTCACGAAATTCTTTGAACAAAGCAGTATAGGTGACAATTTCATCTGGAGAACACGAAGCTCCAATGTGAACATTCTCAATTATCCTAGGTTTAACTGATATATCAATGGGTATCGTGGCATAAATATTACTGAGGTTCCCTTCCGCAAACACATAACGTGTAGATCCGGGAACGATCGATATGAAAACAACGGTCGACGGAGTCGAAATTCGCTAATAATTCTCCAGAGTGTGTTGTTCCAGAAACAGTATGGAACGATGATGCCCATCGTCCCAAGGGGTGTCCTCCATGACGGACATGATCATCTCGTCAGTAGGAAAGATGACACGGAAAGGATCAGGAGACAACTCATCAAAAGAGGGTGTAGAAGGGGTTGTCGATTGAATGGATTGATAAGCAGACTCAATCGGACTTAACAGCATGACGTCGCCGAAACGAGGATGATCCCCTGGGTCAGGGACTATCCAAGGGTCAAAAGACACCGGAAGCTCATGAGGTACAGCGGAGACCATATTAATAGAAGCAAATGACGGGCGTGGAATATCAGGTGGTGGTGGTATGGGGAAAGTACCCATTAACGAAGAGTCTTTTAAAAGGCCTATACCGACATTCTCGTAACCTGGTGGGGTTTTATCTATAAACGACACGTTGCCAGTACGAGTATCAAAATTAAAGAAGGCAAGTTGATCAACTGTAACAACTTTTACCTGATGAGGAAATCGTATGACACGAAAAAGGGTTGACACTACAACGCGCATAGAATCTATCCAGCTATGACCAAGTAGAAGATTATAATCCAGGGGAGCATAAAAAAATTCCACTTCAACTTGGACTGTCTTACCTTCTAGAGTAACAGGAAATGATGGAAGAACACTGTAAGGCTTAAAACCAGAGCCATTGAAGGCTTTCAAAGTATTTTGTGATTCATTTAAAGGAGGAGAGCCAATGGCTTTCCAACAAGCAAAAGACATTACACACGTAGAGGCACCCTCATTGATAACAGTCCGACAAATATTCTTATCGGCGACAACAACTTGTATCTGAAATGCAAAATGAGGGGGTAACCTTGGAATATGATCTTCCAAGTCAAATACTATCAAATTCATATCTGTAGGATCAATTCCACCTATAGATTTCAACAGAGCCCTTCGTTGTGCAGGACAAGACTAAAGGACTTCAAGGGCACACATCGCTGAAGGTGCTTGGGCTAGATCTTCGACAATGCTATAGTTCTGGGCCGCACGAGCATGAGGATTGAAGGCCGATTTATTAACGACACCTTTCGGGGGTGGTCACAGAACTGTATCAAGGCTCGGTCATTCGAGATGAAGAGGATTGTTCGTAGGTGGGTTCGACGGAGAGGGCTGTACCAAATCAGGAGGTAAATCGTCAACCTTCTCTTTAGACGGAGTATAGTCTTTGGCTCTAGTTGTAATTGCAACGTTATTTTTCTTAGAATCACCAGTACACGTCAAAACGTATGATGTCGTAGAAGTAGAGGGTTGGTCATGGATGACCAACAAGGCCTGTTGCTGAGATGGGAAGGGTTGGGACAAGACTGCCGACGTATATGGTTTCGGCGTTCCTTGAAGGAACTTAGTAACTTCGGCACGTCGAGGACAATCCTTCGTGTAGTGATCATCACCACAGATAAGGCAAGGGTAGCGTGGTTTGTGCTTATCCCGATCTTCAATAGGAGGGGTTTTAGTTTTCTCATTTTGATTATTATTTTTACTCTCCTTATTCTTGCCTCTTCCTTTCTTCGATTTATTTTTACCGGTCGGTGTAGATTGAACAACGTTCACCTCAGAAGTTTTACCGGTGGAAGCGGTAGGAGACGGAGCATTTTGAACATTAGAAGAATTAGATTTAGGGGTTGTAATTGAAACGGAATGTGAGTGGGTATGAGCAGTACCAATCACACCATCAGCTGCATGCGAGGCAGCTGGAGCAGTTGAAGTGCTGGAAGTACCAGGACGAGGTAGTTCAGGTAGTAAATCATAAAGTGTTCCCGTTTGCGAATAAACAAGATCAAGATATTGAGCACGACTTATAGCCTGCTCCTCTGTCACAACACCACCCATAGCAATGTATTTACCAATTTCGTTCACGAAAGATTTCATAAACCATTCTGCCAGTAACTGATCAGGGAGTTCAAGTTTAATGAGACGTCGTCTCCTCTGCCACTCATGAATATGATCCGATATATGAGTGCCTTTAGTTTGTTTGAAAGAATTCAAGATCTCAGTCCCAGTATTGTAACGGATCGGTAACTGGTAATGTGTGATAAAATCCATAGCTAAGGTGTTGAAATTAGAAAAGAAACCTCGTGGCAATTCAATATACCACTTCGCGGCCGAACCGATAAGGGTTCGTTGAAAAAGACGTAGACGAATGGAGTCATCCATCAACGAGTTGGAAGAACACCATAAATGAAAATTCATGACATGATTATTTGGGTCCTCTCCCGCCTTTCCATCGAATTTTAGAATATCCGATGGAAGCTTAGTAGGAATAGCAGGCCATTGGGGAGAGTGACGAATAGGATCATTTAGAATCCTAGACAAATCTGGCAAATCCAAAGTAGCAAGAAAAGACAACTGTCGGTTTACTTGCGGGTACTGATGGCTTTGGGGTGGAAGCCCTGTTGGCAAACCAGTAGGACCATAAGCAAACTGTCCGTAGAGGGAATCCCCTAGCTGATTCGGTGGTGGCCGGATAGGATAGTAGCCCCAAGGATTGTAACCTTGAGTTTGAGTAGGGACCTAAGGTTGAGTAGTGTGACTCTGACCCCAAATAGGATTAGTTATACTTGGATAAGGTTGGCCCATGGTAGGGACAGTTTGCTGCCCCCCAACATTTTGAGGAAAGTTTTGTAGAATCTGATTCCAATACTGGGCCAATTCAGGGGGTATATTTTGTCCAAAAGGTGAGGTTGGTCCCCCTATCGTATGTATAGTCCCACCCGGAAGTTGTGTGGAAACTGTAGGTTGCGTAGTAACTGTGTTGTTTCCGGGAAAAGGAAAAGGGACTGTACCACCCTGTCCACCAACAGGAATATGCAAGTTTGGTGCAACAGTCGGGATAGTGCCACTAGGATTAGGATTACCAGAAGGAAACTGAGGGAGTGTCGGAATAAAACCGGGAATAGGATGCCCAGGAAAAGGAGGACCACCTGGAGAACCGACTGGGGTTTGTGGAGGTGTTCGATTAGAAGCATTCAACAAAGAATTCAACGCATGGTAACTGGGTGGTAATGTTGGGATGACATCAGGTATTCGCTGGATATTGATAGGAGCAAGAGTAGCTGCAGTAATTTCGGTTTGGACACTCGTATTATTCGCGAGATGGGCCATCTCGGGAGGGATAAAAAAATGATAAGTAGTAGTCTCTGGTGTAGTTTCTGGCTCAGAGGACATGGGAGGGTTGATTTCGTAGACAGGGGGTGACTCAGTACCGAAAAGGACTCGTCGGAAATCACCTGACCAAAAAGGATCTTGGCCTACTACACCGTGAGAAGGCCCAACAGTTGATTCAGAAGATGTCACAATGGATTCGTCAGAAGAATTTAATCACACAACCGGTCGTTCACCACGGTGAATGCGATAGTCCTCTCTAGTATTGGTAATTCGAAAATCTTCTAGAGAGTCAGTTCGTTCTACCTATGGAGGTGGTGTAGTGACAACTGGAACGTCACTTGTTTCCCCGTGTGGTGGAGTAACCATCAGGACTTCAGTCTGATGGGGAGAACCCTCAGGTGTACCAGTAGGCGAGGGTTGAGAATCGTCCATATGCTCTAGAGATAAACCTTGCATTCTACGTGAACATCGTGGGGGAGAAATTGTAAACGAGTGACAAGATCCGCGAAGAAATTCCTATGGTCAACTTCGAGAAACAAACAACACGCGCTAGTAAACAAAATCTAGGAAGCAATCACCAAGCAAACAATACCTTCGAATTTTGAAGCCACTAGTTGGTGATGAAATCCAACGTCGCAACAACGAGACGAGAAGGGGCGGGGATAGAATGGAAAATTTACGTTGACGACCTGCTTAACGGACTTACACCCTGGTGCAAGCTCCCACACATAATCGTGGGTATACCCTCCAAGGAGCCCGAGTGATTTTGGCCAACGTCAATTCCAGGTACCGTGAAGAATTTCCACTCCACAGTCACCTTGGGTAAGAACCTAGAGATATAGGCCACTAAGGTCACCATAAACAATAGTAAAGCCTGGGGGAACAGTCGTCAGTCCGATCCACACTCAAGGGCAGGGTATCTAGCTCGAAATCAACTCAAAAGGCTTCCACTCATCACTGTGGGTATACCTCGAAGTGATCCCCGTAATACGTGCAATCTCTACACTGATGTCAACAAAGTAGGGTTAGTAACTCTGCCAACACCAATGCGATCTAGTGCTTGACCCTTGTGTTAGAAGGGCTTCCCAGGACAATATGTTGCAAACGGAATTTAACACTCCCTAACTCAAGATGTTGTTGTGTGTTTTTGAGCTTTTGGAGAGTGTATCTCTCTTCCTACTCCAAAGCACTAGCCTAGCTAAATGTTGGTGTAAAAGAGCCCTAGAAAAGAGTTACTAGATAAATTTTA
>ML783304.1:299989-322037 GCA_009831015.1 Picea engelmannii | reverse complement strand
TGGAGCAAAGGGTTAAAGAAAACAAAACTAACTACAATCTAACTATCAACTGAAAACAAATAACACTGCGAAAATAAACAAAGAACATCAAACACAAGACACAGGGGTCACCAATGGTTTTAGGCTGGTGTATTAATGAAACCGGAGCACACACTGAAGGAAGAGACCAAAGGTTCCTTCTCCCCCCAACGGAAGGCTCTTTGGGGCCCTCACACAATTTGCTTTCCTTACAAATGAGATGAACTGCACATAGCAGTGAAAGAACTCTCGGTGATGCAGCTGATGGGTTGTTGTTGAAGGATGAGCCCTTAACCATATGAACAGCATAACAATGCTTAGAATTCCCTGCCAAAATAGTGAATCCTCATGGCCTTTTATAGCAGCTCCCGGGCGGTCACGTAACCTTCTCAAAGTGTGAACAGGGACCCGTTTAGGGTTTATTTAGGTCATTAACCCGCCGATTTTGCAGATCCGGCTCTGATTTGAGAGTCAAATCATCTTGGGGGCCGGTCCGTAGGCGGTTGGGAGGCCGACCTATTCAATTAATGCACCGTATTAGCAGATGCGCGGGTTTTTGTGTTGACAGACGCACGTCGAGCACGCATGCGCTAATAACACGTCTTTGTCCCGCGCATGCGCGCGCGCGCCACACTGCTGTAAAGCGCCCTTCAATTTTTGGTTACTTTGTATAGTTTTTGGCCCTTCTGGAGTGTTGAGAGATTAATTCAATGCCATGAATGACTTCATTGCTGTTTTGATGATGTGGAGTTCTTGTCGCCATGTGCAGACGAAATTTCAGTGATAACAATAGTAATAATTAATAGATGATATATATAGAATAGATAGATTAGTTTAGTTTGCTTTAATAATTAGTTTTAGTTTAGTTTGTTTAGTAGTTAGTTTTAATTTAGTTTATTAGTTAGTTTTATTGTTAGTTAGTTTAGTTTGTTTTATTTTTAGTTAGTTTAGATTAGTTTTCTTTTGTTTTCTTAGGACCTTAGATCGGCTAATGGAGCCGCTAAACCCGTTAGGGTGGTTCATTCCAAACGGCTTGGGTTATTAGACAACCCTAGATTGGTTCCACTCTCTCAGTTGACAGACGGTCAATTTCGTCCGTCAACAAGTGTTTGATTGAAGCAGGTCCTCCATACCACAATTCATAAGGTATCTTTTCACTCTGTGGTCTAAGGTGGGATTTGTTAAGAATATGGACTACTGTGTGTATTGCTTCTACCCATTAAGTTTGACCAATGTTCTTCTCATTCATCATTGACCTAGCCATTTGCTGAATTGTTTTGTTTTGCCTCTCAACTACTCCATTTTGCTGTGGAGTTCCTGGGATTGTGTATTCTCTCTTGATCCCATGTTTATCACATAATTCCTTGAAATCACTTGACACAAATTATCCTCTGTATGATCTTACTGAATTTATCCTGTTGCCTGTTTGATTCTCAGTTAAAGCCTTAAATATTTTAAATTTCTCAAATGCTTCAGCTTTTTCTTTGAGAAAAGCGACCCAAGTGAGTCTGGAGTAATCATCAATGATCAACATGAAGTATTTTTCCTTCCCTGTGGCTTTCTGTCTTGATGGTCCACATAAGTCCATATGAACTAATTGGAGTAGTTTCTCTATTGAAGTAGATCTCTTGGATTTAAATTGAGTCCTGGTTAGCTTTCCTACTTGGCAGGGTTTACATGCAGAATATTGTGGCTTTGATATTCTTGGAGGATCTTTTACTGCCTCAAGATTTTTGAGCTTTATTAAGTGGTCAAAGTTTAGATGTCCAAGTATTCTATGCCATAAACAACTTTCATCATGTTTTCTTAGATGAAACTCTTCTCTATCTTCTTTAAGCACATATACATTATTATTTTTCCTTATGCCTTTAGCCACCACTTGTCCCGAGTTTACAGACTTTATCTTACAATATTTGGAAGTGAACACCACTTCACATCCTTTGTCACACATTTGAATTACAATGAGCAAATTATGTTTCAACCCATCTACAAGCAGAACATCCTGGGATTTTCCTTTACCATTACTCAAACTCACCATCCGTTTACCTTTGATTTTACCTGGTTCATCATTTCCAAAGGTCACATTTCATGTTTTACTTTTACTTATAGACATAAACTTATCCTTGTCTCCAGTCATGTGCTTGGAACATCCATAGTCTATATACCAGGGGTATTTTTGTTTTTGAGCTAAAAGTACTAACCCACATTTTTCACTATCTTTCTTTTTCCATGTGTTGGCATTTATAGCTAATGGTTTTATCCTTGGATCTTCTTTGTAATCCTTCAGATGACAGTTTGCAGCTTTGTGGCCAAAGTTATGGTATTTATAGCATTCAAGCTCATTATTCAATAGGTCAAAGTGATTGGTGGAACTTTGTCTACTCATTGGTTGTTTGGTTCTATGTTGCAAATATTGTTTATTTCTTGATCTCCTCAGTTACATGTCTCTAAACTTAATTTGAAAATTTGGAATCTTATGACCAAAATTAGAGCAGTAAAAATAGTAACCAGGGAAGAAATTTTGGTACCTGAAGGATGGCCTTGTTCTTGCCATTTGTTGCTCCATCTTTTGATATCTTTGTTCTTGATCAGGGATCATTTTGTGTTTATTATCTTCTTGTGGCAGAGTACTCGCATGGTATGATTGTCTGCTGACTTGGAACTTGATCATCTTTACTGGCTCTTTGCTTTCTAGATGTTTGTTGCTTGAACCACTTACACAACCTAAACCAATCTTCAACAAAGGATATCTTTGTTTGCTCGGAATGTCATTTAGTTCTGCTAAGGCTTTAATGCTTGGAATATTTTGGAGATACAAGGCTTTAAACTTATACAAGGCTTCACATATTGCCTTCTTCTTTGATAATTGTTGTTTCAAAATGTCCTCTATTTTATTTGCCTCTTCTAATTCCACTTTTAGCAGGGAAAAGTCTTCATCAGGTTTTTTACTATCTTTCTTGAACTGTATCAACAATTGTTTTTTCTTTCTCTTCTTAAGTATGAGTCTGTCAATCTCTTCCAAAGCACTGATCAGATATCCTTCCAATTCACCCACAACTTCTTCATTATTAACATCACTTCCTGTGCTTTTATTATCATAATCCTCTTTGGACATAAGCATAAATTCATTAACCTTATCTTCACAAGTAGAATAAATATCTATGTCTCCTGAAGAGTCATCATTGTTTACACATAAACTTTTCTTTTTACCAAATCTCTTGAATTTTTACTTCTCTTCACCTTCGGAGTTCTGGTCCTTCTTCTTGTGTGGGCACTTAGATGCAAAGTGACCTATATTTCCACAGTTAAAACATTTGAAGGGAAAATTTCCTTGGTACTTTCCTGATCCTTTCTTTAGCTTTCTCACAAAGTTTTCTTCAATTTCATCAGGTTCAAAATCCTCATTCTCCTATGCTTTAAATGATGCTTCTCTAGAGGTGGGTTTATCTTTACCTATCCTCATTTCATATGCAGTCAACATTCCTATAAGTTGATCAAAATACAGAGTTTTTATATCATTAAGTTCTTCTATAGCAAAGACATTTGGGTTGAACCTATCTGGCAAAGATGTCAAAATTTTCTAAACTAAAGAGGCTTCCTCAATTTTTTCCCTAAGTTATTTCATTGCATTTACTAGTTCTTCAACTCTCAGAAAGTACTTCCCAATAGTTTCATCCTCTTTCATCTTTAGCTTTTCAAACTATATTCTATAGGTTTCAAGCTTGGTATCCTTTACCTTCTCATTACCTTCATAGATGCTAATGAGTTTGTCCCACATTTATTTGGAAGATTCTAAGTGCATAAATTTTACAAATTCTACTTTTGCAAGCCCACTTAGAATAACATTGATAGCCTTAGCATTGAAGTTGAATTATAGATTGTCATCCTTAGAAGATAGTACAATTGGCTTTACATAACCAGTCTCTACCACATCCCAGACATCTGCACCTAAAGCCATTATGTAGGTTCTCATCCTAACTTTCCATAAGGAAAAGTTTGTTCCATTGAACAGGGGGGCCTTATTGGTTGAAGTTCCTTCATGGATAGTCATGTTTAAGCTCTAGGATATACATTTAGATAAAAGGAACCCCCTCTGATACCAATTGTTGGGCAACTGAGAGGGGGTGGGTGAATCAGTTGTTACTGTTCTTGAACAATTATACCCATTTTAAACTCATTACAGAACACTTAATGATGATCACAATAATTCAGGGAAGTAAGAAATAGAGTATTCAACATCAATCACACACATGAAGTATAAAGAAACAAATATTCCTGAGGAAACCCATAAGGGGAGAAAACCTCTTCTTCTTAATATGATAGGTAGTCTTTATATTCTGTACATTATCATTCTTATGAGCACCCACTCTTTGTGAGGCTACCACCTTTATTTTACAAGTTGCAACTTGCTGAGAGCACCAACTCTCTAGTTTCTCTAGCACCCACAAGAAGGAAGCAACAACTCACTGAGTGTTCCAGCACCAACTGGATGGAAGCACCAACTTCCAGTCACACAGGCACCAACCTGTGTAACATATAACAATCATTCTTCCTTGCACCACCCTGTCACCCTGGTTTCTTTGGTTTCCACCAGATGGAAGATACAACTCCTTGTGTTCAAGCACCCACTTGAAACTCTGAGGAAAACATTCCTCCCTAGCACCTCGCTACCACCCTTAGATATAAATCTTTGTTACTGAAATTCATTATAGTGATATAGTATTAATCAATGGATTACCAGTCTCATCACTATTCTGCTACACTTCTTTTCTCTGCCTGCATCAGTGTCTTCCTTCTGGCATCTTGTTGCGCTTTCTAATGTTCTTCTTTGTCTCTTCTTTCACACCTCAGATTTTTCTTCCTCTCTCAGATCATGGTTCACTGTTCTATCTCTTTTTGTTCATGCTATATTCTCCATTACATACAGTTCAATTTGTTTTTCACAGAAACAACAACCTCTCTCTGTCATGACATTATCCTTTTATTCATGCTCTAGTCCACTGTTACACTCCCATCTCCAACTCTCAAGTCATCCATCTCAGAACACTTATTTAGGGAATCTCAGAACACTCATTTCGGGAAACTCAGAATGCTCAAAAGCCATGATTGCAACTCTCAAGAAAAAATGATTCAACCGCTCAAGAACGATGATCCAGTTAGTGTAACTAAATTCTAACTAATCAATAAATAAAAAAGATGAAACAATAACCCTTCGATTAGATTTGGTTTGATTAGCGCCGCCATATTATATCTTATTTAAATATCTTATCTCACATGGCCAATGGCAGTGACCAGACACTAGGCTTAATGATCGCTTGAGTGATTATCAATTCAACGGTCACGATTCAATCTCCTGAAATGGACGACTGCCGTAACTTCGACATTTCTCCCTTCGAAACTTTTGGGTTTGAAACCTTTCAAAACTTCCAAATCAGATTTATCGAAGAGATCAGATGGTTTACGTTTATTTTGCGGAAATGGATCAATCGTCAGATTTGATTCTTACAAGGATTAATATGACAACCATGACTTAATCAACCGTTGATATGGATGGCCACCCTTTACTCTGGTTCTTCGGCTATTATACTTACGCTATCCTTCCACTATATCTTTATCAATGGTTGAGAGTTAACCCGACATCAGATCAAAGGTCAAGATCTCCTTCAGGTCTCTGGACTTCAGATATTTCAACTTATGCTATCCTTCCATTGGAGTAGATTGACGAATGAGAATACACCTGAAGTGATCTTATAGATCAGACGACTCGTTTCCTTGCTGACGTCGTCTGCCACATATGTCCTTTGCTGACGTGGTATTCCATATATGTCCTTTGCTGATGTGGTCTTCCACATGTCCTTTGCTGATGTGGTCTTCCACATGTCCTTGCGGATGAGGTTTGCTGACGTAATTTGCTGACATAGATATCCCAGATCTAATGGTCATCGTATGTTCTCTAGATCCGATGGTCCTTATTCATTTTGGATTTTTGGCTCTCCAGGCTTCAAGTTTTTCAAATATCAAATTTTCTAGAGCGTAACCTCCTCACCTCTTTATATCCGAAGTGAATGATGTTCTTTGATCATGTTCTTAGATCGATGGCTCGATCTATCTACGATGCAAATTTTCTAGATTATCCTGTCCTTTCACTTGAATTGATCTGACAACTAACGGGTATTCCCATAAGTGAGATCTCAGATCTTTTACCTTTCTTATCCTATCCTTCCACAATAAATGATCTGATAGTTGACAGGAATTTAGGTTTGATATGACGACTGATGAGTATTCAGATAAACAAACTCTTATCCCTTTTAGCTTATCCTGTCCTTCCACTAAAATGTGATCCAACGGTCGTGAAGACACTCGAAGTAGATCAATGATCAAGGATGATTGCAGAACCATAACTTGCGAGTGATTTAACTCGTCACCAAAACTCTGCAATTTGAATTTGTGCACCGTTGGTCAGTCAACCAGAATCATCAGTCTTTGAGGCTATAAGATCTGATGGTCTTGAGTAATTACAAGATTGGAAATAGCACGATCTTTAATTCTCCTTTCGTTCTCCACAATCTATCCCTGCCGTTGATCTGGCGATTGTGCATCCGAAGGTCACAACTTAATATGAATTAATTTTATCACTTATTGGATAAACCATAGTCGTTGATATCCGAGTCTACAAGATCTGACGATCTAGAGGAATTGCGGGATTGGAACTAGCGAGTCATTTAATTCTCCTTCCAATATATGCAATCTATCCTTGCCATTGATCTGACAATTGCGCATCTGACGGTCATGAATTGATATTACTTAAACTGATCGTTTGTTGGATCAACCATAGTCATCGATATTCGAGTCTATGAGATCTAATGATCTAGACCGATTGTGGGATTAGAACTAGAGAGTCATTTAATTATACTTTTTCTCCCCACAATTCATCCCTGCCGTTGATTTGTCTTGCAGATCCGACGGTCATGATCCTCCAACGATACTTAAGCCCACAGTCACTCATATGACCGACATCCATAAAATGAGACGATCAATATGTTTGATTTCTTCATCGGACGACTGTTGAGGCTTCTCACCCTGAACTTATGCTTTTCCTTCTAATCTTTGATCTCTGCATACTGTTCGCTCCTCCTCTGAGCTTATGATTTTCCTATTTTCCATCATTGTTGTTGTTCTTGCCATCAATGACAAGCACCATCTTCCTGTAAAATATGCCAACACTCCAAATACCTTCACTGCATACTTGGTCCCGAAACAAAATTCCACACGCATCTTTGAGTCAAAATCTGTGAATATCTCGAGCACCTCTCACGATCTTGTCATATGACATGTTTCTCCACTATTTATCAACAATGAACCATTTGATATAGTTCCCAAGAAAGTCTAGGAAATAGGTAAGAAATTTATGTGTTGAATCTTTTTACAAAACTCATCCAATTGAGTATTTGTTGATGCAACTACCTCTGAATGCATTTCATTTCCCCCCTTCTTCTTATGTGTATATTTCCTTGCATAATTTCCAAAATTGTGACATACAAAGCACTCTAATCTTCTCATGTCCTTCTTCTTCTTTTCATGTTGAGAGGTCAACTCTCCACTGGAAATGTTCCTGAACTTTCCCTTGCTTGCCTGGCTAGCAAGATAAAAGTTCTCATCATGGCTACTCTTCAAACCATCCCTGGTGTTGGCCCTTGACCAAGTTTTGGATATTCTTGGTTAGGTTTGACCTATTTTGGGACTTCAACAGGATATTGAAGGCGGAGCGCAAGTCGAAGCAGAGATTGTTGGATCTCGACCCCTTGTTTAGGGATTTTTGGGTTTTGGGATTATGTAATGGGTACGGGGATGTCGGCCCATGGGTTTACCCATGTTTAGGCCCATTTTGTAATGTATAAATAGAAATCTAGGCGATGTAAGTAAAGGGTGTGATGCTAAGTGCAAAAGGGCAAGTGAAGGCCAATGTKCTAAGTGCAAGTGATAGTTGTAAATACTTTGTGCATACTATGTGAGGCTTGGAAGGCTAAGTGCAAGTGGTTGTAAGAGACTGTTTAAAGGCTTTGTGTTATAACCTAGATCGAGGAAGGAGGATCTGGCRAGGTGCACACAAATATCATATCCTATGCGGAGTAGGACCTTTTGGCTCTGTGCATGTAGATGATTGACAAAAGATAATAAAGAAGACGAAGAGTTGGTGGACGTAGCCCCAGGCTGGGGGTGAACCACGTATATCCTATGTTGTGGTTTCTTTGTGAATTATGGTTGTTTTATGCTTCATATTATTAATGCTTAGTGAAATATGTATGCTTAGATGAATATGATAGCTTAATTACTAATGATGTGAATGAGATGCTAGATCTGATCCATGTTGATGTGCTTAGTTCTTGAATATGTTGACTCTTGTTGAATACTGTGTTGCATTGTAATTAGGGTTTATTTTCATTGTGAAAAAAGGTTAAGTACTAATGAATGAGAACCTCTAAGTGCTTTGTTAGAGTATTGTAATCACAGATCTGTGTCCCAGATAAGGTTGCCGACACTGGATTCCTACAACCACCCCTGCCTCTACCTTAGGTGAGACTTCACCTGCTTCACAGGTGTTGCCGAAAGGGCCGATATTTAGGGTTTTGTTGGTGCATTGTTGAAGTGTTGAACCTCGGGTCTGCCCCTGTGACAACAAATGGTTCTGTTGACGAGACCTGAAACTTTGATTATTGGGAACTGAGAAAAATAAATAAATCTCTGTGTGTAGATCTATTGCTTTAGTGCGCAGTAATCTACTTGACTTGTGAAGCCTTGTGCTAAGAAAAGAGGTAAGATATGAAAGATTTGTGCTCTGATAAAGGTAAAGTGAATTTTTTTTATTTTTTATTAAAGAGGTAAGATCTGAAAGCTTTGTGCTTTGATAAAGGTAAGATAAGTGGAAAATTTTTGTTTTGAAAGTATGGATCTAGGTATGTTTGATAAATTTTGTTCTAGTTTGAAAGCTAGGGCACAGTTAGAAGAAAGAAGGTTTGATATGAGTAGATATGATAGAAATAATGAAAGATATGTTATTCCTATGCATAGAAAGAATGTTTGGACTAACAAATGGATGTAGGATCCTAGGAAGAATTTTCTACAGGTTAGCCACCATGATCCTAGTGTGGAGTACAAGAAATTCTAGGGATCATTTAAGAGGAAGAAATGATTAATTCTTTGTTACAGTTGCAGAAGACCGGGACACCTTGCTAAGGAATGCCCTAGTAGAAAACCTATTTGTCTTTGTTGTAAAGTTATGGACCATGATGTTCTATATTGCTCTAGAATGATTGCTAAGGTTGAAAGAATGAATATGAGACAAGAAAACGCCGAGGAAGACTAAGAAAATGAGACCATGAAAGAACCCCAGAAAGAATTAGAGATTGTATTACTACAAATGAGAGAAACCTTGAATGATCACAGAGATATCAACTTATTGGAGATCTTCAAAGAGAAAGAGTGCATAGAAACAAGAATATGAGACTTCGACATAGACTGTGTTCTGGATGAGGAAACACATGTGAATATTATGACAAAAAGAACTTGGGAAATTTTAGGAAAGCCTGCTATGATTCCTTCATTGGGAGGAATAGGATTATTTAGAGGAAAGATGATAACCCTATGTGGAAGACTTACCCAGACATCTATGCGTGCTCATGGCACTTCGATAGAAGAAGAATTTGATATCATTAAGTTTGTTGAGAACAACGCCCCATTTTCTATACTATTAGGAAAAACCTGGATTGAGAAACATCAGACCTAAAGAAAAGAGGAGGAATCTCTAGAACGGAAAAAAAACAAGAACTAAGAGACTTCATGGCTAAGAGAATAACACACTTACTAGAAGAACAAGAAAACCAGTCGAAGCTATTGAGGACCATAAATTTGGATGTCAAAGTTGAAAGAACACAAGAAGATTTGAAACACCTATCTGTAAAAGAGAGTAGAGCAACTACCCCAGACAGACAATAAGTATTTCCCTTGAAACCTAGGAAAGATCACCAACAATGCAAAGTTACTATGCAAGGAGGAGATAAGAATCAGAATGGAAAGAGGAATACCAAGACGCAGATCACAGGGAAGAAGGATAGAAAGATCAGTAAGAATAAATCAAATTTAGAGAAATTACAGGAAGTTCTAGAGAAGTCTTTGCAGAAGGAAGGTCTCCAAAATTCGAGCTTCGCCGGAATATCAGAGAAAATCAGATTGGCACTTCGCCATGGTGGAGCGATATGACCGTTGGAGGCATTATAACCGTTAGATTAACGTTCCAAAATGGTTCGAACAACAATTATGATTAGGAATCTCTCTATTGGACCGTTGGGAACGTGCCGTAACAGACATAACTGCATTGATGAAGGCTTCTTATCTGTTGGAGGGATCCATTGCATTGCTGTCTACTTATTCTCTCGACTGTTGCACCGAGCACACTTTCACAAATTTTATCCGAGCCAACAAGAGAACTCATTGTTACTGTGTTGTGCTTACTAAGACTTCTCTACCTGTTCTATTGCATTGATCATTTGTTCATCGACCCGAGTTATCTGATCTTGAGCGTACATGTCAGACAAACTCAACACCACAGAAAAGTCTGTCGAAGAAGTTCTCATCGAACTTATGTCTGTAGAAGGTGATGTTCGTCAAAATTAAAGCTTAATCAACGAGAGGAGTGCAAGCCTCCCTGTTGACTGCTCACAGATCCAGACCATCCCGAGTTGCAGACGAGAAAAGAACCAAGTATCGAGATGACTTGGAAAATGAGAAGTTAATCCCTTCCATCTTGCTCGACTACATCCCGCCCCAAGCCGGCACGGTGAATCATGACAGTGTCCCCAGGGACTTCGACTACACCTTGGTCACTGCATACCTCCTGAAGGGGATACACACAAGCAATATTCAGCCAGATAAGATCATGACACTAATGATCAGAGAATTTAACCTAGGGGATCACAAGAACTTTAGCATGCTTTCCCCTCACAGGTATTTGACTAGGACGAAGGTGAAGAAATCGAGGATAATCCCCCAACCATGGACTATGGGCCTCACTCAGTCCACTATTCTGAACGTAATGAAAATACCCCATTTTGGAAGGCACTAGGAGGTTAACGCATGCATTAAGCTCCTGCTGTCGAGCTTCCATGGAGGTTATTTCTGGCTAGAGAGACCCATCACCATTGAATTTTACCCAGGGAAGGCTGCAGACCACACCGTGGCATAGAATATTAAAGATACATATGACGATGTGGATAAGGGGAAGCGAGGCTACAAGGTAGCCTCCATCCATAATGGTGTAGTGCACCTTTCTTGCTAGTTGATTGTTGGTAAGCTAGTCTGGAAGAACAGACCCACACAGGTCACAGGGTTTGTTGTTGACCTCGTGGGGAAATGCGTGGAGGGGCTACAGATGAAATGGGAAAAGTACTTAGTGAACCAGTTAGACCAAGACTTCCGTGAAGCTCAGGATCAGGGCTACAAGTTCCATTTTATTTGGCTGTTGATCCTCATGACATTCATATCTTCGGAGATGCCGAAAGGTGCGACCTTCCCTGAACTAGAGCCATATGAACCCTTAGCTGTGAATTTCACTTCGCTCTGGTATTCGAGCGATATGGGAAAACAATGTAAATCAAACACGGTGTTCCACACCTACTACCTATAGTTAAATAGGGATATTGAGGTTGTCCCTCGTATAACGCCGAACACCCTGCACAGGTTCAGTCCATTTGTGAAGTTCCACATAGATAGACATTTTATCTACATCACTGTGCGTGAAGATGAACAAAAAGAAGTACTACAGAGTTATTACAAACTCACAAAGGAGGACCTAGAAGAAACAACTAAGGAGTGGCCTGCAAAGCTCCTTATCCATGTTGACCATGTAAAATTGTCCAATCCCAAACTAGTCAGAAGCTTGATGATCACTCGTGAAGGGAGTGATACACTTGGAACTAGTAGAAGGAAGAAGACAAAAGAAGTCCAGTAGCTTAGCAGTGCATCAGAAGAAACTACTTCAGAATCACCTGGAGGAGGAGGTGATGAAGAAATAGATAAAGAAGAGAACAATGGAAAAGAAGATCATCAGAAGCAAGGAGAGGTAACACCACCACAGAATCCCCCTGATGATGCAGAGCCATCTCACAAAATAAAGGTTTCTCCCACGAAACCCACATCGTGAAATTAAAAATCTAGTAAGACCAAGTTGCAGACTATGCACACGCTCGATGACTTCGACTTCATCATTGCAGCTGTATCAGATGTCTCGAATGATATTTTGCAAAGAAATGAAGCTAGGCAAGAAACCATGTATGAAAAAATTGAAGCAAAACTGCAAGGGGTACAACAGGCCCTTCACTCTAGCCATGTTGTGTCAACTGTGCCCCCACCATCAGAAGAAATAGAGTTGGAGATGAGCCTACCCAACTCTGCAGACTAGCCGATGCGACTGAAGCTCACCTTATTTACACATAGGAAGAAACATAACATGCCAAAGTGGACCTAAAGAAAGCAAAAGAGGAAGTGATAGAGCAACGTCGAGTTGTGCAACAGGAAGAGGACAACCTCCAAGCAAAGTTTGAACAAGAGAAATCGAAGATCCAACATGAGAAATAACAACTGCTCGCAGAGAAGGTTGGAGTAAAATAAGCGTGAATAGATAAATTTGCTCTATGCTGGGCTTAGAGAAAAAAGAGGAATACCCAGTGGAGTATCAAGTACCACAACTTGCTGAAGAAATCCAACAACTTTAACAGAGAATAGAAAATCTAGAGCTACAAATAGTACCAAGTACTTCACAGGATGTGTGAGACCAAAGAGAAGCCACTGCCCAGAGCGTAGTTGAGAGGATCAGAGCATTAGCTTTGGAATGTAAAAAACTTAGCAGTAGAAGTGCGCAAACTTATGAGTGAATTACTGAGGACCCTGAACTAAAGACACTGAGGTCACAGTTCTAGGAGGCAAAGCAGCAAGTGGCAACAGTACAGGCACAACTGAAACCCCTGTCAACAGTTTAAAGAATGAAAAGATACCAGGAATAATGCACTGCTCAAAAATAGGTCCACACCATACAAATCAAAGTCATGGAAGTGACTCAGAGGCTCCAACCAATCCAAGACGAAGCTTGCCAACTCTTTGAGGAGATTGAAGGTCGAGGAGAAGAGTTGAAACAAGTAGTCACTTCAGTAGAAAAACACTTAGAGGGGCCTGTGAATGAGACAGTTATTCAAGAGTTTACCGAGCAGGAGTTCTTGGGGAAGCAGCAGGTCGAAGTAGCTCGAGTCAGGCTCGAGGATTTTTTGGTGGAGCTAGCTAGATCAGAAAGAATTGGGATGAGTCACGGGTGATTTTTGGGGGCATGTTGGCCCTTGAACAAGTTTTGGATATTCTTGGTCAGGTTTGACCTATTTTGGGACTGCAACAGAATGTTGAAGGCAGAGTGCAAGTTGAAGCAGAGATCGCAGGATCTCAACCCCTTTTTTAGGGATTTTTGGGTTTTGGGATTATATAACGAGTATGGGGATGTCGGCCCATGGGTTTACCCATGTTTAGGCCCATTTTGTAATGTATAAATAGAAATATAGGTGATTTAAGTAAAGGGTGTGATGCTAAGTGCAAAAGGGAAAGTGAATGCCAATGTGCTAAGTGCAAGCGATAGTTGTAAATTATTTGTGCATACTGTGTGAGGCTTGCAAGGAAAAGTGCAAGTGACTGTGTAAAGACTTTGTGTTGTAACCTAGTTCGGGGAAGGAGGATCTAGTGAGGTGCGCACAGATCTCCTATCCTATGCAGAGTAGGACCTTGTGGCTTTGTGAATGTAGATGTTGGACATAATATAATAAAAAAGACGAAGAGTTGGTGGACATAGCCCCAGGCTGGGGGTGAACCACGTATATCCTGTGTTGTGGTTGCTTTGTGCATTATGGTTGTTTTATGGTTCATATGATTAGTGTTTAGTGCAATTATGTATGCTTAGATGAATATGATATGCTTAGATGAATATGATAGCTTAGTGCCTAATGATGTGAATGAGATGCTAGATCTGATCCATGTTGATGTGATTAGTTCTTGAATATGTTGAATCTTGTTGAATACTATGTTGTTCTGTAATTAGGGTTTATTTGCACTGTGAACAAAGGTTAAGTACTAATGAATGAAAAATTCTAAGTGCTTTGTTAGAGTATTGTAATCACATATCTATGTCCCAGCTAAGGTTATAGACATTGGAGTACTGCAACCACCCCTACCTCTACCTTGAGTGAGAATTCATATTCTTCGTAGGTGTTTCCGAAAGGGCCAGTAGTTAGGGTTTTGTTGGTGCGATGTTGAAGCGTTGAACCCTGGGTCTGATCCTGTGCCAACACCTGGAATATAACTGAGTGTCCTCCTGAATACAATCAGTCCATATTCTATCAAACCCTAGCATTGTCTCTCATGCATATATCCATTTCATAAAAGGTTCCCAAGACTTGGGAATACCTCTCAATGCTACATTCACCAAATCAACATCTTGTACTTTTTCGCCAATATTTACAAGCTAATCGCGAATATGTGTAATATTCATAAGATAATTCACAATTGTGTCCTAATTGGACATCTTAACAACTTGAAGTCAATGATTCAAATGTACAAACCTTATTTTATTCTTGTTTTGGTATAGACTCACCAAATAATCATACATTTCCTTAGAATATTTCTTCTCAGCAATATGCAAAATCAAGTGATCCTTTACATATTCTAGCAACACTTGCTTGTTGGTTGTGGAGACTAATTATCTTCCTGATTCATAGGTATTTTTTTTCAGCCATGTTTATACCCCATGAATAATTTACACCCTGGAAGAATGTACACTCCTGCACGTGGGGGAGTGCAGGGGGGTTACACCCCCTGCGGGGTTCGGGGGCGAAGCCCCCAAAGGAATTTTTTCCTTGTAAATGAATATTGTATTTTCATAGTAAACATAGACCGTTCATTATAAGTTCACAGATATGACGATATAAGTTATGTTAGGGTTTTTTGACCTAGAAGGAAATCCTCTTTTATGAGGGAAATGTGTTGTGGCTATGTATAATTTTGAATATTGTATTCTGAGTGAGGATATTGTGAGAGAAAGAAGAGGAAGTTACAACGGGTGTGTTATAGGTTGTATCCCTTCATTTGTTTGATAATAATAAACGAAGGACCTGACAATTTCTCTAATGGACATAACCCACACTAGGTGAACCACATATATCTGTGTCTCTATTGTATTATGTATATTTTGTGTTTTATTTTATTGCTCTGCGATCCTATTTTTCTAACAACTGGTATCAGAGAGAAAGATAACTCGTAGGAAAATAGGGTTCCTGGTTCGAGTGGGAGCAATGAAAAAAGATGGAAATTTTAGGTTCAAGAAATTTAACGACCAAAACTAACAGTTATGGAAGATGCAGATGGAAGATTATTTATATTAGAAGGATCAATTCCTACCATTGAGTGGAATAACAAAGAATCCGACAGCCATGAAGGACAAATAATGGGATATTCTTAACATAAAGGCTCTAGGAATGATATGAATGAGCCTGGAAACATCGGTGGATTTCAATATTTCGAAAGAAAAGACAACGAAGGAGATGATGGATGCATTGCATAAACTATATGAAAAACCCTTGGCATCCAATAAGGTATTTATAACGAAGATATTATTTAATATGAATATGTCAGAAGGTGGGTCAGTTGAAGATCATTTAAATGAATTTAATACGGTTACTAATCAACTAAGTTATGTAAAAGTGGACTTTGATGATGAGGTCAAGGCTCTTCTAATCTTGTGCTCATTTCCAGAAAGATGGGACAACTTGGTAATGGTTGTAAGTAACTCTATCTTTGGTTCAAACACTTTAAAATTTTATGATGTTTTTGGTGTTATCCTTAGCGAGGAAATGCGACATAAAAGCATAGGTGAGACATCAGGTAATGCATTAAACATGGAGAACAGGGGAATAAAAAAGTATAGAGGAAAGGGATCAGGAAACTGCAGGAATTCTAGGAAGGGAAAATCCAAATCCAGATTGGGAAATATAGAGTGTTGGAATTGTGGGAAGAAATGAAATATGAAGAAAGACTGCAGAGCTCCAAAGAAACAAAGAGATGGACAACAGGAGAAAAATCAAGAAGCAAATGTAACAGGTGATGTGTTACAAGATTCTTTGATTCTTTCTATAGGTAATATTTCTGAGTCTTGGGTAGTAGCTTCAGGGGCTTCATTTCATGCCACACCCCATAGGAAATATTTTCTAGATTATGTTCAAGGTGATTTTGGATAGGCTCATTTGGGTGATGATGCACCATGCAAAATTGTTGGAATGGGAAAGGTAAAAATAAAGAAAAGGAACGGAAACTAATGGTTGTTGAGAGAGGTAACACATGTTCTAGATCTAATGAAAAATATAATTTCAACAGGGAAGTTGGAAAGTGAAGGTTGTATATTGATATTTACAAATAAGGTGTGGAAGGTCACTAAAGGATCACTGGTGATAGAAAAAGGAGAGAAGGTAGGTACATCGTATTTATGTACTGGTAATACTGACTCTTCTATCTATTTAGCTTCTATAGGAGTGGATACAACACTATGGAATCATAGAATTGGACACATGAGTGAGAAGGGGATGCAGATACTTCTAAAAAGAATTTTTTTACTAGATCTTAAACAAATTGATTTGGATTTCTGTGAGCATTGTTTTTATGGAAAACATAATGTTGATGATTAAAATCGCAACGAGGAATTTCGCCACAAAGTATTGCTTAAGACCTATTATATAAGGTATGCCAGTAATATAATACTAGTAGGTTGGACCCCCTTGTAGGTCGGAGGCTTGAATATAGTCATATCACACATTTTCTGTTGTTGTTTCAATGCTGCTTACATAGTCCTGTATGGTTGAAAATGTAGTCTTGGTTTCATTTTGACATAATAACAGGTGGATGATGCATTTTATGGGATTTTTATGCAATTCAAAGCATTATTTGTTTTGTTATGATGGCATATATTTACAACTGATATGATTTAATCATATCGCAAATCATCGTGATCTACTTCCTGGCCACATATACACAAGAAACATGTTAGTAATGACATAACCAAAACACAGAAAATAAACTTATGGAAAAAAATCCTAAAAGGAAAGGATCTATGTTTGAGTTATGATTAAGGATAATATGCAAATGAAAGGTAAAATATGGTGGTGTTAGTCCTAACTATCATATGGTTGGTTAGTGGCTATGTGATTTTCATTTGATTATTTTGGGTGCATATGACATTGCAATGCATATGGTATGGTATGAAAACTTGGCAAGGGTTAATGTGAATGTTTTGAGTGGCACATTGGGCAAGGAATATCATCTCAGGTTTCAGTGGTTGAAAATTCATTACATGGTTTAAATGATATGGTGAATGTTGGCTTTCTTGTACTTTAGAATTGAGTAGGATAGGAGATGGAAGCAACATGAAGTAAATGGACGTCATCCATACTCCCCCCATCAGGCGGTCACCCTAGTATTGTTCTTGTTTCATTCGGTCTGTTGGTGGTTAAGCTCCACATTTGACGGTTGGGAAGAAAACACTCGACCAACTCGCCCTTTTAAGCTCTCGGTTACAGGTGTGGTTTAGTTTCACCCCATCCATGAATTAAGCTCTGTGTATGAAAAAAAAATGGATCAATAATGCTTGGGTTTGTGTTTTCCTAAGAATTGCAACTATGTAAATACGTGACTTTTTCTATCTGGAATGACTGTGTAATTGTTCATATTGCAATCAAAAGTATTGGTTTTTGGTTGAGTTGTGCATTCACTGGTTGCTCTGTTGGTTAAAATCATGGAGGGTCTTTGTGGATATTAAGTGAATGTGATATTATCTCTTTGTGTGTTAATGGTGGAGGGTTTTCACTCTGTGTATTATTTCTGGTTGCTTCCTCATAGTCATGAGGGTAACCCTATCCAATTGTGTTCAGACTACCATTAGTTGTTGTGTATTTCTCATACCAGAGTCATGGTCATGGGCTCAGTGTCTTGGCACCGAAGTATCTTGGGAATTGGTCTTAGGGTGGCCATAATATACCATATGGTTATCGAGTGATTTGAGTTATGCCCCGGTGTTATGCATCCTCATTGGAATTGTTGTCAAATGGTTCATCTCTTAAGAAAGTAGACATAGGTTATATCTCTATGTATTCCCTGTAACTGTCACTGTCCAATGGATATTCACCTCTCCTCTACAAATGTAAGAGCACTAGGGCATCAATTTTTCTACCCTACCCGTCGTTGTTTCCTCTGTGGCTAACTATTGTTCCATAGCCCATATTGAAAGTTATAAGAAAACCCTGTGGCTTACTACTGTGTCTGTATCGAAAGGGTTTTTCCTGTGGTTGATATGTCCCCGAGAAACTCTATTTATCTGTGCTATTGTTGAACGAGCACACTCTGGGTTGTCTCCTTGTATTTTTTGTGACATAGACTGATTTTAAATCCCCAACTGTTCTTGCTCCTGTCGGGCATCTTCTTGGTTGTTGAAGATTGGTTTATTAAGTGAAGTGGTTATGAAAGTTTTCATCGAGTACCTATCTCATTTTTCTATGATTAAATTGGTTGAAAGTTTGTGATTGGGAATGAGTAATAATATGTGGTCAAGGGGTGCCTCTTGTTCGTTATACTCCTGATCATTGTGTTCTTACAACATTGTCTTGATTTCAAATTGGAGATTCCCGTGTCTTTCACTAGGCCCGACCAGGGTTATAGATAATTATGGAAATGGTGACCGTGTGTTTTTTTTTATGTTCACTCTACATATATTATCGTGCATATTATGAATGGTTACATCGACAATGATGAATCTCAGGTTTTATATTGACTGTGGTTTCGTTGCAAAATCTTATCAGTTGATATGATGAAAAATGTATGTAATCGGACATGTTTTGAAAGTCTGTTTGATTTGGAAAGGGACCTGGGCATATGTTTTAATTGGCCGATTGTAAATTGATAGACAATATATGATATTTTTATAGTAATTCATTGTGGGATAGAGATGGATTAATGTTGTTGTGTGTTTCCTTTAAACTCTTAAAAGGAAAGAAAAGAAATTAAAGACCAAACATTTTATTAACAAGACTGTTGAATGGAAAGTTGTTTCGATTATGAGTATGATTGCATAGACTGTTCTAAATTGAGAAGTTTTGAGGAATTTAAATGTCGGAACAGTGAACAGTTTGATACACAGTAATTATTGATATGGTGTTGGTATTTTTTGTATTGAGTTTAGTACAGAGATATGTTTATTGATTACTTGATTTGTTTTATTAACAATATTAGTTATTTCCCTTCCATTCTCTCACTTTTCCGCACAATACAAATCCCCTCACCTTCCTAGATTCACTATTCACACCCCATTCTTAAAATTAAATTATAGTTAAATGAAAATTTTGTATTATAGTAGTTGAAGGATGGCACATGGATGAGTTACAGTTGATATGTTTTGTTATTACAATACAGTTGATTGTTTGATGATTTGTTGAGCAGTAATCATGATCTACCCCCTCCATTTTACCACTTTTCGCTCAATACAATCCCCCATATATCCCATAACCCTTATTCACCCCCTTCTCATTGGCAAGTATAAAACGATTTTTATGGATTGGATTGCATGAGTTTGATGTGTTGCTGAGCCAAACTTTGTGTCATATTTAAAGAGATGCCATGTATGGTTTGTTGAAGAAACTAGTTGCTAATAAATAATGCATACAAAAATGAGCTTCTTCAGCAGAGGTAGCCATGGCTAGAATAACAGGGGAAGAGGAAATTGGAACAGGGTCCCTAGAAGGCCAAGATTTTCTATAAATTTTGATGCAGATCCACAAGAGTTGAACAACCTATTCCAAGCTAGGTTTTCAACTAGATTGGACAAGGGGTGGTCCAACCGAGGCCATAAAGGCCTCCTTTCCAAGCCCCACATGTCCCTGGTATCCCAATTCCCCCTCATGTCTCATTACAACCTGAAGTCCCTAAAAATGATGGATGGAAAGAGATTGTCCACCCAGAAGTCTCCCAACATCGTGGCTGGCCAAACTTGTCTCTACCTGATCCTCCTCCACCGGTTAACCCAATTGTCCAAGATGCCCCTGTACACTCACCAATACAGTGTTCTCATGCAAGAGAGACATTAAAAACCGAAACCCACCATGCACCTGATAAAGGAGAAGTTGTTTCTTCCCCCTCCTCTCCCTCAAGTGACTCTTCCAAATATGTTTCATCCCACATGTATTTGAGAGATGATTTCTCTCATGTTATCAGTGAGATTAGGACTAAAGGCTCCACACAGCCTAAGGAAAATTCAAAGAAATCAAAGGGAGACAACAAAAACAATTGGAAAATTATGTCCTAGAGTGGAAAATATGGTTTTTGAGTGTTTTTGTTTGTTGATTGTTGAGAACAGTTGACTGCTGAAGTTTTTTTGTACACCACACTATTTTTTGGAAATGTTGGATATTATATTTTTTGGATATGGTTTCAAATATCATTGATATTAATTTTCAAATTATGAGAGTGATGATGGAAACCACAAGGAGGGATGTGTTTGATTGATTAACTAGTTGTGTTTATGTTTGTTAAGAAACTAAAGGGAGTCACAAGGGGTTCCACCTACTAGTTATTATTTATTAAAGACCCTTATTATTATTAATTTCCCCCCTAAACTAAAAGTTCGTTGAGTTTTAGTTAACTTAACTAAAAGAGGTAGTTTAAGTACTTCAACTAATTCTAATTGCTTAAAGGAAGAAACAAAAGGAGGAACAAAAGGATAATATAAGGAGAAAGCATACTAAGGTCTTCTCTTGAGTTTTGTTGAGATAGTTCAGTTTTCATTCATTCTTTAATTCATTGAAAGCCTAATTCTCTTTTATTATAGTAGGGTCCTATTGTAGAGAACAAGATTCAAGTCTGAATTACATCATTCTGAAACTTGTTTTTTAGAGGTGTTGATCTATCTTTGATAGTCTGTGTAGACTTGTCTGTTTGTGAATTGAATTTCATGACTGATAAAGGATATTGTGTAGAGTCGAGTGGGAAAAAATCTATGGCAAGCTGATCCAAATTTTAAAGTTCATTTTTTTACTTTCTGTCAGAAGTCCTTTTGTATGGTTTTCATCGGGGACATCTAAGATTGTCTTTGGTCCAAACTTCCTTAGGGAATTTTGTAAAGAAAACGATTCTTTTGATAAATTGGAATGAAGTAAGCGATTGATTTCTGTCTCATCTATGTTAATCATTGACTTAGTATTTTTTCTTCTGTCTCTACATTTACTTTTGCATCTGTTATATTCATAAAATTACATAAATATTGAATTTTTCAGCAATCTTTTATTTATAATAAAAATCATCCTAAGCCCTTGTAACCAATACTTGTGGATTAGGAAACAATTTTTGAGGATATAAACATAGGGTAATATTCCCGTATATCTTGGTTTAGCCAAGAAAGATCTGAAAATGATTGAGTAAGATCATTTCATATCTTTTCCTAAACATTTATTTGGAGGCCATACTGGGGAGATCTTCCATATCTCTCTGGTTGATTTTTATGATTGATTATCATCGAATATATCTATTTTCTGATATTGATTCTTTGACTGTTTCATTTCTTAATGATTGTACCTATTAAAAGAAAGCCTAATATTGAGCTCGGTCTTCAAGATCAGACCAACATTGCTTTAAAATTGTTTAACACCATCTTAGATAATGCTAATACCCGGGCTAAGCTTAATCGTTCATGGGAAGCAATTGAACAAGACATAAGTGTCCAAGAACATTGGGAAGCTAGACATAGACAAATTAGGAATCAACCATAACTTTCTTTTCCTTCAACTTTGATCTTCTTTTCATGTCCTTAGACCCTCGTGTTTCTAGGAGAAGAAGAGGATTATCACCTGAAATTAATACTATTGAGAAGAGGAAGAAAATGTACCTTTTTACTATGTTTGTCCTCACCCAGTTA
>ML783304.1:278244-290811 GCA_009831015.1 Picea engelmannii | reverse complement strand
AATGAAATTTGAGATGATTTAGATTTAAATTCATCATTCTCATGATTACAAGGCTGATCAGTTACGAGAGAGATTTGTATGCAATGCTCATCTTTTTGAACAGGTTGAGGGAAAGAAATAGGATCGACATGAACAACATAAGGAGGCTGCAAGATTTCCTCTTCTAAATATGGACTTATAAAGGATGGCTGATAATCTTCAGAGTATACGAAGCAGAAAATAATTCTCTTTACACGCGCAGGGAAAAGCATGAAAGAGTTGATGAAGAAAAAGAACAGTTCATGAAGCAAAATAATGAACTGATACCTGGATCTTGACTTTAGCCTTTTCATCTTTTATCAGCAGGAACCTCCCCAGTGGAGTCTTTGAACGTGGAGTCACCATATAGAAAATTACAACCAAGTGAATGTCCAGATTTTGTCTATCATCAAAGCTGGATCTGTGTCGTGTCCCAAGGAAGCTGAGCTTCAATATCCTCTCCTCGGCAACGACGCCATTTTGTTATCACTCCAAGAAACCCTTTATGGTTGTAGACCAAAGGTGCTTGGTAACTTCAAGTAAAATTTTTTTTGTATTTTGTGTAGATGGATCAATGAGATAACAAATTATAACTCAGTACTTAGACCTTCAATGGGTAATCAAAACAAATAGAGCTCTCATGAAACAATAATCAGATGACAGGCTTAAATGGATGAGAATACAAAGTTACTAAACCAAATACAACATGTAGGGTTTATAAACTATGTAAAACAATCTTAAATAAACTATGAGCTGATTGGTGAGATAACAGTCACTGCAGCTAAAACAGTTTAATTAAAACAAAGGAAGAAAGGTGATAAAATCTGATATTGTAGCAGAGAGAAATCTGTCTTTTTGCATTAGCATCAAAAAGTCTGTCTACATAGCATAAGAGTATCTGGAATTGAACCCCCTACATTCATCTCCCTTCTTTAGTTTTATAGCTTAACCATTCAGTTATTAGATCCTAAAACTATGGATATGAATTTCCAGAAATAGTAAACAAAAGATAGGAATAGATCCTCAAATAAAGTAAATCTTTATCTACTGGCCCTCAAAATATGGTTGAAATATGATGATGTGTAGCTCAGCCTCCCAAGGCTCTCTAAAATTTGAATTATGTGAGGTGGCTCCCAAAACCCTAAAGTTCTGCCTCTTTTAAAGATGGTAAATGACATTTGTACACCTTTTCTTCTCTTCATTTTCCAATAGTGGTTGATTAAACAGACTTGATAATTCATTAATAAAGCCTTAGAAGAGGTTTTAATTCATTCTCCTGCAAAAAATTACGATCTGGGCAAAAATCGTAACATTCTGGCCATGAAAGGCTTTCCACAGCGCATAGCCCGTGAAAAACGCTCCTTAGCTGCGGAAAGGCGACACTTTCAACAACTAACGGGTCATAAAATATCAATTTGCGTTGTTGAAAGCGGACAGATTTTCAAAATCGAATTTCTCGGTCATAGAAAATCCATTTTTCATGTATGAATAGTCGATCGACATCTAGAGAATCTAAAATTTCCAATGGTGTTTTCAGATATTCATTTGGAGCTCGGGAAGGGATTGAAAAGTTCCCTGCAAGTTTAAGTATCATTATTTCCATTTGCAATTGAAAACCCTAAACGGTCCTTTGTGAACAATGTCTGATATGGAACCAAAGATTTGATTTGATGTTGCCAAACCAGAAGTATAGCCTCTATACCTGAGCCACTAAACTTGAACTTTCCATCCCTGATGCTATGATTTTAGAGCGTGAGTTTCTGAGCCGAATCCGAGATGTAATCCGACTGGGACGTGAAACTCGAGTTGAAATGATTACCCACTTCCACCAACGCGTCTTTCTGATTGCAAGTTGATTTGATTTTGAAACGTGGATAAGCGCACATGATTCCCACTTTCTCCAACCAACGGCCCGTGGAAAACGCTCCTCAGCTGTAGAAACTTACCACTTTCACCAGCGCATGATCCCGCACGAACTGATCCTTAGTTGTTTAAAGCTTTCACTTTCCTCAGCGGGCCACCATGTGAGAACTTATCCTTAGCTGTTGGAATTCTTCACTTTCACCAGCGCATGACCCTGTGGAAAACCCCCGTTAGCTGCATAAAGTCTTCATTTTCCTTAGCACATGACCTTTTAAGAACTGCTCCATAGCTGTGGAAAGCATGCACTTTCAACAGCGCACGACCTGCGAAATTGATTGTTGGACATTTTCAAATTCACCACTTTCAAAATCGCACAAACTTATGAGAGGCGCTCCTTAGCTGCTGAAAGTCGCCACTTTCCACAGCTAACACTCAACTTTTGGACACATGTTAGCTGTTGAAAGTGAATTATGAAAATTTTGAAAAGAAGACTTTATGGATCATATTATTTTCTAAGACAAAAACCAAAACCTAAGTTTTGCAGCTAAAAAGACTCAAAAATGAATTGATGCAACTACCGATAGCCATGCTATCCACCACAAAACTCGACTAAAAGGATGGTTTTATTTTGGGAGATAACAGTAACTATTTGGAAGTTGAAGCTTTTCCAAAAGAGAAGAAGCCTCGACCATACGAGAACAAAGGTGAGAATAATGATCACCTTCGCATAATATACAAGGAAATTTGACAGTTGTCTTCTTCTTACCAACCTTAACGTCATTAGTTGACGGGGCATCACCATCATGTACATCAGGGGCCAATGACGTGGAAGACCACATTTCTAAGACCTTGGGAAGACCAAGGAAATCCCTCAGAAAGTGGTCACCCTTACAAAGAATGAAAGGGAATTTGGGTTTCAGATTCTTCATTTTAATCTTGTTGACCTCATCAACACTCCCAATACTATTAAGAGTAGCTGGTTGCTTGGATCCAACATCTGATGTAGTTGGAGGCTTGATCCATTTTGGGTTCTTCTTCTTCTTCTCTTTCCATTTCTTCCTCTTCTTTTCAACCTGGATACTCGCTTTAGAGATTTCACTAGGCGAAGAAGGAGAAAGGAAAGGAGACTTAATGGGTGAAGAAGGAGAAAAGTCGACATGAGGTTTATGTGTGGGTGGTGTACTTACATCTGAAGTATTAGGTGCAGTTGAAGCACTGGGAAGATTCGATATCACTAGAGTGGGGAACAACCAAACTGATAATCTAATGGTGAGTCTCGGAAGACTCAGTGTGGTAATGTATGGAGGACCAATGTTTCCAAAAGAAGGAAAGGTGAAAGGTTCCTCGGGACAAGGGGTTCCTCCATTGGTACTCCTAGGATTTGATTCCATTAACACTAACCCGACCTAAGGTCCACTAAGTAAAACAAACAACACATGCTATGAATCTAAGAAGCAAACAATCAAACAAAACTTCCCACAATGAAACCACTAGTTGGTGATGAAATCCAACATTGTGAGATCAATATAGGAATAGGTGGGAATAGAGAGGGTGGATTAGTTATGTTGGCGACCTGCTTAATAGACTTACGCCTTGGTGCAAGCTTCCACACAGTAATTGTGGATTTACCCTCCAAGGAGCCCAAGTGAGTTTGACCGACGTCTGTTCCAGGTACATTGAGACTTCCCTTCACCGTCACCTCATGTAAGGCCCTAAAGATTATGGCTACTAAGAACACCAACTCCCATTCAGCCCCTGGGTGGGTATAGTCGACAGTCTAGTCCGAACGTATGGGCAAGATAAAAAATCCGAAATACTTCGAGAGAACTGAGGACAAGTGGACCGATAGAACTCCAGAGGACCCCGAATGGATTCAGAGTTCAAGAAGCACCAAGACCAAATGAAGACAGTTGAACCTCAAGAAGAACCCCCAATATATGATCTGACTACTACAAACAATCAAACCACAGAGGGATAATATTCGTAGCTCTTCTGAACGGGACCTCGTGCGTAACCCCTGTGTGAGAGGGGGATCCTAGAAAGCTTAAAAAAAAATTGGATTTTCTCTCCCTATTGCAAGATGCTAAGTTTGTTTGACAACTTTGAAAATTTATCGTTTCAACCTATTCCAAATCCCTACACCTTAAGCTAATGTAGGTTTGCTAACAGAAAATGTAAAAATGTCTGATAAAGTTTAGTTTAGCGCTTGATTTTAAGGCTGTTATTTACTCAAGTGGAAAATGGCATGGACTAAATGATGTTTTGAACGACTCTAAACAATGCAAATAAATGAGAATGAAAATATTTCACTTCGATGAAAGATATATTACGAGAAGGAGAAAATGTTTATCATGTTGATTAAGCTTGGTTGTCATTGAAGTCAACCCTTGAAGAAAGCCCCGTAGCACAAAGGTTGGGTAATGGACCCAATATTGTTTGATGTAAATATGGCTCATTATTTTCTTTTCATGGTTGATAATAAGTACAAATGGATTAAATCCAAAGTGGTCCCCTTATGGTGAAAGCCCTCACGAGAAGATGCTTTGTGGATTGAGTTATCCTAGAAGTATGGTCAGATAACCCATTCTTATTTGTGGAATAATGAGATTAAGGTCAATGAATTTTTTAGTGAAACTATCCTATATTGATAGTGCTTGTCATTCCATTTCCTGTGGTATGTGGAACGTCACATAAGTCCTTACGGTTAGAGAGTTATGGCCATGAGAGGTTGGAGAACCCAGGTTTGGGTAATGGACCCAAGTTTGTTTGATGGATAACGGTATGAGTTTTGATATATTTTTAGGTAATACATGTTAGTCCATTTCTGGTGGTATGTGGAATGTCACATAACTCCTCACGGTTTGAGAGTTATGGCCTTACGAAGTTGGAGGACCCTCATATGTCATCTAGAAGCCCCAAAAGGTCAAAGTAGTCAAAGTGATTTAAGATATTTTAAAAGGTAAATAATAAAGTGAAGTGATGAGTGTATTATAATTCAAAGTGAATAAAAAATAAATTATTTCAATAATAAATTTAATGGAGAAATTAGAAGTGGGTTAACCCTAAAATAAGGAAAGTGGTCAAAGTGACCTAGAAGATGTTTTTAAGGAAGCTACTTGGAGAGTATAAATAAGAGGAAAGACTCTCTCATTTTACATCACACTTGAGAATATTGAATACATATACATGTCTGAGGTAACCAAAGTATATATAATTCTAATTTATGAGGGAATGTGAAGAAATGAAGGGCAGAATTTAAGGAAGGATAAATTCTTTTGATGATGTTTTCTAATGTATGTTATTTACAGGTCATCTCACCATTTTCGCAATAATTTTTTTTTCTAGAATGATTCAGACTGTAAAATTGCTATGCCATTGAGGAAACATATCCAAGTATCTATGGTAAAAAATTCATCTTGTGGGTCGTTGTAGTTTTGGAGTTACACTCCATGGAAAATAGGGTTTGTGGCTAGTCCCGAAACTAGTCAAAATCATGTGTTTTGGTAAAAACGTCATAACTTCTTGATAACAAATCCAAATTAAGTAAGAAAAAATGCGTTGATTATATTATAGTCTGTAGTATTCTTTGTAATATTTTCATATAGATTCAACAAATATTCCATGCGGGGCACGCTCTACAAGGTCACTCTCTAGAATAAGCCAAAATTCAGCAAGGTATGCCATTTTTGTTATAACTACATTTCTGAGAGGTTCCAAGTAGCGAAACTTGGATGAATTTCATAAAACACACTGAAGAACATTGTGTATCAGTTTTGGATCTTTATTCATTATAGGTACAAAGTTATTATTATTTCAAGTTAGTGTTGTTGACTAACCCAAAACTAATCATGTGAGACTAAAGAAAGGTTTGATGTAAATGCTAGTGTATTGTTGTTTAAAGTTAAGGAAGGTTTGCAGGTATGTGATGATATACACCAGGTCTATTACAGAGTTATAAATGATATTTGGATGATGAAATTGATGAGGTCTTTTGGTTGAGGTACAAGTTGGGTACATGGTTGAGACAAGTAGTTGATGAGTTGGCACACACATGAGGTGTATAGTTGATGATGTTGGTACATATTGATGAGTCATAGTTGATGAGTAGTTGACACATGATTGGTACATACTTGTTACATGGTTGGTTGCACTTGTTTATGGTATAGGTTTATTACAGATTGTTTGGTACAGGTTGGTGCATGGTTGATGCACTTGTTTATGGTACAAGTTGGTGCATGGTTGATGCACTTGTTTATGCTACAGGTTAATTACAGGTTGAGGTACAAGTTGATGCATGGTTTAGGTTTATTGGTACACATTTAGAGTGGTATATCTCACTGTGATAGTGTGACAGTGGTTCCATCATTCTACTTCTACTTTAGGGTGGTTGGATGGGGAAAGGACAGGTTGTTGTAGCCACCTTCCAGTTGTAGCTGGAGAACATAGGGGGTTGTAGCCTCCTTCTAGTTTTAGCCAGAGAATTGGGGAGATGGAGATTCCCTCAGGTTGTAGCCTAAGAAACTAGGGGGTTGGAGCCTCCTTCCAATTGCAGTTGGAAAACAAATGAAGTTGGTTCTTCCAATGAATGTAATTCTTCAAGACATATAAGAAAAAACATTCCGTGGTTTTCTCCCAATTTGGGTTTCCACGTAAAACACTGGTGTACTGTGTATGTGTGTGATTTTTCATTTATTATTGCTCATTATTGGATAATAATTAGACATTGATATAACACTTGTATTATTTGAAGAAAAATGATTATAATTACGTTATTACTGATTCACCCCCCCTCTCAATAATCCAACAATTGGTATTAGAGGAGGTTCCTTCAGAAATCAGTTTAACCACTGAAAGGTAGATCATGGAGAGTACCAACTTGTATAAAAATGGAATACCATAGTTTGATGGACAGAAGTATGTTTTTTGGAGCATAAGGATGAAGACATATATACAGGCACAAGTATTTCAAGTTTGGGAATCAATTGTAGATGGATACACAGCACCAACAGTTCCACCAACAAATGAAAAAGCAATGAAAATCGGTGAGAATAATTCCAAAGACAAAAATTTACTTTTGAATGGTCTTAGTGATACAGTATTCACCAAAGTTTTGCATTGTAAATCCGCTAAAGATATTTGGGACAAGCTTCAAAATATTTATGAAGGAGATGCAAAAGTCAAAGAAGCAAAGCTTCAAACTTACAGAGGTCAGTTCGAACAACTAAAAATGAAGGAAGATGAGAATATTGCAGCCTACTTCTTACGATTCGATGAAATAGTGAATGCAATCATAGGATTGGGAGAATAAATCGAAGAATCTGTAATTGTTCAAAAGGTACTAAGATCTCTTCCTATGATATTTAACCCTAAGATATCAATAATAGAATAAAGTTCGGATCTAAAATCAATAAGCATGGACGAACTGCATGGAATCTTCATAGCATATGAAATGAGAACTGAATAGGAAAATCCAGATATAAAAGAAGCATCCTTGAAAGCATCCAAAATATCAAAGAAATAGAAAAAGGAAAAAGAAGAATATAGCAGCAATAGTGACGTCTCGGAAGATGATGAAGAAGTGGCCAACTTCGTAGGTATAGAGGTAAGATTCCTTTAATTTGTTTTAATTTTGATGGTATTGGTCATTTTGATAATAAATTTCCTCATAACAAAAATATAAATGATGAAGGTTACTCAAAAGGAAAACAAACATATAAAGGCAAAATAACTACAAAGAAAGTTTTCAAGAAAAACTTATGCACCAAAGAAGACATCTCATCATCAGATGAAGATGAAGTCAGTGATAGTGAGACATGAAGAGTTCTATTCATGGTAGTAAAAGACTCTAACAAAGAAGACTCTGAAGAAGAATATAAAGAAGCCGAAGAATAATATAAAGAAGTCAAAGAAGAAATTGAAGAAGAAAACGTTTACTATTGAGAATAATTAATGTGTGGCATAGAAGTTATCAGAAGAGAAAAGAAGAAAAACAAGAAACTACAAGAAGAACTAGACAAGAAAAATGATACTCGAAAACTAGAACAAATGATCACAAAATTGAAGGTTCAAATAGAAGAAGATAAAATAATTGATGAAGCACTCAATGAAAAGCTAGAAGAAAAGGACAAGATCATTGGAAACTTGGAAGCAGAGATTTTCGCACTAAGAAAGGATATTCAAAATAAAAATATGCAGAATAGCTCAAAAGTTCTGGATGACATTATCAGTAGTCAAAAATCTCATCTTGACAAGTCCGGACTTGGATACAATCAGACAGAAAAGGGATCAAGCTCCAAAACAACAGAGCAAGAAACATATCCAAAATGTTATGCAAAAACAATGAAAGGGGATAGGAAGATATACAAGGAAGATTACAGGGACACTCCTCCACCAAGAAGATTCAGATTTCAAAATCAACAACAAACAAATAGGCCTTAAGAAGAAGAAGGATTCATAAGAGCACCTCCTTTCAAAAGATCTTCAACTCCCAGGTATCAAACTATATTTTTGGGTTTATGTTATGCATGTAATAATTTTGGACATAAAGTTGTGAATTGCAGAGCTAACAACATGAATAGTAACAACTTTGAGAGTCATACAAAAAGAGGTTATTCAAGAAGACCTAGTGAAACACAAAGAATAAGTTACAACAGGTTTGAATCTTTGAGCACCGAAGTGGAATGTTACAAATGCAACAATTTTGGACACGTGGTCAAAGACTGTAGAATGGCAGTCCTTCCTAAAGAACCTCAACAAAATAACAACAGTCACAGACATGAACCTCAGAAAATGACATGGATAAGAAAGCAAGATCAATATAGCAATGAAGAATGCATAATTTCTCTAACCGCTAAGCATAAGAAATGCGATTGGTATGTTGACAGTGGATGTTCAAAACACATGATAGGTGATAGAGACATGTTTCTTACATTACGAAAGGAAAGAGATGGACCAACCTCCTTTGGAAATGATGATTCAACCAAAATGATTGGAAAAGCCACAGTCTGAATTGGGAAAAAGAATGAAAAGGCAGAAAATGTTCTGCTAGTAGAAGATATGACACATTATCTTCTAAGTTTGAGTTAAATGTGTGACCAAGGTCATAAAGTTACTTTTGATTCACAAAAGTGTGAGATAAGAAAAGAAGGTTCAGGGAAATTGGTCGCTACAGCTGCAAGAAATTCAAGCAACATATATGTGTTAAGTGAAATTGGAAATGAAAAGTGTTGTCTAGGAAAGGAAGATGAAAGTTGGCTATGGCACAGAAGAATGGGGCACATACATTTTGATAACCTTGTCAAAGTCAGCAAAAGAGAAGCAGTCAGAGAAATTCCCCAGATCACGAAACCAACCAACACTTTATGCAAGCGTTGTCAACATGGAAAGAAAACAAAGACTAGGTTTAAATCAAAGGAATATTCAAGGACAAGACCACTGGAAATTGTGCATACTGATCTAGTTGGACCAACTAAAAGAAAGGTATTAAAATGTGATAAATACTTCATGTTATTAGTTGAGGATTATACAAGAATGACTGCAGTTTCCTTTCTCAAGAATAAGTTAGAAGATTTTGAAAACTTCAAGATCTACAAGGAAATGGTTGAAAATGAAATGGATTCAAAAATCAAATGCTTGAGATGTGATAATGGAGGAGAGTTCACCTCAAAGGAATTTATGGACTACTGCAAAAATCATGGAACAAAAAGACAATTTTCCATTGCTAGGACACCTCAAAAGAATGGAGTTGTTGAAATAAAGAGCAGGACAATACAGGAAATGGCTCGAACAATGTTAATGGATTCAAAATTGACAGATATTTTTTGGACACAGGCATTGCATACAACAATTCACATTCAAAACAGAGTAATGCTCAGAAACAACACTGACAAAACTCCTTACGAACTATGGAAAGGAATACCAACAAATGTAAAGAACTTCAGATTTTTTGGAAGCAAATGCTATATCAAAAGACAATATGGCATAATGGGAAAGTTTGAATCTTGTGTGGACAAAGGAGTACTTGTTGGTTACTCAAGTACAAGGAAATCATACAAGTTTTACAATCTAAGATTGAACAAAGTTGTGGAAAGCATCAACGTAACAACTGATGAAATAGGCATACCAGAATCAAAGGAAGAAAATGAATCAATGAAACATCCCTTAGAAGAAGAAGCATAAGATGAAAACGAAGTAGAAGAGGAAGATGAAGAGAATCCGACAGAAGCAGAAGAACAAGTTCAGCAAGTGTCTCCAAAGACACCTAGTAAACGAGTACAGAAGAATCATCCTTCAGATCAGATTATCAGAAACAAAGATGCAGGAGTTGAGACTAGAAGAAGAATCCATTCACCAGAACAAACACACCTAGCACTCTTATCTACAATTGAAACAAACTATTTTGAAGAAGCCAACAAGGATGAATTTTGGAATAAGGCCATGGATGAATAATTGGATCAAATAGAGAAAAATGACACTTGGGAACTGGTTCCAAGACCAAAGAATAAGAATGTGATCAGCACAAAGTGGGTCTTCAAGAATAAATTGAATGAAGATGGACAGGTTACAAGGAACAAAGCTAGATTGGTATGTAAAGGATATGCACAGGTTGAAGGAATCGACTTTGAAGAGATATTTTCCCCAGTTACTAGAATGGAAGCAATCCATTTTCTTTTAGCTTACACATGCTCCAAAAATATTAAAATGTATCAAATGGACGTAAAATCATCTTTTCTGAATGGAGAACTTGAATAAGAAGTCTACATTGAACAACCAGAAGTATTTCAATAGTTAGAAAACACAGATTATGTGTGTAAATTAAAGAAGGCCTTGTATGGTCTAAAACAAGCTCATAGAGCATGGTACTCTAGACTGGATAAGTATCTGCAGTAGGAAGGGTTCAGAAAAGGAAGTGTAGACAACAATATCTACATCAAGGTAAGTCAAGGTAATATTTTATTAATTAAATTTTATGTTGATGATATTATTTTTGGTAGTGATGATGACAGGTTAAGCCAGAAATTTTCAAAAGATTTGCATAATGAATTTGAAATGTCATTACTTGGAGAACTATCCTTCTTTCTAGGACTTTAGATATGAAATAGAAACCAAGGAATTTTTATTTCTCAAACCAATTTGATCAGAGAAATGCTAAAAAGGTTCAGTATGGAAGATTGCAAACCAGTTTCACTCCCATGGAAACCAGTTGCGAGTTGAGCAAAGATGATGATTCAAAGTCTATAGATTAGAGGCAATACAGATCAATGATTGGCATCCTACTATATGTGACAACATCTAGACCAGATGTAATGTAGGTAGTTGGATAGGTGGCATGATTTCAAGAAGCACCAAAGTAATCACATGTATTAGTAATGAAGAAGATTTTCAGATATCTCAAAGGAACACAAGAGTTTGGATTATGGTATCCAAAAGGAAAGGATCTATCACTTATTGCCTACATAGATGCAGATTGGGTAGGTTGTATTGATGACCAACGAAGAACCAGTGGAGAAAAATTCTACTTGGGTGAGTGTTTAGTATCATGGATAAGCAAGAAACAATCAACAATATCCTTATCTACAACTGAGGCAGAGTACATTACAACAACATCATGTTGTGCACAGGTTCTTTGGATGAAACAAACTCTGACAGATATACAGGTTGAGTATGATGAGCCCATTCCAATATATTGTGATAATACAAGTGCCATCGGTATCTCAAATAATCCGGTGATGCACTCCAAGATGAAGCACATTCCAATCAAGTATCACTTTTTAGGGGAACATGTTGTAGAAATCAGAGTTGAGTATGTGGGAACAAAAGAATAAGTGGCAACCATATTTACAAAACCACTTCCATGGGAAGCCTTTGAGTATCTTCGCTAGAGACTCAGAGTTATTTCTACTAAAAAATGAATTATTTTGAATGATTATCTTATATGTATTAGATGTGCATGAGGAAGCACCATAAGAAGACACTTCAGTTAGGGGGAGCAACCCCAGATGGAAAGATACCTTTGCCATTGATGACAAAGGAGGAGAGATTTATCGGATGCAGAGGATAGAGGCATGGTTCTAGGGGGAGTAGATTTATTAGATGCAGAGGACAGAGGCATGTTTCCAAAGGGATCATGAGTGATATGATTTCAGTATTACATCAGAGTGTTGCCATCAATGCAAAAGGGGGAGATTGTTGAATAAGGTTGGTTGTCATTGATGTCAACCCTTGAAGAAAACCCCGTAGCAAAAAGGTTGGGTAATGGACCCAAGATTGTTTGATGTAAATATGACTTATTATTTTATTTTCATGGTTGATAATAAGTACAAATGGATGAACTCCAAAGTGGTCTCCTTATGGTGGAATTCCTCACGGGAAGACGCTTTGCGGATTGAGTTATCCTAGAAGTATGGTTAGAGAATCCATGATTATTTGTGGAATAATGAGATGAAGTTCAATGAATGTTTTAGTGAAACTATCCTAGATGGATATTTATTTTCATTCCATTTCCGATGGTATGTGGAACGTCACATAACTTCTCATGGTTAGAGAGTTATGGCCATGAGAAGTTGGAGAACTCAGGTTTGGGTAATGGACCCAAGTTTGTTTGATGGATAATGTTATGAGTTTTGATATATTTTTAGGTAGTACTATTCTATATGGATAGTACATGTCATTCCATTTCTGGTGGTA
>ML783304.1:247516-264083 GCA_009831015.1 Picea engelmannii | reverse complement strand
GTCGTAAGGTCCCTTCCAACTGTCCTTCATTCCCCACACACTTCTTGCTCCAAGGATTCTGAGACCATGGATCTGATAGCTACTCACAATCTATCTTGACAAAGCAAATCTCAAAGCCACTCTAACCAAGCTAATAATTCCAAACCAACCAAAGCTAACTTTCTCCATGATAACTCCTCTCCTTTTATAAGTTGAAGAGGATAAGGTGAGGAGGTTAGGATGATCCCACTAAATCATGAAAGTGAGTAAGATCCAAACCATTCGGATGCCACCTCACCATAGAAGTTTCTCCTTCTAGAAGATTCGAGAAAACACTTGTTTTTCCCACGTGTAGGCATTCTCTCACCCTACCTATAGAGAAACCTGCGAACATCTTGCACCCTATCTATGGTGCAACCTGTGAGAATCAGGCATTCTCACACCCTACCTATATAGCAACCTGCAAACTTCCTTTTTTACAGGGTTTTTACTAGGGAAAATGCAACTTCTTTTCTCAGGAAAAGTTCTTCTCCCTTCTCTCTTCAGGAACTCAAGCCACTGACCCCTCTGAAGGAAACATATAGGTTTACATGTGTAACATGGACTTACCTCATGCTTCTTTGAGGTGCTTGATTCAACATGTGTAGCTTCTTCTTTGTATCCAAGACTTGATTTATCATATGGTGATCTTTGACTTTCCAAGATCTCATCTAAGATTTTTGAGCTATTCAAGAATTTATTTGACTTCTCCACTTTCTTTCTAGTATCAACAATTTCAGCTTCTAACTTATCACATGACTTTTCCTTTTCATTAATTTGATTCTTCAAAAGTTCTTCTACCCTTCTGGCTTCTTCAATTTGGGTCTTTAGATGAATAATAGTTTCAAAACTTTTGCTAATCTCATCATCTACCTTAATATCTTCTTTTTCATTCTTTATTCTTGTGATATCTTCTTCCTTTTCTTCCAATTTAGTATTATTACTCTCTTCTTGTTCTTTGAGCATTCCCTTTAACTTCAAGATGTTCCTTTTACTCCTCCTAAGACACTTCTTAGTGTTATCCGAAAGATAGTTATAGTGTGTATAAAAATGATCACTTCTGTATCTATGTAAACCCTCTTCAACTTCCTTTTGAAGTTCGAATATATATTCTTCTATTCTTTCCATGGGATAACTACCATCAAAATTTACACAAACTATTTCTAGATCATCTTCTTCACTTGAGAAAAATTCAACATCATCACATTTTGAATCATTGCAATCAAGAGTCTTTGGAGATTCTATATCTTTATTTGAAATACTTTTGGGATCTTCCTTTGTGATATCTTCACTTGAAATGTTTTCAAGATCACATTTAGAAATAATACAATCAGGGGTTTTTGGAGATTCTTTACCTTTGATAATCTTGATGGAGTGGTCTTCAATATCTTCTTTCTCGTTCTTTCTTTGATATGTCTCCTCTAGATTTAGCTATAGATCCTTGGCGGAAGTGCATTGTCCCATTCTTTCTTTGATAGGGCTTGAGATTCCACTAAGAATGGTCTTGAGAGCTAATGCATCATTCTTCTTTCCTTCCCTTTGAGCTACAAACTTTGAATTGTTCTTCAACGAAACTGATCCACCAATGGTTGCCTTCCAAATAGCTACTCCCATTATCTTCAAATACACTCTCATATCTATTCTCCAAGTAGAATAGTTTTCCTCATCAAGGATTGGTATTTCATCATCCATTTGTGTCTCTATGGATCTCCTTCAAGCTTGTTAAGGCTTGTAGTGAAGGCCTGCTCTGATACCAATTGGTGCGGTGAGTGTGCATGATCTTGTGTCCCTTGAATGCAAGATTGTTGGATCATGTTGTCATTGATGTCAATGGTTTGATTGATTGATTTCAAGTGATTGATTGATGCCAAAGGATTGATTGATTGATTGATGTAATGTAATATGTATTTTCCTTGATGAGAATGCATAGATGAATATGGATCAATGAGTTTTCATTGATATGCTAAAGATGGATCAATGAGTTGTCATTGATACATGATGAAGATGGATCGATGAGTTGTCATTGATACATGATGAAGATGGATTGATGTGGTTTCATCGGTATATGATGCATTGTTTGAAAAATGTATAGATGACTCATTATTGTCTTATCATGATTGATAAGGTGGACAAATGGATGAACTCCCAAGTGGTCCCCTTATGGTGAAATCCCTCACGGGAAGACGCTTTGTGGATTGAGTTATCTTAGAAGAATGGTTGGAGGAACCATGCTCTCATTATTGTCTTATCATGATTGATAAGGTGCACAAATGGATGAACTCCAAAGTGGTCCCCTTATGGTGAAATCCATCATGGGAAGATGCTTTGCGGATTGAGTTATCCTAGAAGAATGGTTGGAGGACCCATGCTTGTATGTGGAATAATGAGATGAATATCAAGGAAATTATTGGTGAAACTATCCTATATGGATAGTGCTTGTCATGCCATTTCCGGTGGTATGTGGAATGTCACATAACTCCTCACGGTTTGAGAGTTATGGCCTTACGAAGTTGAAGGAGCCCCATATGAAGGCTTGAAGCCCACAAGGTCAAAGAAGTCAAAGTGACCTTAAAAGAAGAAATAATTATTTAAATGATAATGTAAAGTGACCAAGTCAAGAATATTATTTAAATGATTAAGTGGGGTGACAAAATCAAGAAGGAATATTTAAATGATAAAGTAATGGAGAACTTTCTAATTATGGAAAGTGGTTAACCCTAAAATGAGGAAAATAGGTTAAGTGACCTAGAAATGGGTTAAGTGACGTAGAAATAGGTTAAGTGACCTAGAAATGGGTTAAGTGGCCTAAAAGAAGAAATCATTGTTTAAATTATAAATTAAAGTGACAAAGTCAAGGTGGATTATTTAAATAATAAAGAGAAGTGACAAAATCAAGAAATGATAAAGTAAGGTGACAAAATCAAGAAGGAATATTTAAATGATAAAGTATTGGAGAACTTTCTATTTATGGAAAGTGGTTAACCCTAAAATGAAGAAAATAGGTTAAGTTACCTAGAAATGGGTTAAGTGACCTAAAAATGGGTTAAGTGACCTAGAGGATGAAAGTATAAATAAGATAGCAAGGGGACCACTTTGGAGTTCATCCATTTGTGCACCTTATCAATCATGATAAGAAAATAATGAGAGCATGGGTCCTCCAACCATTCTTATAGGATAACTGATTCTATAAAGCGTCTTCCCGTGAGAGATTTCACCATAAGGGGACCACTTGGGAGTTCATCCATTTGTGCACCTTATCAATCATGATAAGACAATAATGAGTCATCTATACATTTTTCCAACAATGCATCATATACCAATGAACCACATCGATCCATCTTCATCATGTATCAATGAAAACTCATCGATCCATATTCATCATATAAATGACAAATCATTGATCCATCTTCATATATGCATTCTCATCAAGGACAATAAGGGACACAAGATAATGCAAAGAAGAATCCAAGACAAGGCAGGGAGAAAGAGAAATCACTCAAATTGTGCCGACAAAACAAGCAACGAGAAAGGGAAATTTCACATTTCAGAGAAAGTTTCAAGCTCCATTCAAGACAATAAGGGATGATAAGCACCAAATATCAACCTAAATAACTTCACAAACCAATCACAAAATATGGGTAAATACTTCCACAAAACAAGTTGAGAAAATCTGAGCAGAAAAGGGCAAAACGCCTCCAAAAAGGAGACCAACACTCCCTGTCTCAAGGGTAAAAAGTGCTGAAGTGCTCCCTAAATCATTGTAGGGTAGTGCTAGTTCTCAAATATGGCCTACAGGGGGGCGTTGAGCCACCTAAAAATTCAAAAAACAGTAAAAATAAATGAAGAAAAACTCACCCAAAATGCATAAAAATTGGTGAAATTGTGAGTGAAGGTAGGAGAAGGTTAATGGATGATGATCAAATAGTAAAAGTGATCTGAAAGGTGGGAAAATATAAGTAAATAAAGAGGAATTTTTTGGAAAAAATACCTCAAATATGAAATAGAACAGTGGATAGATCTTTGAACTTCCTTACAACAACTTTCATTCAATCAGATAAATGAAAAAAGCAGTAGATCGACTCCAAATCTCAAAGAAGAAGATTGACTCAAAGTAAGGAAGGAAGAAATGTCATCAATCCAAAAAAAACATAATCAATTCTTAGAAATCAAGATTTTGGAGGCCAATACAAGGACACAGTGAGATGGTATTAATCCTGAGCAGATGAATCAACAAAAAGTAGACTCAAAGATCAACTCCCAAAAAGGTTTTTAGCAGAAAAATACCAGCAATTTGGTGTCAAGGATACTAGAGTGTTGCAATGCTCTATGGGAGCCTGCAAGGGAGTGCCAACGCTCTGGTTGTAGAGGCAGGGGAGCAATGGCCTCTCAGAACTCAAAAATCTTACCCATAAATAAAAAAAAAAACTCAGGAAAATCCATAAATTGAGTGTGTATGGAATGAATCCAAGAGCCAACAACACATATAAGAATCATAAACACAACATGAACATTATCTAAATTTGAGAAAATCCCAAAAAAAAGACCAAGGGAGGAAACAAAAACTGAAATCTTCGATCCCCAGTGGAGTCACCAATTTCTTTTACAAGAAAATCCCCCTGCAGACAGGTGAATTCCCTCTTGGATCCTAGACCTCTAAGAACAAGACAGAAAGGTGATAACTTTGATCACTGACATCCCTTTAAACCTAGATAAGACAATATATAGAGAAGATGAAGAAAATGTACCTTTTGATGATGTTTATCCTTGCCCAGTTCCAAGTTGATATCTTGTCCCCAAGCTCTTCAACAAATCCTACAATCCAATCAAAGAAAAAACATGCTTCCTATTATACTACGATTAGTTTGAAACTATATCTATCCATTAAAGACAAGTTCATGTAGGTATACACAATCTTGAAGGAAACAGGCCAAGCACATGTATTAATGAGAACTCAATAGAGATACTTACAGACCTTTGATGAAGTTGCAATAGCCTCACCAAGCTCTCCTTGTCCAACCCCTTGCTCAAATGATCCACAAACAAAATGAATATGCTTCACTGATTATCTCCCTTATGAGATCATAAGTTTGATGCCTTCAATGTCTTCCTCCTTATGAGATCATAATTTAGGTATTTCTCAATCTCTCCATGTATTTCACCATGAGAAGGCCTCCTTATATAATCTTGGAGAGACCCAACCACCTTAGAGATTCTTGGGATAGGTTGAGGATCCTTATCCATCAGTTGTGGATCTTCCCTAAGATCCATCCTTAACCTCATATTCGAATCTAACCAACTCCAGAGATGAGGGGTATTTTCCCCTAATTTCCCTCAAGAGCCCAAGATTTCCTCAAATAGCCCAGCGCTTCCCCAGAATGGGGCATAGAGTGTTGCAATGCTCCCACAAAGGAGGGAAAGGAGCGTTGGCACTCCCTGACAGTGGGTAGGGGAGTGTTACCCAAAATTTCCTCAAAATATCCTAGCTCTCCCCCAGAAGGGTGCACAAAGTGATGGAACGCTCCCCCAAAGAAGGTCAAGGAGCGCTGACACTCCCTCACAGTGGATAGGGGAGCGTTGGCCTTCAGAATTCATTTTTAAGTGGTTTTTTCCATGGAAAAAGATTTGTAATTTTCATCAAATGATTTCTTCTTATTTAACCAGTCTCTGACGGTGTCTTCAAGTGTTCCTTGTGATGTCGTCTGAGACATAACATGGGCAATATGACTGTATAATGTTTGCGACACTTGTGACACTTGTGGCCAAAATTTGACACTTGTAATGACGAAAATAGGTCATCATTGAAATGAGTAATTTTGATGTCTAACAATTACCTCCCCCCTACTGTCCTAGTCTTGAGGAAAAGGTCATTGATAAGCACAGTTCCACTCTGCATACTTGTTTAGAGTATGAAGAACAACTTGAAAGAATAGGTCTTCCTCAGGGAGATTCAATTAAACAGACAGACATGTCCACCCTCTTACAGCTTGTACAAGACATGAATAATCGTATGATAGCATATGAGCGAAAGGGAAATGTCTCCCCTCTTACCTTTGGAGCTTCATCCTCTTCTACACCCCCCTTTAGAAATCCAAATGAAAATAATTTCTAGGCTAAAGCTATCATGGCTTTTAGTTGGTGTAACTTTTGCGAGGAACACCATGAGGAAAGTACATGTGAGGTAAAGAAGAGTGCCAGAGATAAAATATTTGGTAAGAGACCTGAAAATACCATCGCTGTCCTAGACTTTGCAGAGCTAGAATATGTCATGATCATCAATACTACGAATAAATCATGTTCTCCCAAAATAAAATACGATCCTCCCCACAATTCTTCTAGCACGAGCTCATCCTCACCAGTTGCTACTGTTCAGGTTCCTAAGGCTCCTGATAGTCAAGGAACTACCTCCTCTCTCCCCTCTTCCAAATACAATATTTTAAATCAATTGGCCAACATCAAATTAGATGAAACCCTTCTGGACATGGTTGTTGTCCCTGAACAACAAAAGCATCTAAAACAATTCATGGAAGGAAAATCTTCTGTTGTAGCCAACCTCTTTGAAGAGGTAGATTAAGAGGATTCATCTATAAATAAAGTAGGTGTGCATAACTTTAGATACCCTGTAAAAAATCCCCCTTTTTATATTTCTATAAATATTATGGATAATATTGCCCATTGTTGCCTCATTGATGACAGTTTGGGCCCAAGTGTAATGTCGAAGATTATTATGGAAGATCTAGGTTTGTCTTGTACAAATGAAAATGCTAGAAGCATGCTCTCTTATAATAGTCTACAACAAACGACCATAGCTAAAATCAAATATGTGACCTTGGTTTTGTGCACACACCCTAAAATTAGGACAACCCTTAATATTCAGGTAATCGATATGCCAATAAGAAACTACTCGATCATCCTAGGAAGAGATTAGAAAGCTTTGACGAGTGGATACCTCTCACTTGATGGGAGTGTATTCCATATTTGTTGAGGAGGATAACATTCAATTGGAACAAATTGACTTAGATGACGATATGTGGCATATGAACTTTTATGGTTCATGCTATAATGAAGGAAACAGATATGGCATTATCTTGTACTCTCCTTTGGGGAAAATTCATAAATTTACTTATAGGTTACGGTTTTATTGCACAAACAATGTCATTGAATTCGAAGCTTTACTATTAGGCATTGGAAAGACCTATAATCTAGGTTGTTTTCACCTTACAGTTTTTGGGGATTCCGAGCTTGTTGTGAACTTTGTACGTAAGATATACTCTCCTAGCAACAAGTTGATGAAACGCTACACCCAAATTGTTTGGGAACTTATCTCAAACCTACTATCTTTCAGCATTACTCATGTTAAGAGGGAATTGAACTCAATGGCTAATCGGTTAGTTGTTTTTACATCCTCTCCTAATCAGAAACTTATGCCACAAAGACATGATTGTACGTTTTAATATCTATATTGTCCACATAATCCTGACAATATAGAATCATGGAATGTCTTCCCTAGTGATGAGAGCATCTGTGTGTTCATTCAAAATGAACCTTATAAGCCTAAGGAAATGATATCAATGGAAGAAAACAAGATTCCTAAGGGCTTGAATCCTCTAGAAACTTCATTTTCATCGAGTGATGTCAACAAGAAAGAGAAACATAAAAACCAGGAGTTGAAAAGGAAGGTGGGGGAAAAAATTTCCTTGAACATTGGAACACTAGAGTCCCCAAAGAATGTTAAAATAGGTGCCCAATGTTCTGATGAAGAAAAAATGAAGTTTGTCAGACTGCTTGGTGAATTTCAAGATGTTTTTGCTTGGTCTTATGAGGATCTTCGTGGTTTTGATCCTTCTCTTATACAACATGCCATTTCTATCAAGGAGGGCATTAAACCAGTTAGGAAAAAACAAAGACCTATCAACCCTGCACTGGAAGCAACTATTCGAAAGGAGTTGGAAAAAGTATTGAAGGATGGGATCATCTTTTCGGTTATGTATTCAAAATGGGCTTCTAATTTGGTTCTCGTTCGGAAAAAAACTGGTCAAATCATATTATGCATAGATTTTCGTGCATTAAATCATGTTAGCATAAAAGATCAATTTATTCTCCCTAATATGAAAATGATTATGCATCAAGTTGCAGGGTCGCAGATGATGTCCTTACTTGACGATTTCTCTGGTTACAATCAAATCAAGGTAAAAAGGGCAGATAAATATAAAACCACTTTTATCACCCGTTGGGGCCCTTTTCCTTATGAACGGATGCCTTTTGGATTATCCAATGCAGGTGCCTCTTTTCAAAGAGATATGAAAATAGATTTTGACGTTTTGATCAACAGGATTATTCAAATTTGTCTTATTGACTTAACTGTGTACTCTAAGAACCAATGAGATCATTTTGGTCATCTTAAAAGAGTTCTCATGCGATGCCGGAAATTTGGCATTTCTCTAAATCCTTCTAAATCTATTTTCGGTGTTACCAAGAGAAATATCCTTGGACACATTGTCATCGGTTCAGGAATAAGCATTGATCCTGAAAATATTTCTTCTATCCTAAATATTCCTGCTCCCACTTCCAAAAAGGAGGTTCAATCTTTTACGCAGGTTATTAACTTTGTCCATAGGTTTGTTCCTGATTTTTATGTAATGGTCAAACCAATTCATAATCTGATTAAGCAAGATCATTCCTTCTCTTGGACATATGATATCGAAGATTCTTTTGTAGGGACCAAGAAAGCAATCAGCTCCGCACCGGTTTTGGCGAAGACAAATTTTGAGAAAGAATTTATGATATATACTAATGCCATAGAGGAGGAAGTTTCGGATATCCTCATGCAAGGAGATGACCAAGGTAATGAAAAACTAGTTTCTTACACGAGTCAAAGCTTTTCTGATGATGAATTTAAATATTATTTTATTGAAAAACATTCTTTCGCTCGTGTTAAAGAATTTGAAAAATTTTGACACTTCATCTTAGGTAAGCATACGTTGGTAAAAGTTCCTTTACCTGCTGTGAAGTTTTTTCTCTCACAAACTTATCTTTTAGGGAAGATTTCACATTGGATTTCCAAGATTCAGGAGCATGATTTAACTATCGTGACTTCTACCACCATCAAGGGATGTGACTTAGCCCTTCACTTAGCTCACCATGCTGAAACTAGTGAAGAAATTGATGAACAAGATAGATCTCTATCAACACTGTTCTACATTGATAATTAGATCCTTCATGTGTTTGAACATCCTTGGTATAAGAATTTTTTTTACTATTTGAAAAACCAAAGATGTCCAGACAACTTAGACACTCATCAAAGAAGAAGGCTTCATATTGAATCCACTAGATACGTCATTATAGGAGACTTATTGTTTAGAAGATCTGGTGATGGTATGTTTCTTCACTGTGTAAACAATGAGGAAGCACAAAAACTTTTGCAAGAAATTCATGGTTCTTCAAATTCTGTTATTCAAGTAGGAGGTCATTTTTCTGCTAAAACCAATGCTTTTAAGATTTTTAGAAAATGATACTATTGGCCTTCAATCTTTCATGATTCTTATGTTTTTTCGATATCTTGTATTTAGTGCCAAAAATTTGCTGGGAAAGAACGCCTTTAATCCATGCCATTACAACCTGTCCTCCTAGAATTTCCTTTTTCAAAGTGGGGATTGGATTTTATTGGTCCTATTAATACTCCATCTTCAGTAGGACAAGTTTTTATTTTGACAACCACAGAATATTTTACAAAATAGGATGAAGTTGTCCTGCTTAAACATTCGACAGATAATCAAGTGATTTCTTTCCTTGAAAATAACATCTTTTCCATCTTTGGTCTTCCTTTGGAAATTATTACAGACAATGGTCCTGATTTTATTTATTCTAAGATGACCCAATTTTTAGCTAAGTTGGGAGTTAACCATTTTACCTCATCAACTTATTACCCCCAAGGAAATGGGTAGGCCGAGTCTACTAGCAAGAATCTAGTGAGAATTGTCAAAAGGCTCATCGAAGATAAGCCTCGTGAATGTCACACTCTCCTCACTTACACCCTTTAGGTAGATCAAACCACCACCAAGGTGAGATCTAGTTGCACTCCTTTCCAACTTGTTTATGGTCAAGAATCCATTCTGTCTACTGAGTTGAAACTTTCCTCCTTAAGGTTAATGCTACAGGTCGAAGAATTAAGTTCTTATGATGTTTCACAAAGTATGAAATCACTCCTGGCTCTAGAGGAGAAAAGGATGTTTTCCTTGGGTAATATAAAAAGGAGATAATAGACTGTTAAGAATTATTTCAACAATAGTGTCAAAACTGTCAAATTTAAAGTCAATGAGAAAGTACTGTTGTGGGATTCAGGTCATGCTGATAGGGGAAGACACTCAAAGTTTCAAAAATTATGGTTGGGTCCTTATAAGATCTCTTTTGTCCTGGGTGCAAACTCTTATATTCTAAAGGATTTACAAAAGCGATTTTTTTCCTACAACAGTAATGGTTCTCACTTAAAACACTACATGGAATCAACTTGAATAGTTTAACACTGTTTGGATTTTTCTGTATTTTAGTAGTTCAATTCAACTTTCTTTTTAGTAGTTTTCATTTCTTCTATTTCAATTCTTCTTTTACAATAGTTTTCAATTCTTCTTTCATTCTAGTAGTTTTCTTTCTGTTGTTGTGTTTCTATCATTCCATTTCTGTTGTTTTCAATTTTGCAGTTTTATTTCTATTATGACAATTCTTGCTTTTGTTCTTTTGATTTCAATTTTTGTCAAGAATAAAAAGTTGGATCAGTTCTACCACAACGACACTCCTGCAAATTATTGTTAGTCAATAACAATCAATATTGCATGGCTGTTATGATGTTCCCCCTAAAGGCATCATTGAAATTGTTATCTTCTTTCACTGTTGTTTTATGAGATAGTTGGTTACATCCCACTTCTGCTTTCCAATTCTTCATCCATTTTGAGATTCAAAAGAGAAAGTCCATAAAACATTTCTCCTTGAAGTCAATACCAAATTCTGGTTGAATGATTATGCTTTCATGGATAAACCCCCTCATACTTAACACTTTCCATGAGTTATTCCCAAATTCCCAGTCATTTTTCCATTAAATCTACTCACTTCCCCCTATGACATAATCATTCTAATTTATATCTTCTTGATTTGATGTTAGTTGGTATGCGAAACCATACATTCTGAGTTCTTAATCTATTGGAAACAGATTTCCCCGTGGATTCATCAGTTTGTTGACGATTAAAATCGCAACGAGGAATTTCGCCACAAAGTATTGCTTAAGCCTTATTATTTAAACTATGTTAATAATATAATACTAGTAGGTGGGACCCCCTTGTAGATTGGAGGCTCGACGATAGTCATATCGCACATTTTATGTTGTTGTTTTGACACTTCTTACATAATCATGTATGGTTGGAAATGCAGTCTTGGTTTCATTTTGACATAATTACAGGTGCATGATGCATTTTATGGGACATTTATGCAATTCAAAGCATTATTTTTTTTGTTATGATGGCATATATTTATAGTTGCTATGATTTAATCATATCAAAAATCATCGTAATCTACTGCTTGGCCACATATACACAAGAAACATGTTAGTAATGACATAACCAAAACGAAGAAAATAAACTTATGGAAAAAAATCCTAAAAGGAAAGGATCTATGTTTGAGTTATGATTAAGGATTATATACAAATGAAAGGTAAAATATGTTGGTGTTAGTCCTAGCTATAATATGGTTGGTTAGTGGTTATGAGATTTTCATTTGATTATTTTGGGTGCATATGAAATTGCAATGCATATGGTATGGTATGAAAACTTGGCAAGGGTTAACGTGAATGTTTTGGGTGGCGCATTGGGCAAGGAATATCGTAGCAGATTTCAATGGTTGGAAATTGATTACATGGTTAAATGATATGGTGAATGTTGGTTGTCTTGTACTTTGGAATTGAATAGGATAGGAGATGGAAGCGACGTGAAGTAAATGCACGTCACTCCATACTCCCCCCATCAGGATGTCACCCTAGTATTGTTCTTGTTGCATTCAATATGTTGGTTGTTAAGCTCTGCATTTCAGGCTTGGGAAGAAAACACTCAGCCAACTCGCCCTTTTAATCTCTCAGTTACAGGTATGGTTCTTTTTCACCCCATCTATGAATTACGCTCTGTGTATGAACACAAATTGGCTCAGTAATTCTTTGGTTTGTGTTTTCCTGAGAATTGAAACTGTGTAAATACGTGATTTTTCTCTTTGGAATGACTGTGTAATTGTTTAGATTGCAATCAAAAGAATTGGTTTTTGGTTGAGTTGTGCATTCACTGGTTGCTCTGTTGGTTAAAATCGTGGCGGGTCTCTGTGGATATTAAGTGAATGTGGTATTATTTCTTTGTCTGTTAATGGTGGAGGGTTTTCTCTCTATTATTATTTCCAGTTTCTTGGCACCGAAGTATCTTGGGAATTGGTCTTAGGGTGGCCATAATATACCGTATGGTTATCGAGTGATTTGAGTTATGCCCCGGTGTTATGCATCCTCACTGGAATTTTTTTCAAATGGTTCAACTCTTAAGAAAGTAGACATAGGTTATGCCTCTATGTATTCCCTGTAACTGTCACTGTCCAGTGGGTTTTCTCCTCTCCTTTGCAAATGTAATCGCACTATGTGCATTGGTTTTTCTACCCTACCTGTCATTGTTTCCTCTGTGGCTAACTATTGTTCCATAGCCCAGATTGAAAGTTATAAGAAAACCTTGTGGCTTACTACTGTGTCTGTATCAAAAGGGTTTTGCCTATGGTTGATATTTCCCTAAGGACCTCCAGTTATCTCTACTATTGTTGAATGAGAACGCTCTAGATTGTTTCCTTGTATTTGTTGCGACATAGCTCGATTTTAAATCCCAACTGTTCTTACTCCTGTCAGACATCTTCTTGGTTGTCAAAGATTGGTTTATCAAGTGAAGTGGTTATGAAAGTTTTCATCGAATACCTATCTTGTCTTTCTATGATTAAATTGGTTGAAAGGTTGTGATTGGGAATGAGTAATAATATGAAGTCGAGGGTTGCCTCTTGTTCGTTATACTCCCGATCACTGTGTTCTTACAACATTGTCTTGATTGCAAATTGGAGATTCATGTGTGTTTCACTAGGCCTAATTAGGGTTATAGATAATTATGGAAATGGTAACTGTATGTTTCGTTATGTTCATTGTACATCTATTGTCATGCATATTATGAATGGTTACATTGACAGTGATGAAGCTCGTGTTTTATATTGACTATGGTTTCGTTGCAAAATCTGATTAGTTGATATGATGAAAAATGTATGTAATCAGGCACATTTTGAAAGTCGGTTCAATTTGGAAAGGGACCTAGGCATATTTTTTAATTGGCCAATTAAATTGGTAGATAGTATATGATATTTTTATAGTAATGCATTGTGGGATAGAGGTTGAGCAATGTTGTTGCGTGTTTCCTTTAAATTTTTAAAAGGAAAGAAAATAAATTAAATACCAAGCATTTTCTTAACAAGAATGTTGAATGGAAAGTTGTTTTGATTATGAGTATGATTGCACAGACTGTTCTAAATTGAGAAGTTTTGAGGAATTTAAATGCTAGAATAGTGAACAGTTTGATACACAATAATTATTTATATGGTGTTGGTATTTTTTGTATTGAGTTTAGTACAGAGTTATGTTTATTGATTACTTGATTTGTTTTATGAACTATATTCGTTATTCCCCTGCCATTTTCTCACTTTTCCACACATTACAAATCCCCTCACCTTCCCAGATTCACTATTCACGCCCTGTTCTTAAAATTAAATTATAGTTAAATGAAAATTATGTATTATAATAGTTGAAGGATGGCACATGGATGAGTTACAATTGATATGTTTTGTTATTACAATACAATTGATTGTTTGATGATTTGTTGAACAGTAATCATGATCTACCCCCCTCCATTTTACCACTTTTCGCTCAATACAATCCCTCATATATCCTAGAACTCTTATTCACGCCCCACTCATTGACAAGTATTAAACGATTTTTTTGGATTGGATTGCATGAGTATGATGTGATGCTGAGCCAAACTTTGTTTCATATTTAAAGTGATGTCATGTATATTTTGTTGAAGAAACTACTTGCTATTAAATAATGCATACATGAATGAGCTTTTTCAACAAAGGTAGCCATGGGAAGAATAACAGGGGAAGAGGAAATTGGAACAAGGGCCTTAGAAGGCCAAGGTTTTCTATACATTTTGATGCAGATCCACAAGAGTTGAACCAACTATTCCAAGATGGGTTTTTAAAATGGATTGGACAAGGGGTGGTACAACCTAAGCTAGAAAGGCCTCCTTTACAAGCCCCACATATCGCTGGTATCCTGGTCCCCCCTCGTGTATCATTACAACCTGAAGTCCCTGAAAATGAAAGATGTCAAGAGATTTTCTACCCGATAGTCTCCCAACATCGTGGCTAGCCCAATTTGTCTCTACCTACTCCTCCTCCACCGGTTAACCCAATTGTCCAAGATTCTCCTGCACACTTATCTGTACAGTCTTCCCATGCAAGCAAGATATTAAAAATCGAAGCCCACCATGCATCTGATAAAGGAAAATTTGATGCTTCCCCCTCCTCTCCCTTAAGTGACTCTGCCAAATTCATTTCATTCCACATGAATTTGAGAGATGATTTCTCTCATGTTATCAGTGCGATCACACCTAAAGTTTCCACATAGCATGAGGAAAATTCAGAGAAATCAAAGGGAGACAACAAAAACAAGGGGAAAATTGCCTCCCTGAGTGGAAAATATGGTTTTTGAGTGTTTTGATTTGTTGATTGTTGAGAACAGTTGACTATTGAAGTTTTTTTGGACACCACAATATTTTTTGGATATTGTTTCAAATATCATTGATATTAATTTTTAAATTATGAGAGTGATGATGGGGCCACAAGGAGGGATGTGTTTGATTGATTAACTCTTTGTGTTTATGTTTGTTAAGAAACTAAAGGCAGTCACAAGGGGTCCCACCTACTAGTTATTATTTATTAAAGACCCTTATTATTATTAATTCCCCCCTAAACTAAAAGTTGGTTGAGTTTTAGTTAACTTAACTAAAAGAGGTAGTTTAACTACTTCAACTAATTTTGATTGCTTAAAGCCAAAAACAGAGGGAGGAACAAAAGGAGAATAGAAGGAGAAATCATACTAAGGTCTGCTCTTGAGTTTTATTGAGATAGTTTAGTTTTCATTCATTCTTTAATTCATTGAAAGCCTATTTCTCTTTTATGACAGCAGGGTCCTATTGTAGACAACAATATTCAAGGATGAATTACATCATTCAGACACTTGGTTTTTAGAGGTGTTGATCTATCTTTGATAGTCTGTGTAGACTTGTCTCTTTGTGAATTAAATTTCATGACCAATAAAGGATATTGTGCAGAGTCGAGTGGGAAGCAACTCGTGGCAAGATGATCCAACTTTTAAAGTTCAATTTTTTACTTTCTATCAGAAGTCCTTTTGTATGGTTTTCATTGAGGAAATCTAAGTTTGAATTTGGTCCAAACTTCTTCAGGGAATTTTGTAAAGAGAATGATTCTTTTGATAAATTAGAATGAAATAAGTGATTTATTTCTGTCTCATCTATGTTAATTATTGACTTGGTATTTTTTCTTCTGTCTCTACATTTACTTCTGCATCTGTTATATTTATAAAATTACATAAATATTGATTTTTTCAACAATCTTGTATTTATAAGAAAAATAATCCTAAGCCCTTGTAACCAATACTTGTGTATTTGGAAACAATTTTTGAGGCTATAAACATAGGGTGATATTCGTGTCTATCTTGATTTAGCCAAGCAAGATCTGAAAATGCTTGAGTAAGATCATTTCATATCTTTTCCTTAACATTTATTTGGCGACCATACTGGGGAGATCTTCCATATCTCTCTGGTTGATTTTTATGATTGATTATCATCGAATATATCTATTTTTTGATATTGATTCTTTGATTATTTCAATTTTGAATGATCGTACCTATTGCAATATAGCCTAATATTGAGCTTGAACATAATTACCAACTTAACGAGAACTCTACAGAGTTCTCATTTTTTGGGGGGTCAATTTTTTTACCCCGTTTTTAAAAATGGTGTTACCGGTAGCACCCAATTCCGTTTTTAGGTGGTTTTTTGATATTTTAAATTTTCTCATACATAATATTTCCACTTTTTTTTTAAATGCTTGTTTTTTTTATTTATTTTCATTTGTTTTATTTTTTTATCAACAGTAATTTTAGTCATTTTTCGATGCTTCTTTCAGTCTCAAAATATTTTTTACCATTTACATTTTTTAAAATACTATTTTTCATTCCTTAATTAATTTATGGTTCCATACTTTTTTAAATATACTGAAAAATATCATTTTTAACACATTTTTTAACTTTACTTTAATAGATAGAAAATCATTGTAGTTAAATAACACTATTTTAAAACATTTAGCAAAAAAATATAATTGATTTTTTTTTATAAATTAAAAAAAAAAAAAAAAAAAAAAA
>ML783304.1:161838-220883 GCA_009831015.1 Picea engelmannii | reverse complement strand
GATCAATTTTGCAACACAAATTTTATAGAAATTACTCATTCAAGATGCATATAAACAACAACAATAAACAGTGAACATAAAACACATAACACAACAAATGATAAAGGAGTTCACCCCTCTCTTGGGCTACATCTCCTGGTCCAACTTCCAATGGATCTTTTGTATTATTTGCCAAAAGTGCTCAAATATGTTCTTTACAATGCTCAAAATTCCAAATAGATGGCTCCAATGGCTTCAAAACGTCCAAAAACCCCTAGTTGGGATTTTTCGGCACCTCGTTTGGCCAAAAATTGAAGAAGATAGGCTTCCTGGAAGTTACCCTTCAAACTTGTTGTCTCTGGATCGCCAAAATGCACCCTTGCCTCCTCAACCTAGCCCCCACGCACATAAATGTGGAAAAACCTAGCACCGGGTGCAACCGCACAACCAGTACAAACTGTAGGATGGTTACGCGCTAGCCCTTAACCGCCAAGGCCGAGGGCATATGCACCACCATATGACTGCGCATATTAAAAAAATGGGTTATGTTTAAAACCAAAAGGCAACGGTCGGGGGTGCTCGCCGGAGGTCCCATCGCATATACATACAACCAGGGCATAAAGTTTGAAATGTGCATGCGCAAAGGTTTAAACCGGTGGCCATATGACATAACAACATAACCATGGGCTAGGGCTAAGCGCCAGCCCGACCCCCACCCAAACTTTACAACATTTAAACTTAAAAATATTGTGCACCATATAGCGTTAAGAAACACTATGGTGGCATGTTGGTTGGTGGTCTTTGCCAAAGATTTGCATGCGGGTGGAGGTCGCGGGGTCAAGTCCGGTGGACTCCATAAACTTTTAAACAACCGAACCAATTACATGGTGCCACGTGGCAGCCCATGTCTGGGCCACGTGGCACCAAACCATTCGCCATGATAATGCCACGTGTCATCATCCCATTCACCACAAACAAGCCACGTCATACACCAATTGTCCACACGGTTGCCTACCATGTGTTGTACGGCCCTACCACGTGTCGTACAGTCTGCCATGTCAGCATCCATACAGACTGTACGGACTATACAATCAACACTTTTTTTTTGCGTGTTGGTCATTTTGAACAGAATGCGATATCTCTCTCATCCGACATCCAATTGAACCCAAACGAGTTGCGTTGGGTTCGTGACGACGAGGCCTATGCTCCTATTTGATTTGAATCGATTTCGAGCACTTTGAATTTTGAGAAAAAATTGATACCTTGGATCAAGTCGTTTGTTTGTGAAATAAATTTCATGACTGATAAAGGATATTGTGTAGAGTCAAGTGGGCAAAAATCTAGGGCAAGACGATCCATATTTTAACGTTCAATTTTTTACTTTCTGTCTGAAGTCCTTTTGTATGGTTTTTATCGGGGACATCTATGTTTGAGTTTGGTCCAAACTTCCTCGAGGAATTTTGTAAAGAGAACGATTCTTTTGATAAATTGGAATGAAATAAGTGATTGCTTTATGTCGCATCTGTGTTAATCATTGACTTGGTATTTTTTCTTCTGTCTCTACATTTACTTTTGCATCTGTTATATTCATAAAATTACACAAATATTGAATTTTTCAGCAATCTTTTATTTATAATAAAAATAAGCCTAAGCCCTTGTAACCAATACTTGTGGATTAGGAAACAATTTTTGAGGCTATAAACATAGCGTGATATTTCCATCTATATTGCTTTAGCCAAACATGATATGAATATCCTTGAGTAAGATTATTTCATATCTTTTCCTCAACATTTATTTGGTGAGCATACTGGGGAGATCTTCCATATCTCCCAGTTGATTTTTATGATTGATTATCATTGAATATATCTATTTTCTTATATTGATTCTTTGATTGTTTCATTTCTTAATGACTGTACATGTTGCAAGATAACCTAATATTGAGCTTGGCCTTCAAGATCAAACCTACATTGCTTTAAAATTGTTTAACACCATCTTAGATACTGCTAATACTTGGGTTGAGCTTAATCGTTCATGGGCAACAATTGAATAAGACATAAGTGTCCAAGAACGTTGGGAAGATAGACATAGACAGCTTAGGAATGAACCATAACTTTCTTTTCCTTCATCTTTGATCTTCTTTTAATTTCCTTAGACCCTCGTGTTTCTAAGAGAAGAAGAGGTTTGTCACATGAAATTAATCTTATTGCCGAAATAGGAAGAAGGAATGTTGTTTTATCAACCCAACAAAGTTCTCTAAGGAGAACCTTGTTTGATTCATCTAGTTCGTCTTTCTCTCCCTTACCTTTTATCCACAAGATGGCATATAGTGGTCGATCTGGTGGCACTGGAGGTGCTTATTCATCTCAATCTTCAGCTTTGTAAGTGATTGGTAGCTTGTATAGTCACCAAGTCCCTGTCCAATCTACCACAAACTGCACCAAAGTAATTAAAAAGTATGGGATTTTTCAGTTTGAAGAAGATGCTACAACCACACCGTGGCATGTTTCCTCTCCTCTTAACCTAGCACCTGCTACTCGTCCACTCCCTAAATTCAAAGAGAATCTCCCTAGGTTTTCAGGGAATAACACTGTCACTACGATTGAACACTTGGTGGCATTTTCTAATGCCTGTCACAACATAGGATCCAATGACAACGATACTTGTATGCACATATTTGTCAATTCCCTTGAAGGGAAGGTTGTGGCCAATTTCTTCAATCTCCCTCCTAAGTTTTTATCTAATTGGGAGGAGTTAGTATATTGGTTCAAATCTACCTATGGGAAATTCAAAATCGTGATCGAGAAGTTACGAGAATACAATAACATCGCTTATAAGGATGGTGAGACTATCAATTCCTTCAACTTGCGTTTCACTAAGTTACACAATCAAATCCCTGAACTCGTTCGACCTCAGAATCAAGCCACTTTCATGCATTATTATAATGCATTACCTTCCCCCTACCGTCATAGGCTTGAGCAAAAGGCCATTGATAACCTCAGTTCCACTGTGCATACTTTTTTAGAGTATGAAGAACAACTTGAAAGAACAAGTCTTCTTCAGGTAGATTTAGTTAAACAGACATACATGTCCACCCTCTTACAACTTTTACAAGACACGACTAATCGTATGATAGCATATGAGAGAAATGGAAATGTCTCCCCTCTTACCCCTAGAGCTTCATCCTCTTCTGCACCCCCCTTTAGAAATCCAAATGAAAATAATTTTCATCCTAAAGCTATCATGCCTCGTAGTTGGTGTAACTTTTGTGAGGAACACCATGAGGAAAGTACATGTGAGGTAAAGAAGAGTGTCAGAGATAAAATATTTGGTAAGAGACCTGAAACTACCATCATTGTCCTAAAATTTGGAGAGCCATAATATGTCATGATCATCAATACTAGGAATAAATCCTATGTTCCCAAAAACAAATATGATCCTCCCCACAATTCTTCTAGCCCGAGATCATCCTCACCAACTTCTAGCGTTTAGGTTCCTAAGGCTCTTGATAGTAAAGTAACTATCTCCCCTCTCCCCTCTTCCAAATACAATATTCTAATTAGTTGTCCAACATCAAAGAAGATGCAACCCTTCTAGATATGGTTGTCATCGCTGAACAACAGAAGCATCTAAAACAATTCGTGGAAGGAAAATCTTTCGTTGTAGCCATCCTCTCTAAAGAGGTATATGAAGAGGATTCGTCTGTAAATAAAGTAGGTGTACATAACTTTAGATACCCTGTAAAAAATCCCCCTTTTTATATTTCTGTAAATATTATGGATAATATTGCCCATTATTGCCTCATTGACGACGGTTTGGGCCCAAGTGCAATGTCAAATATTATTATGGAAGATCTAGGATTGTGTTGTACAAATGAAAATGCCAGATGCATGCTCTCTTGTAATAGTCTACAACAAATGACCATAGGTGAAATCAAAGACGTGACCTTGGTTTTGTGCGCACACCATGAAATTAGGACAACCCTTAATATTCAAGCAATCAATATGTCAATAAGAAACTACTTGATCATCCTATGAATATATTGGAAAGCTTTGACGGGTGGATACATCTCACTCAACGGGACACACTTATCCATTCCTCAGAATGGTAAAAACATCATAGTCCTTAGAGAGAGAAGGATTTCACCTTACATAGAAAGTGTTCCACAACCTAATGTGAATTATATTGAGGAGGACCTAGGAGTGTATTCCATCTTTACCAAGGAGGATAACATTCCCTAAAAAAAAATCGACTTAGATGACGATATGTGGCATATGCACTTTGATGGTTCACGCTCTAATGAAGGAACCGTAGCTGGCATTATATTGTACTCTCCTGTGGGGAAAATTCATAACTTTTCTTATAGGTTAGAGTTTTCTTGCACAAACGATGTCATTGAATTCAAAGCTTTACTATTAGGCATTGAAAATGCCTATAATCTGGGTTGTTTTCACCTTACAGGTTTTGGGGATTCTGAGCTTGTTGTGAACCTTGTACATTAGATATACTCTCATAGAAACAATTTCATGAAACGCTACACCCAAACTGTTTGGGAACTTATCTCGAACCTACTATCTTTCAACATTACTCATGTTAAGAGGGAATTGAACTCAATGGCTGATCGGTTAGATTTTTTTGCAACCTCTCCTAATCGACAAATTCTGCCATAAAGAACTGATTATACTTTTCAATATCTATGTCGTCCACATATACTTGACAATATATAATCATGGAAAGTCTTCCCCAGTGATGAAAGCATATGTACTTTCATTCAAAATGAACCTTATCAACCTAAGGAAATTATATCAATGGAAGATAACAAGATTCCTAAGGGCTTTAATCCTCTAGAAATTTCATTTTCATTGAGTGATGTCAGCAACAAGGAGAAACATAAATAAGAGGAGTCAAAAAGGAAGGTGGGTGAAACCATTTCCTTGAACATTGGAACACTGGAGTCCCCAAAGAATGTTAAAACAGGTGCCAATGTTTTGATGAAGAAAAATTGAAGTTTGCCAGATTGCTTGGTGAATTTCAATATGTTTTTGCTTGGTCTTATGAGGATCTTCGTGGTTTTGATCCTACTCTTATACAACATGCCATTCCTATCAAGGAGGGAACAAAACAAGTTAGGAAAAAACAAGGACCTATCAACCCTGCACTAGAAGCAACTATTTGAAAGGACTTGGAAAAAATCTTGAAGACTGTGATTATCTTTCCAGTTAAGTATTCAAAATGGGTTTCTAATTTGGTTCCCGTTCGGAAAATAATTGGTCAAATCAGATTATGCATAGATTTTCATGAATTAAATCGGGCTAGCATAACATATCACTTTCCTCTCCCTAATATGGAGATTATTTTGCATCAAGTTGGAGGGTCGCAGATGATGTCCTTACTTGACGGTTTCTCTGGTTACAATCAAATCAAGGTAAAAGGGTAGATAAATATAAAACCACGTTTATTACTCATTGGGGCACTTTTTATTATGAACGTATGCCTTTTGGCTTATCCAATGCATGTGCCACTTTTCAAAGAGATATGCAAATAGATTTTGACGATTTGATCGACAAGATTATTCATATCTATCTTGATGACTTAACTGTGTACTCTAAGAACCGATCATATCATTTTGGTCATCTTAAAAGAGTTCTCATGCGATGCAAGAAATTTGGCATTTCTCTAAATCCTTCTAAATCTATTTTTAGCGTTACCAAGGGAAAGCTCCTTGGACACATTGTCTCTGATTCAAGAATAAGCATTGATCCTTAAAGGATTTATAGTATCCTAAATCTTCCTTCTCCCACTTCCAAGAAGGAGGTTCAAACTTTTATGGGGGTTATTAACTTTGTTCGTAGGTTTGTTCCCGATTTTGTTGTAATGGTCAAACCAATTCATAATATGCTTAAGCAATATCGTTCCTTCTCTTGGAAAGTTGACGTCGAAGATTCTTTTTTAGGGATCAAAAAAGAAATCAGCTCCGCACTAGTTTTGGTGAAGCCATATTTTGAGAAAGAATTTATGATATATACTAATGCCACAGAGGAGGCAATTTATTCTATCCTCATGTAAGGTGATGACCAAGGTAATGAAAAACTCGTTTCTTACATGAGTCAAAGCTTGTCTGATGATGAATTTAAATATTCTTTTATTGAAAAACATGCTTTTTCTCTTGCTAAAGCAGTTGAATTTTTTTTCCACTTCATCTTAGGTAAGCATACGTTGGTAAAAGCTTGTTTACCTACCTGTTGATGGGCGAAATTGACCGCTCGTCAACTGGAAGAGTGAGTCCGGTCCAGGGTTGTCTAATTAACCCAAGCCGTTTGGATTGACTCACCCTGACGGGTTTAATGGCTCTATTGGCCAATCTAAAGTCCTAAGGGAAAGCGAAAAACAACTAAAAGAAATATAATAACTTACTAAATAATAATCACTGAAATATATATGTACATCTAAATATATATATATATATATATATATATACAATTTATCTAAATAATATTTGTATAATAGTTCTATTTATCATATATATACAATATATACAAATCACGAGTTTTAATCTAAACTCATAAAAATCGAATGTAAATTGGTTCTTTTAACCATAGTAATAAAGTAAGCGAAAAATACTATTTATTTTTTATTTGTTTTCTTGTATGTGTACATTCATAGAATCAAATATTAAACTACTTAATTAAACAAAAATATATAGATAGTGGAAATCATTCTATATGTAAAAAATCTTCTATAATAAGCAAGCAAACGAAAATAAAATAACAGACTAACCTATTGATGCATCCAACGTTTGTACAATAGAGAATATCCAGCCACCTTTATCTGGGAAGTAAACCTGCAATGGATCTTAAGATTGCTCTGAACAAATGCGAAACAATAATGCTGGAGATTGAGTCTTGATGACAGAACATATAATGGACACAATCACAATGATATTATGATTTACAAGTAACTACAATGAGATAATCCTCGCTATAAGGACTTGTATTTAAACATTCAACAGAAAATTAGAGATAAATCTCCTAATTTAAATTGGATAGATGATCACTGTGTATTATATCTGAAACATAAGATATGGACAACATATAAAAATGAATCATATCAACTTGTAATAAATCATGACGAAAAAAGAAATCACCATCTATCATCAAATCGAAATAAACATAACTTGAACTAAAACATCATACAAAAAAGCTAAAGCTGTAACATGTATTCTGTTCCATTCAAGTCTGTGAGTAAATGTCCATACTCTTGCCCCAGGCTGAGATCCTCTACTTTTTACAAAATGATGGCTTTATAAAGGCCTCAGGAAAGATAATTGTTTCTGTTCCTGAGATCAAATTTGTTTCAAAAATAAAGGGGGATGCAACCACCCTGATTTCACTAAATCCTCTAATAACATTTCATTTCTGTTCATTGAAAATACATCATAGTTATGACTAGAAGGTCTGAAGAGTGCCTCAAATCATTTTTGACATCATGGATCCCTGAATATCCTGGAAGAGAAAGAAAATAGAAAGATTTCAGACACCTTTTATGTCATTAATTTACACAATTCGAATTGATATAATTGGCTACGGAATCTTACGATTCTATAGCTAGTTATAATAGTAAATGAAATGTCATTTTATTTAATGAATAAAACAAACTAATTTAATAATGAAAAATAGCTTATCCAACAAACCAAATAATCTAACTTAAGAATGAAAACAAACATTCTATTATTCTAAGAGATCATACCTGTAACCATGCAATCAAATCGTATCATGAAACCTTGGAGTTTACAATGGCTGTAGCAGCCTCAACGGTTTTAAATATCACATGACCTGTGGTTTTAATATGTTTTTCTTTCCTGTAGGTTTCTTTAAGTTTTTAACACAGTCATTTGGATGTGTAATATATTGACTGGCCTATTGAATGACCTTAGGATCGATCAAGGGTTCATTGTAAGAGGCTAAGGCATAGGCCTGAGTAGGTGCGAAGGGCACTGTAGCAAGGTCTGTAAAAGAATTAAAAAAAAATGCTCATCTTACCCGCACACAAATTTTGAGAAATTTACCTCCAAAGGTCAAGGAATATCTCTGCAATGGTCCATTTTTGGGAGAAACTTCCCGTGGTGAAGATAAAACGGCTCATTTTGGTTATGGGTTTTAAAGGGTTTGTTCTAGTTTGTAGCAGTTTGCTCAGAATATCTCCCGCAAAATCGTGTCTCCAGCACGCAAAAAAAAAACAAGATTAAACTCTGCTAACAAAAGTGTAACTTCAAGGCTTGCAGGGGGTCCTGTAGCTTGACTCAAGAAATCCTTGGTAAACTCCAGTTGCACATCACCTACCTTATCCCTATACCCACCGAAGGAGAAAGAGAATTCTTGGGCAACCTATAAATTGAAACCCTGAAACTTCCTAATGAAAACGAGTCAACAACTTCTCTCCAAATCTTCTCTGGCATTGTCATATAGGAACAGAGTTTGAATGTCATTTGGTTCAACTCTCAAAATAGGATCCATTATGGATGAAAGGGTAGTGAATCAAACACAGCATACAGGGAGGGTTTGTGAAAACAAAACAGAGCCATAACCCCGAGCCCAACAATGAACGCTGTAAAGACTCATACGATGGGATAGATGTTTAATTGAAATGTGTGTGAAGAAGGTTTGTGAAACCCAAGGCCATCCTTATAGATGATGACAGTCGGAAAATCATATGCCACTTCTGCATTCAGTACAATCTAGGACCAAATCATTAAAACGAGAATAAGTGCACGCATCATGGGTTTGATTACAAAGTTTGGGTAAGTCAAAAATCGAAAAATCAAAAGTTTTGTAAAAGAAATGTAGCCAAGAATCAAACCAAAACTATACAAATATCAAATCGTGGGGGTGTTTTGTTCATAAAACCAATAACCTCTTAAGCATGCTTGGAATTGAAAGGATCAAAACAAAGAGAGTAACATCTTCATGGCAAGGAATCAAAACTCCATAATAAACTATAGAAACAATTTTCCTTCAATGAAATTTTAAAACATAATGGTAATCATAGTCGCAAGTTTTCATGCTTTCAGTCATGAAAAAAAATCATGAAGCGACAACTTACGACTGTCGTTTCGGAAACTGCTCATGAAGAGTGATAAAAATTCATGACCCTAGTTAGGCAGCTATATAGATCGTTTAATTGACATAAAAAGTTAAGAAAATCGTTGGGTTGCCAACACTACCGTCAAGTTTTTTCTCTCACACACTTATCTTTTAGGGAAGATTTCACATTGTCTTGCCAAGATTCAGGAGCATGATTTAACTATCGTGACTTCTACCACCATCAAGGGACGTGACTTATCCCTTCACTTAGCTCAACATGCTGAAACTAGTGAAGAAATTGATGAACATGATAGTTCTCTATCAACATTGTTATACATTGATAATCAGATCTTTCCTGTGTCTGAACATCCTTAGTATAATAATTTGGTTTACTATTTTCATAACCAAATATGTTCATACAACTTAGACACTCATCAAAGAAGAAGGCTTCGTCTCAAATCCGCTAGATACGTCATTATAGGATACTTCTTGTTTAGAAGATATGTTGATGGTATGTTGCTTCATTGTGTAAATAATAAGGAAGCACAAAAATTGTTGCAAGAAACTCATGGTTCTTCAAATTTTGTTATTCACGTAGGAGTTAATTTTTTTGCTAAAACCACTACTTTTAAGATTATTAGAAAATGATACTATTGGCCTTCAATCTTTCGTGACTCTTATGTTTTTTCGAAATCTTGTGACAAGTGCCAGAAATTTGTTGGGAAAGAATGCCTTTCAACCATGTCGTTACAACCTGTCCTCCTAGACTTTCCTTTTCCAAAGTGGGGATTGGATTTTATTGGTCCTATTAATCCTCTGTCTTCAACAGGACAAGTCTTTATTTTGATAACCAAAAACTATTTTACAAAATGGGCTGAATCTTTCTTGCTTAAACGTTCGATAGATGATAATGTGATTTGTTTCCTTGAAAATAACATCTTTTCCATATTTGGTCTTCCTTTGGAAATTATATTAGACAATGGTTCCGCTTTTATTTATGCTAAGCTAGCCCAATTTTTAGCTAAGTTGGGAGTTAAAAATTTCACCTCATCAGCTTATTACCCCCAAAGAAATGGGCAGGCAGAGTCTACTAACAAGAATCTGGTGAGAATTGTCGAAAGGCTCATCGAAGATAAACCTCGTCAATGGAAAACTCTCCTCACTTATTCCCTTTGGGAAGATTGAACCATCACCAAGGTGAGCACTGGTTGCACTCCTTTCTAGCTTGTTTATGGTCAAGAAGCCATTATGCCTACTGAGTTGGAACTTTCCTCCTTAAGGTTAATGCTACAGGTTGAAGAATTAAATTCCTCTGATGTTTCACAAAGGATGAATGCACTCCTGGCTCTAGAGGAGCAAAGGACATTTTCCTTGGGTAATATAAAAAGGAGACAACAAACTATTAAGAAGTATTTCAGCAAGAGTGTCAAAACTGTCAAATTTAAAGTCAGTGAGAAAGTATTGTTGTGGGATTCAACTCATGCTGATAGGGGAAGACACTCAAAGTTTCAAAAATTATGGTTGGGGTCCTTACAAGATCACTTTTGTCCTGGGTGAAAACTCTTATATTCTAAAGGATTTACAAGATTTATTTCTTTCCTACAACACTAATGGTTCTCACTTAAAACACTATGTGGAACCAACTTGAATAGTTTAACGTTGTTTGGATTCTTCTGTATTTAAGTAGTTCAACTTTTCTTTCTTTTTAGTAGTTTTCATTTATGCTATTTCATTTCTACTTTTACAATAGTTTTCAATTCTGCTTTCATTCTAGTAGTTTTATTTCAGTTGTTGCATTTCTGTCATTCCATTTCTATTGTTTTCAATTTTGCAGTTTCATTTCTATTATGACATTTCTTTCTTTTGTTCTTTTGATTTCAATTCTTGTCAAGAATAAAATGTTGGATCATTTATGCCACAACAACACTCCTGCAAAGTATTGTTAGTCAATAAAAATCAATATTACATTATTGTTATTATGTTCCCCCTGAAGGCATCCTTGAATTTGTTATCTTCTTTCACTGTTGTTTTATGAGATAGTTGGTTACATCCCACTTCTTCTTTCCAATTCTTCATCCATTTTGAGATTCAAAAGATCAAGTCCATAAAAAATTTCTACTTTAAGTCAAGATCAAATTCTGGTTGAATGATTATGCTTACAGGGATAAACCCCCTCATACTTAACACTTTCCATGAGTTATTCCCAAATTCCCGGTCATTTTTCCATTAAATCCACTCACTTCCCCCTGTGGCATAATCATTCTGATTTATATCTTCTTGATATGATGTTGCTTGGTCTGCGAAACCATACATTCTAAGTTCTTAATCTGTTGGAAACATATTTCCCTATGGAGTCGCCATTTTGTTGACGATTAAAATCCCAACGAGGAATTTCACCGCAAAGTATTGCTTAATCCCTATTATTTAAACTATGTTAATAATATAATACTAGTAGGTGCCCCCCCTTCTAGACTGGAGGCTCAAAGATAGTGATATCAAACATTTTCTGTTGCTATTTCGATGTTGCTTACACAGTCTTGTATGGTTGACAATGCAGTCTTGGTTTAATTTTGACATAATAACAGGTGGATGATGCATTTTATGGGATGTTTATGCAATTCAAAGTGTTATTTTTTTTGTTATGAGGGCATATATTTACAGCTGCTATAATTTAATCATATCACAAATCATCATGATCTATTTCCTGGCCACATATACACAAGAAACATGTTAGTGATGACATAACAAAAACAAAGAAAATAAACTTATGGAAAAAAAATCCTAAAAGGAAAGGATCTATGTTTGAGTTATGATTAAGGATTATATGCAAATGAAAGGTAAAATATGTTGGTTTTAGTCCTAACTATCATATGGTTGGTTAGTGGCTATGCGATTTTCATTTGATTATTTTGGGTAAATATGACATTGCAATGCATATGGTATGGTATGAAAACTTGGCGAGGGTTAACGTGAATGTTTTGGGTGGCGCATAGGGCAAGGAATATCGTCACAGATTTCATTGGTTGGAAATTGATTACATGGTTTAAATGATATGGTGGTTGTTGGTTGTATTGTACTTTGGAATTGAATAGGATATGATATGGAAGAGACATGCAATAAATGCACGTCACTCCCTACTCCCCCCATCAGGTCATCACCCTAGTATTGTTCTTGTTGCATTCGGTCTGTTGGTGGTTAAGCTTCACATTTCAGGCTTGGGAAGAAAATGCTCAACCAGATCACCCTTTTAAGCTCTTGGTTATAGATATGGTTCTTTTTCATCCCATCCATGAATTACGCTCTGTGTATGAAAAAACAATGGCTCAATAATGCTTGGGTTTGTGTTTTCCTGAGAATTGCAACAGTGTAAATATGTGATTTTTCTCTCTGGAATGACTATGTAATTGTTCGGATTGCAATCAAAAGAATTGGTTTTTGGTTGAGTTGTGCATTCACTGGTTTCTCTATTGGTTAAAATCATGGTGGGTCTATGTGGATATTAAGTGAATGTGTTATTATCTCTCTATGTGTTAATGGTAGAGGGTTTTTTCTCTGTGTATTATTTTCGGTTGCTTCTTCACAGTCATGAGTGTAGCCCTATCTAGTCATTTTCAGACTGCCATTAGTTGTTGTGTATTTCTTGTACCAGAGTCATGGTCATGGGATCAATGTCTTGGCACTGAAGTATCTCGGGAATTGGTCTTAGGGTGGCCATAATATACCATATTTTTATGGAGTGATTTGATTTATGCCTCGGTGTTATGCATCCTCACTGACATTGTTGTCAAACGGTTCGACTCTTAAGAAAGTAGACAGAGGTTTTGTCTCTGTGTATTCCATGTAACTTTCACTATCCAGTGGATATTCACCTCTCCTCTACAAACGTAAGCACACTATGTGCATCAATTTTTCTACCCTACCCGTTGTTGTTTCCTTTGTGGCTAACTGTTGTTCCATATCCCAGATTGAAATTTATAAGAAAACCCTATGGCTTAGCATTGTGTCTATATCGAAATGGTTTTTCTTATGGTTGATATGTCCCTGAGGAAATCCAGTTCTCTGTGCTATTTTTGAATGAGCACGCTCTGGATTTCCTCCTTGGATTTGTTGTGACAGAGCTCGATTTTAAATCCCCAACTATTCTTTCTCTTGTCGGGCATATTCTTCTTTGTCGAAGATTGGTTTATCAAGTGAAGTGGTTATGAAAGTTTTCATCGGGTACCTACTTTGTATTTATATGATTAAATTGGTTGAAAGGTTGTTATTGGGAATGAGTAATAATATGTAGTCGAGGGATGCCTCTTGTTCGTTATACTCATGATCACTGTGTTCTTACAACATTGTCTTGATTGCAAATTGGAGATTCCTGTGTGTTTCACTAGGCCTGATCAGGGTTATAGATAATTATGGAAATGGTGGTTGTGTGTGTTTCGTTATGTTAAATGTACATTTATTATCATGCATATTATGAATGGTTACATAGACAATGATGAATCTCAGGTTTTATATTGACTATGGTTTCGTTGAAAAATCTTATTAGTTGATATGATGAAAAATGTATGTAATCAGGCACTTTTTGAAAGTCTGTTCGATTTGGAAAGGGACCTAGGCATATGTTTTAATTGGTCGATTGTAAATTGACAGATAGTATATGATATTTTTATAGTAAGGCATTGTGGCATAGAGGTGGAGAAATGGTGTTGTGTGTTTCCTTTAAATTCTTAAAAGGAAAGAAAATAAATTAAAGACCAAGCATTTTCTTAACATGATCATTGAATGGAAATTTGTTTCGATTATGAGTATGATTGCACAGATTGTTCTAAATTGAGAATTTTTGAGAAATTTAAATGTTGGAACAGTTAACAATTTGATACAGAGTAATTATTGATATGGTTTTGGTATTTTTTGTATTGATTTTAGTACAGAGTTATGTTTATTGATTACTTGATTTGTTTTATGAACAATATTCGTTATTTTCCTGCCATTCTCTCACGTTTCTGCACATTACAAATCCCCTCACCTTCCCAGATTCACTATTCACTCCATGTTCTTAAAATTAAATTATAGTTAAATGAAAATTTTGTATTATAGCAGTTGAAGGATGGCACATGGATGAGTCACAATTGATATGTTTTGTTATTACAATACAAATTATTGTTTGATGATTTTTTGAGCAGTAATCATGATCTACACCCCTCCATTTTACCAATTTTCACTCAATACAATCACTCCTATATCCCAAAACCCTTATTCACCCCATGCTCTTTGACAAGTATTAAACGATTTTTATGGATTGGATTGCATGAGTCTGATCTGTTGTTGAGACAAAATTTGTTTCATATTTAAAGAGATGTCATGTATGGTTTGTTGAAGAAACTAGTTGCTAATAAATAATGCATACAGGAATGAGCTTCTTGAGCCGAGGTAGTCATGGCCGAAATAAAAGGGGAGGAGGAAATTGGAATAGGGGCCCTAGAAGGCCAAGGTTTTCTATGCATTTTGATGCAGATCCACAAGAGTTGAACTAGCTATTCCAAGCTAGGTTTTTCAACTGGATTGGACAAGGGGTTATCCAAGCTAGGTCAGAAAGGCCTCCTTTCCAAGCCCCACATGTCCCTGGTATCCCAGTCCCCCCTTATGTCTCATTACAACTTGAAGTCTCTGAAAATGATGGATGGCAAGAGATTGTCCACCCGGTAGTCTCCCAACATCGTGGATGGCCCAATTTGTCTCTACTTGCTCCTCCTCCACCAGTTAACCCAATTGTCCAAGCTTTCCCTGCACACTCACTAGTACATTCTTCCCATGCAAGCAATAGATTAAAAACCGAAGCCCAAAATAAAAATTGAATCCCACCATGAACCTAATAAATGAAATGTTGTTGCTGCCCCCTTCTCTACCTCAAGTGACTCTTCCAAATTTGTTTCATCTCGCATGCATTTGAGAGATGATTTATCTCATGATATCAGTGAGATCGGGCCTAAAGGTTCAACACAGCCTAAGGCAAATTCAGAGAAATCAAAGGGATGCAACAACAACAAGAGGGAAATTGCCTCCCAGAGTGGTAAATATGGTTTTTGAGTGTTTTTATTTGTTGATTGTTGAGAACAGTTGACTGCTGAAGTTTTTTTGGACAACACACTATTTTTTGGATATGTTGGATATTATATAATTTTTTGATATGGTTTCAAATATCATTGATATTAATTTTCAATTTATGAGAGTGATGATGGGAGCCATAAGGAGGGATGTGTTTGATTGATTAACTAGTTGTGTTTATGTTTCTTAAGAAACTAAAGGGAGTCACAAGGGGTCCCACCTACTAGTTATTATTTATTAAAAACCCTTATTATTATTAATTTCCCCCCTAAATTAAAAGTTGGTTGAGTTTTAGTTAACTTAACTAAAAGAGTTAGTTTAACTACTTCAACTAATTCTGATTGCTAAAAGGAAAAAAGAGAAGGAGGAACAAAAGGAGAATAGAAGGAGAAAGCATACTAAGGTCTTCTCTTGAGTTCTATTAAGATAGTTCAGTTTTCATTCATTCTTTAATTCATTGAAATCCTAATTCTCTTTTATGACAACAGGGTCCTATTGTAGACAACAAGATTCAAGGATGAATTACATCATTCAAACACTTGTTTTTCAGAGGTGTTGATCTATCTTTGATAGTCTGTGTAGACTTTTTTGTTTGTGAATTAAATTTCATGACTGATAAAGGATATTGTGTAGAGTCGAGTGGGAAGCAATCTATGGCAATATGATCAAACTTTTAAAGTTCGGTTTTTTAATTTCCGTTAGAAATCCTTTTGTATGGTTTTCATCGGGGACATCTACGTTTGACTTTGGTCCAAACTTCCTCAGGGAATTTTGTAAAGAGAACGATTCTTTTGATAAATTGGAATGAAATAAGTGATTTCTTTCTGTCTCATCTGTGTTAATCATTGACTTGGTATTTTTGCTTCTGTAACATCCTCGACCTCACATGACCCGGCCACGCCACTCCTCAGATGCCGTACTTAGATCTGAAAACATTTTTGTAACATTACCAGCCTTCAAGGGCCATGCTACACAAGGGAACATTTTCATTCTCTCACTGCGTAACATACTGTAACATACCCAATATTCAACTGAGTTATGCCACATAAATTTTCTCTTCAAACTGCATGGAATTATAACATATACATACAACACTTCTTGCATAATCTTTTCATATAAACGTAAAAAAACAATTACATTCTGTAAATATGCGATTTCATACTGAAATAATGGTAAACACAGACATGCAACATATATGGGGAAATACCCATAAACATACAGAAAGTTATAATCACACATATGATAAACTCTAACATAAGCACGTAAATAGCAATGCAACATGTAAATTTATCACATGATTGGTACTTATCTTGGAAATATTGTCACCAACTACGTGCAGACCATCCACGAACCTCCCAGCCTTAGAATACACTGTTCATCACTCTCAAAAGTGAGTCACCCCCGAGATGGGACTAAATTCCACCCGGGTAAAGAGGTTCCTAACCAGGATAAAGGTTCATAGAAAACATGAAAGAATCTGTCTCAGGTACTCACTCAACTAACAACTTATAGCCTCGCATTCCCCACATGCTTGTCCCACCCAAGGAAGTGTGGCCCTTCTCTTCTCAATAGTCCCTTGGCTGCCCCACTTCCCTTCCAAGGCTTCAACAATAGGTCAGACAGGAAGTCTCAGAGCACTGTAGTTGCAATTTAGCACCTTTAGGAAATCAATTCCCAACAATTCTCTCGCTCAGATAATTTCTCACGGGCCTGACAACCCGCCTCTTCAATTTCCCACAAGCCTGACAACTCGCTTCTTCAATCATGATCCCAAGCTAACCAGGTACACCAACTGGAAAAATGGTTATGGAAATAGGCTTAGATATAGTGAAATGAATGTCTGAAGGATAACTGACTGTGTGAGTGAAAATGGTCATGGAATCATTGACTAGATGACTGAATGATTAAAGGAACCATGGGAGAGATGATCATAAGAATCCCCCCCATAAGAATGATGGTCAAGCTTCCCAAATGAGATAAGTTCCCATGATATGTATGCATGTCCCCAACTGGACACTTGTCATGTTGGAAGCTACTTTGGTCCACTTGTCCCCAACTTTAGAACTTAGGATAAAATAATTATCCAAACTTTATGCTTTAAGAAATATTAATATAATATTCCTTTTTGGCTTAAGTTCTCTAGCTTAGCCCTTTCCGTTAACTTTTGTCCCTCCCTTTCCCTAACTGGTGGATTTCAATCCCCCATCTCGTTTATTGTGGTTGGTCTACGCGCAATAGTGTATTTTATATTAATCATGAGTCATATACAAAATAGGCGCACTGGCCTTTAACATCTAGGAGCTCTGGCCTAATTCCAAAACATAAGCATCCCAGCTTATAATAACTGGCTCACCAGTCTATAACACATATATTATACACAAGGCTTGCTTATCTCCATATTACGCGCACTTTAGTTACTGCGTGTGGTATCTAGGAATGTGCACACTACATTTTACTGCACAGTACATGCGCGCACTATTCCATGAAAGGCGAATTACAAAATGATGTCAAAAAAACTTACCATCTTAAGTACACTTACATTACATTTACAATTGGGTTCGGCCAAGGGATATTACAATCCCCTCCCCTTATTTATACACTGTCCTCAGTGCATCATATACCCATATACAACAAAATTTTCAAAAATCCTCAAAAAGATGCGGGTATTTTGTCTGCATTGCATCCTCATGCTCCCAAGTAGCGTCCTCAGGACCGTATCAGGTCCATTGGACCTTTACAAGTCCTATGGCTTGATTCTAGAGCTGCTTGATTTTCCGTTCCAAAATGCGCACCAGATGCACTTGAAAAGCGCCTTCTTGCTCCACCTGAATCACATTCCAATCAATAAAATGATTAGCATCAGGTATATATTTCTTTAGCACTGATACAGGGAATACATTATGAAAAGACATAGATGCAGACAATGCAATCATATAAGCAAATGGAACAATCCTCTCTAGGATTTCAAATGGCCCAAAAAATCTAGCTGCCAACTTGGCACAGCTTCCCAGCTTTAGGGAAGTCCTGTTAGCTTTCACCTTCAGGAAAACATGATCACCCACTTTGAACTCTCTGTGGGTTATGTTCTTATCGGCATAATGTTTCTTCCTGTCTTGGGCAACTTTTAAATCCTACTTAATTTTTAACATTTGGTCCTCCATCTCCTTGAGAAACTCTAGACCAACTACTGTCCTATCAGCTGGATTATCCCAACTTACTGGAGTATTTCAATTTCTATTGTAAAGTGCTTCAAATGGGATCATCTTCAACAATGCCTGATACCCATTGTTGTAAGCAAATTCTACCAAGTGCAAGTAGTCTTCCCATTTTGATGGTTTGTCCATCACATACATCCTTAGTATGTCTTCTATCATTCTGTTCACCCTCTTTGTCTTTCCATCAGACTCAGGATGATAAGCTGAACTAAAGTTCAGATTCGTTCTGAATCCTTTGAACAATCCTTTCTAGAAATTCAAGGTGAATTTTGGGTCTCTGTCGGACACAATTGTTTTAGGAATTTCGTGCAATCGTGCCACTTCCTTTATGAAAATATCAACAACATTTGTTTCCTTGTGAGTAGTTTTTAGTGGAATAAAATGGGCAGATTTTGTAAGCTTGTCCACCACCACCATGATCAAATCATGAAGCTTTCATGTTTTGGGCAATCTCGTAATAAAATCCATTGTCACTACTTCCCACTTCCATTCAGGAATGGGCAAAGGTTGCAATAACCCTGTTGGGTGCCTATGCTTAGCTTTAACTTTTGGGCATTCCATACATCTAGCGATGTATTCAGCGATCTCTCTCTTCATACCTGGCCAAAAGTAATGGCTCTTGATCGCTACCACGGTTTTCTGATATCCAGAGTGCCCTGCATAAGGAACATTATGCATTTCGTGCAAAATCATATGTTTCAAGCCCTGGACATTTGGAACAAAAATTATGTTCTTGTGCAACAATATTCCATCTATTCCCAAATTATAATTATCCACCTTTTGTGGCATCTTACCCTGCTATAGCTTTGCTACCAATTCTTTGTATTGCAGATCTGCATTTCCAACCTCTAGAATTTTTCTTTTAATATCAGTCTGATACATGCTAATGTCTGTAGCATGTAGTTCATGCACCCTCCTACTGAGTGCATCAACCACTTGATTCTCTTTCCCTTTGATATGCTTTATATCAAAGTCATATTCGCTTAGAAATTCTAACCATCTTCTTTTCCTAACATTTAGATTTGGCTGATCAAATAAATATTTCAGACCATTATGGTTTGTTCTTAGCTCAAACCTCTTCCCCATGAGGTAGTGTCTCTATTTCCTTAAGGAATGCACTATGGCTGCCAACTCCATATCATGGGTGGCATAGTTTATTTCATGCTCCTTCAACTTCTTTGATTCATAACATATAACAAACCTATTTTGACTGAGGACTCCACCAAGTCCTTCATTACATGCATCTGTGCATACAATGAAGTCTTCATTCGAGTATGCAATCCTTAATATTGGAGCACTTGTCAATAATTGTTTCAAGTGTTGGAAAATCTTTTCGCAATCCATTGTCCACTGAAACTTCACTCCCTTTCTTGGAAAGGAAGTGATTGGGTGTGCAATCTTTGAGAATCCTTCAATAAATCTTTTGTAGTAGCCTACAAGACCCATGAATGATCTCAACTCTGTCACATTCTTCAGCGCTGACCATTCTCTAATGGCTTCTATCTTCTCAGGATCCATTGCTATCCCATACTTTGAAATGATATGCCCCAAATAATGAATTTTTTTCTGATAAAATGAACAATTTGGCATACAACTGATGATCCCTTAATACTTGCAACACCATCCTCAAATGATGGTCATACTCTTCCTCTAACTTAGAATATATAAGAATGTCATCCAAAAAGACAATGACAAACTTGTCCAGATATTCTCGGAAAACATCATTGATTAAGCACATGAAAAAAGCTAGTGCATTTGACAACACAAATTGTACCATTGTGAACTCATAATGACCATACCTTGTCCTGAAGGCGGTCTTTCTGATATCTTCTTCTTTAATCCTTACCTAATGGTATCTTGATCTGAGATCTATCTTTGAAAATATCCTTGCATCCTTCAACTGATCAAAGAGATCATAAATCCTTGGCAGAGGATACTTGTTCTTAATAGTCACTTTATTCAAGTGTCTGAAGTCAATGCACAATCTTAGTGTTCCATATTTATTTTTCACAAACAAGATTGGGGCACCCCAAGGCGACACACTTGGGCGTATATACCCCTTCTTCAGAAGTTCTTCAAGCTGCATTTGCAACTCCTTCAATTCTGGTGTACTCATTCTATAAGGAGTCTTTGACACTGGTGCTACTCCAGGCATTAAATTTATAGAGAAATCAATGTCTCTTTTTGGGGGTAGTCCTAGTACTTCCTTGAACACATCTTCAAATTCTTCTAGGACTGCATAATCTTCCAAATTTGACACCTTATCTTTAGGTGTCTCTTCTATATGAGCTGCAAATATTTGACATCCTTTTCTATAACATTTCTTCAGCTACAATGCTGAAATTTCTTTGATGGTTATTGTTATGGGAATTCCCTGCACTTTCCTTGGTTTCCCTTCCTCATCTAAGTAAGTAAATGCTTTGTTTTGAAAGTCCAGGAGAGCATGATGTTGGTCCAACCAATCCATCCCGATGAGACAGTCATAGGAAACTAAAGGCAAGATGTTCAAATCTTCCTTGGTGTTCAGTCCATTCATGTCCATGAGGCATGACTTAACCATCTCATTAACTTTTCTTCCAGCTCCTGTAGCTAGCTGCACCAACTAGGATTTCCCATGCTCAATTCTTGGCAATTTCAAACTTTCCACCATCTTAGGGTCTATATAACTATGACTAGCTCCTGAATCAATTAAAATAGCAATGGTTTGGTTGTTGATCATACCTTCCACTTCAATCATGTGGGACTGATACTCTGCTTGCTTATTTTCCAGGGCTACGTAGATCCTTGGCACATATCTTCCCATGTCCTCCATTGTTTCATCTTCCTGTGCATTGTGAACGATCCTACCTTTTTCACCTCTATGAGGACAATCTCTGAACCTATGATCTCCTTTACAACCACAACATTGCATAGGTTATTGCCTTGGCCTTTGACTCCCTATGTCAATCGTTCTGGGTTCTTTAGGCATTTGCTGTCTCTGTGGGTTATTTTTGAAGAATGGTGGCTTATCTCCCTTCTTCCTCTGATCCAACTTGAATTTATTTTTGTCTTCCCAAGCCTTTTGGAAAGTTGGCCTTGCTTTCTGCTAATCATATAGGCATTTAGCTCACCTTATGGTCTCTTCCAATGTCTTGGGATCATCATATTGTATTTTGTTACTGATGAACTATGGAAAACCACTCAAATACCTTTGAATTTTGACTGTCTCATCCTTGATGAAAGAGAAATACTTCAACAGTTCTAGAAACCTTCTCTCATATTCATCTATGGTCATACTTCCAATCTTGAGTTCAAAGAACTCTTTCATTTTCTTGTCATAGTATCTCTTAGTTAAGTATTTCTTCTCAAAATACTTCTTGAATTCCCTCCAAGTAACACTTTTCTCTTTAATGTGTTGCACATGCACAAGATGATCCCACCACATGGAGGCCTTTCCCTTGAGTTGATAGATAGCAATTCTACCTTCTAGATGAGAAGAATAGTTATGCAATTGAAAATATTTCTCATGCCCAACAACCATGTTTCTACATTTTCATCCTTCTTGTGCTCACCATCAAATGTAGGAGGTTTGATTTTGTTCATCTCTCCTCATAGCTCATCCACTCCATACCTCTTATGCCTTCTGATAGGGGATGGACTTGAGCTGTTGAATGCTCTCTTATTGGAATGCCTTGGGGAGTGATGGTGGTGTCTTCTAACACTTCTTTCTTTTCTTTTCTCATCTGAAGGCTTGTGACTTCCAGATGGGCTTAAGCCACTCTACTTAACCAATTTATTTTCTATTATGTTCAAGCCCTCCAATAACTTCATGTTGAAGTCATCCTACTGCTCCTTGGCTCTCATAAGCCTTTCATTATAAGCTTTATGGATTTGGACATCCTTCTGCAAATTTTTAATGGTCTCTACCATATTCATGTTTTCATTCTTTTCTTCTCCATGTCCATTGGACTTTGTTCCTTCAATGCCAAAATGGACATCCATCCCTTTGCTCTCATCTTGCTGACTATAATTCCCCTGTGCATCTTCCATTCCTATGGACTCTGCACTAATTTGATCTAATCTATTTGTTGTTAATTATGCAAAACGTGTAGCTATCGAAACTTATGAGGCTAACAATTCAACAATTCATGAAAAATACGAACTATCTTGGTTCCATATATACATCAGAATTATCCCTTCTGATTTCCTGGTGTTATCACCATGACAATTCTAGATAAGACCCAAGTCTTGAGAACATAGACGTGTGGTGCCTTCAGAGATGCATCTGGGCAAAAGGTGGTTTGCAGAAACCATTTTCACCAAGACGTAGTATCACGTGTTTCAATATGTCAAAACCACCACTCGTGGAATGGGTGACAGCTAGTCAGATCACCCTGTTTCACTCGTTTGATACTTCACAACTGTATGATGCTAGCTAAATGCCTTCATATAACGAACTCAAAATATAATCATTTGAAATGGATTAGTCGAGCATGGAAACCCAAGGCACTTGTACGTAGTCTATATGTGCTTCATAATTGGGATTATATAGCTACCAATTCTCAAGTATGGAGACATCAACGTATCCATAAACGGAGTAGTCTCCAAAATTCTCGACTTTATTCTTTCTGTAAAAGGATTTCGATATCCAAAAACTGAGGTACATGGACAAGGCTAAATCCAGTGAGACTGGTTATTCAAGCAACATGCTAGACTTTCCTGCGAATAAGGAGGAAAGGGTACTTGCTCACATTCTAGTGACTAAATTCCATGCAGAGTCGGCTATAGACTCGCAGTTGGAAGTTAGGTTGAATCCCACTATGAAGGATTTAGTCATCAACATGTCAACTGCTAAGAATAAGAGAAAGCGACAAAAGAAGGAAACCACAGCTGAAACAGCTGAAAGTGTTGGAGAGAATCAACCATTCTGGTTAGATTCTTTAAAGGAGGAGATTGCTAAGCTGAAATGAGTCCTTGAATAAAAGTACATTTCAACAATTTTTGGTCAGATAGTAGCAGAGGTAAGGGGCACCAGAGATGATAGTATTGTTCTTAAACGGTCTCTTTACAATATGATAATTGTTATCATTCCTTTTTTTTTGTAATTTTGGGATTAATACGATTATATAAATGGAGAAGCAGACCTTGGATTGTTTATTACAAGATTCTAACTGGTGGTGTTATGAGTCTTGTTTTATTTCATAGTATGCTTTTCTTGTAAGCTTATATTTCACTTCCATTTGTCTGAATCGGAGGAATGTAAAACTCAGAATTCATTTATGAGATGCTCTCGGCTTAGCAATTTAGACTATATTTATTTCTTCTCAAACCAACTCTGAATTCATTTTAAATAATGCTCTGATGCGGTTGTGTGTTTCTTTTTCCTCTAATATCATGCAAATTAAAATCAGACTCATCGCCTTCCAAACRAATTCAAATGCACTAAAATTCAACCTGTACACCCATATTTATTGTGCACAACAACATCACAAGGTAAATCGTGCTTCTACGCACCTATATCCACTATGAATTTCTYYTTTGTCGTGCCAATAACTTGCATGCACTACTTTTGCTTTGTGCGCCAATATCCACTGCACACAATTTTGGTATCGTGCACTGAATATTCCACATGCATTTCTCCCTATACATTGCACCAAGCCAAAGTTCAATATGCCACATCGTGCACAATAATCTACGCACACCATTGAATACACTGTCACAAGCCAACTTATACTCATACTATGCGTGCACCAACCAAACTCCCTTTGTGTTTTGCAATACTTTCACACCCCATGTGCACATTACTATGTGTGTTCTCACTGTGCAATGCTAAATTCAACGTGTGTATCCACACACAATATTCTTCCATGCGGCTCCACAATTTACCCCACACACCTGCTAGCCAACATTTTCCGCGCAGTGCTAAAATTTTTCCATGGACACTCTGTGACTTGAAATTTGGTCACCTTGAAGTTAATCTTCTATGAATATTCGCTTCAACTGAACCTTTCTAGCCCATCCAGGCTCAGTGTTGTAACTGAAGCTCTGATACCATACTGTAACATCCTCAACCTCACATGACCTGGCCACGCCACTCCTCAGACGCCTTACTTAGCTCTGAAAACATTTTTGTAACATTCCCAACCTTCAAGGGCCAGGCTACACGAGGGAACACTTTCATTCTCTCACTACGGAACATACTGTAACATACCCAGTATTCAACTGAGTTATGCCACATAAATTTTCTCTTCAAACTACATGCAATTATAACATATACATACAACACTTCTTGCAGAAGCTTTACATATAAACGTAAAAAAACAATTACATTTTGTAAATATGTGATTTCATACTGAAATAATGGTAAACACAGACATGCAACATATATAGGGAAATACCCATAAACATACAGACAGTTATAATCACACATATGATAAACTGTAACATAAACACATAAATAACAATGCAACATGTAAATTTATCACACGATTGGTACTTATCTTGGAAATATTGTCACCAACTGTGTGCAGACCGTCCATGAACCTCCTAGCCTTAGAATGCATTGTTCATCACTCTCAACAGTGAGACACCCCTGAGCTAGGACAAAACTCCACCCGGGTAAAGGGGTTCCTAACCAAGCTAAAGGCTCATAGACAACAGGAAAGACTCCGTCTCAGGTTCTCACTCAACTAACAGCCTATAACCTCTCATTCCCCACATGCTTGTCCCACCCAAGGAAGTGTGCCCCTTCGCTTCTCAACAGTCCCTCAACTTCCCCACTTCCCTTCCAGGGCTTCAACAATAGGCCAGACAGGAAGTCTCAGAGCACTTTAGATGCAGTTTAGCACCTTTAGGAAATCAATTCCCAACAATTCGCTCTCTCAGATAATTTCTCACGAGCCTGAAAACCAGCCTCTTCAATTTCCCATGGGCCTGACAACCTGCTTCTTCAATCACACTCCCAAGCTAACCAGGTACACCATCTGGAAAAATGGTTATAGAAACAGGCTCAGATACAGTGAAATGAATGTCTGAAGGATAACTAACTACATGAGTGAAAATGGTCATGGAATCATTGATTGGATGACTAAATTATGAAAGGAACCATGGGAGAGATGATCATAAGAATCCCCCCCCCGTAAGAATGATGGTCAAGCTCCCCAAATGATCTAAGTCCTCACGATATGTATGCATGTCCCCAACTGGACACTTGTCATGTTGGAAGCTACTTTGGTCCACTTGTCCCCAACTTTAGAACTTAGGATAAAATAATTATCCAAACTTTATGTTTTAAGAAATATTAATATAATATTCCTTTTTGGCTTAACCTCTCTAGCTTAGCCCTTTCCCTTAACTTTTGGCCCTCCCTTTCCCTAACTAGTGGAGTTCAGTCCCCCATCTCTTTTATCGTGGTTGGTCTGCATGCAGTGGTGTATTTTATATTAATCATGAGTCATATACAAAATAGGTGCACTGGCCTAATTCCAAAACATAATCATCCCAACTTATAATAACTGGCTCACCATACTATAACACATATCTTATACACAAGGCTCCCTGACCTCCATACTGCGCACACTTTAGTTACTGTGTGCAATATCTGAGAATGTGCACACTACATCATTTTACTGCGCAGTACATGCACGCACTATGCCATGAAAGGTGCATTACAAAATGATGTCAAAACAGCTCACCAGCTTAAGTACACTTACATTACATTTACAATTGGGTTCGACTGAGGGATATTATAACTTTTGTCTCTACATTTACTTATCTATCTGTTATATTTAGAAAATTACATAAGTATTGAATTTTTCAACAATCTTTTATTTATAAGAAAAATCAACCAAAGCCCTTGTAACCAATGCTTGTGGATTAGGAAACAATTTTTGAGGCTATAAAAATAGGGTGATATTCCCGTCTATCTTATTTTAGCCAAGTAATATATGAAAATTATTGAGTAAGATCATTTCATATTTTTTCCTCAACACATAAGATAGTCATATTTCTCAGAGTTGGAAAAGAAAAGAACAATGAAAGGTTATAGCTTGTGTATACAAATGTATGGGGACCATCTCAGGTATATTATCTTGGTGGCTCTCGTTATTATGTTACTTTTATTGATGATCCAACTAGAAAAACTTGGGTTTATTGCATTAAAAAAAAATCTGATGTTTCTGATACTTTTAAGAAATGGAAAGATTTGGTTGAGAATGAGATAGAAAAAAGGTTGAAATTTCTTAGATCAGACAATAGAGGTGAATATTGCAGCAAGTATTTTGATGATTATTTTTCATACCATGGAATTTGTAGAGAGAAGACAGTTCCAGGAACACCACAAGAAAATGATGTGTTAGAAAGGATGAATAAGACAATCATGGAGCGTGCAAGGAGTATGAGATTGCATGTTGGTTTTCCCTTATAGTTCTGGGAATATGTTGTAGATACTGATGTTTAATTAATAAAAAGAGGACCTTCAATATCTTTGGATGGTGGAATTCCAGAGGAGGCATGTATATGCAAAAAGGTAAACTATTATTTTTTGAATAATTTCGGTTGTGAAGCATTTGCCCATATTGATAAAGAAAATAGAACAAAGCTTGAGGAAAAATCCAAGAAGTGTACCTTTATTGGATACAGAGTTAATGATTTTGGTTATCTCTTATGGGATTATGAAAATCACAAAATAATTAGGATTAGAGATGTCATATTCAATGAGAAGGTCATGTACAAAGATCAGTTATAGGGAAAGAACCATGAAAAAGAAAAACCAGAATACATAGTGCTTGATGAAATCACTGAAAAATAAATTCCAAAGGTACCAGAAAATAAAAATGTACAACAACAGGAGCAACAATTACCTCAAACTTCTGCAATTGTTGTTAGAAGATATACGAGGTTAAGTAGAACCGTTGAACGATACTCTCCTTCATTGTATTATTTATTGTTGACTAATTTTGTTGAACCATAATGTTATGAAGAGGCAATGCAGGTAGACACCAAAATTAAGTGAGATAAAGGTATGAAAGAGGAAATGGATTCCCTAGTAAATAACTAGACTTGGGATTTGGTTCAGTTTCCTACAGGAAAAAGAGCATTGAAGAATAAATGGGTTTACAAGTTGAAGGAAGAAGATGGAGAAAAACAATGGTACAAGGCTTGACTTGTTGTAAAGGGGTTTGCACAAAAGAAAGGTATAGATTTTGATGAAATATTTTCTCCTTTTGTTAAAATGACTTCAATTAGGACTATTTTAAGTCTTGTAGAAGTAGAAGATTTGAATCTTGAACAGTTAGATGTAAAAACAACTTTTCTCCATGGGGATTTGGAGGAAGAGATTTATATGCAACAACCATAGAGGTATGAAGTCAAAGAGAAGGATAATTTGGTATGCAGGTTGAAGAAGAGCTCGTATGGCCTAAATCAAGATCCAAGGCAATGTTATTTGAAGTTTGACATGTTTATGACAGAACAAGGTTATAGTAGATGTCATTCTAATCACTATGTTTATTTTAAAAGGCTAGAAAATGGAAGCTATATTATCTTGCTATTGTATGTAGATAACATGATTGTTGCAGGGTCTAATATGCAGGATATAATTGTGCTCAAGAATAAATTAACTAATTCATTTGTGATGAAGGATTTGGGTGTTGCAAAAAAAATCCTTGGTATGAGAATAACAAGAGACAAGAAAAATCACAAATTGACATTGTCTCAGGGTGAGTACATAGAGAAGGTGCTGGAGAGGTTTAGAATGCAGAATGCAAAACCAGTTAGTACACCTTTGGCCAACCATTTCAAATTAACTAGGGAACTTTGTCCCAAGACAGAGGAGGAGATAGAATACATGTCCAGGGTCCCTTATTCATCAACAATTAGCATCTTGATGTATGCAATGGTTTTCATAAGACCGGATATTGTACATGCAATGCGAGTTGTTAGAAGGTATATGAACAATCCAGGTAAAGAACATTGGGAGACAGTAAAGTGGATTCTCAGTTATTTGAGAGGTACGGTTACTCATGCATTATGTTTTGGAGGTTCAAACACTGTTCTACAGGGATATGTTGATTCATATATGGAAGGTGATAAAGATAGCAGGGGGAGCACCACAGGGTATTTTTTTACTATAGGTGGAATAACAGTGAGTTGGATTTTGAAACTGCAAAAGGTTGTTGCACTTTCAAAAACAAAAGCAGAGTATGTTGTTGCTATAGAGGCTAGTAAAGAAATGATTTGTTTGCAGAGGTTTATGGAGGAATTGGGAAAGAAGAAGGATAATATTAGGTTGTACTATGACAGTGAGAGTTCCATCCATCTTGTAAAGAAATAAACCTTCCATTTGAAGACTAAGCATATATAGATCATGTACCATTTCATATGATCTATTTTGAAAGATGGATATTTGAAGTTGGAAAAGATACACACTAGCCAGAATCCTGCAGACATGTTAACAAAGGGAGTAACCAGAGAGAAATTGAGTTCCTACTCAGTTTCAGTTGGTCTTCAAGCATGAAGGTTAATATGAGAAATTTTCTAGGTCCAATAAGGATCATAGTCCAACATATACAACAACGATGGAGTTTTTGAGATCAGTCTGCAAGTGGGAGGTTATTAGTTGTGGAGCTTGACTATCTTCCTTATTTAGAGGTCTTTGTTTTCATCCGTGTTTATACCCTATGAAGACTTTACACCCTGGAAGAATGTACAATCCTCCACGTGGGAGAGTGCAGGGGGGGTTACCCCCCTTGCGAGGTCCGAGGGAAAGCAGGGGTTCGAGGGAGAAGCCCCCGAAGGAAAAATTTCCTTGTAAATGTATATTTTAATTTCATAGTAAATCTAGACCGTTCATTATAAGGTCATAGATCTGACGATAGAAATTATGTTAGGGTATTTTTCCCTAGAAGGAAACCCTCTTTTATGAGGGAAATTTATTGTGGCTATGTGTCATTGTGAATATTGTATTCTGAGTGAGGAAATTGTGAGAGAAAGAAGAAGAAGTTACAAAATGCGTGTTGTAGGTTGTATCCCTTCATTTTCTGGATAATAATAAAGGAGGACCTAGAAATTTCTTTGGTGGACGTAGCCCACAGTGGGTGAACCACGTATATCTATCTCTCTATTGTATTATGTATATTCTGTGTTTTATTTCTACATTTATTTTATTTTATTGCTCCGCGATCCTACTTTTCTAACACTACTTGGCCTTCACTTCCTTCTTCTTGTGAACTTCCAATTCCTGTAGATCAGTAGGACTTACAATCACATCCTCAACATACTCTTTGAGGTCATTCTTGATGCAGGAGCATCGCCAACACATCAAGCGAGCCAACGCAAAAGCGAAGGACAGCTGGATAAGCCAACACAAATTTTGAAAAGAATGCTTTGGAATTGTGCGCGATCTTAAATGAAGTCATTTAAGAAGAGGCTCCTTTGTATATTGTAATGGACCTTGAGTGGATAGCTCTCGTCCTTTGGTAGATAGACCGGCATTTAATATAGTTAATGCAGGTAGATAGGATTTTTAATTCATAAATTAGATAGTTTTAGAAAGCAAGAGGGAAAACGGATATAGACACCCTCATTGTGTATTGTAACATTATTCAGAATTCAGGAAGAAGAGCAAGCAGAGAGTTGTGTAGAGAACACCCATGTACTGATATTTGAATTTATAGAAGAAGATTGGTTCAAATTCATGGTTTTGTGTCTGATTCTCTTTGTATTGATGTTGGTATGCTCATGAATGTTTGTTTCCTGTTATACAATTGCTTTTATATGTTGTGTATATGATTTCATGGTTGAATTGAAGTCTGAGAGGGTGAAGGAATGAGTTTCAATTGTTTCTCTATTTGAGCCAGAGAATTCCTGCAAGGACTACAATTGAATTGTCCGCAAGGAGTGCGTTGACAGAGGGTTTAGATAGAGATAACTTTTGTCTCATTCATCCCACAGGTGCAGTTGGGTACAGGAGCCGTGCAAGGAGTGCGTCGGCCAGCTGAAAGTCTTAGGGTTGTGAACCTGAGTAAATTGTTGAGAGACTGCTGCTGCAGGAATGCGTAGAGTCCAGGAACTTCAACACTTAGATGGTTTATTGAGGGATTTCCGCAAGGATTGCGTGAAGAGGGGTTTTCTGAAGGACTTGAGAGTCATGAGAAATCTCAGGAGGTATAGAACCTTGAGTAATCACCAAGGGAAGTGCAGACAAGTGGTGCTTGGAAGGCTTGCAAGAAGTGTCGCGAGTTATGCGCAAGTGGACGGGTTCCGCAGAGGAACACTTAGTCATTCGGTGGATCAAGAAAGAGAGAACGGACTATCGAAATCCTTCGGGGAGATCCCGCAAAATTCCGAGGGTCATTAGATCTCACGGAGGCGCAAGGAGGTTACTGAGAGAACGCCAAAGGTTTAAATCTTAGGGGGGTAGAGTCGTCGATTCGAGTCACAAGGACCGTCAGATCTACACGTGATATCGTGTATCAGGGATTCGCGAGTCGAAGCTCCAAGTTGTTGCAACGAGAATCGTGATGTCGCGATCCACGATATCTCGATGGGCCTAGAACCTTCCATCAATTTGGACGCGTGTCAGCGGATTCGAGGAAGTCAGAGTTCGGGCATCGGAGATTTCAGAGATAAGCTGCTCTTGTGGTTTGGAATCACTAAACGCGAAATCCTGATGGGAGATTTAGTGGAGGACAGGTGGCGTACCATATCGAGGATCGGGAAAAGGCAAGTCCCGAATCCATTGACATCAGGATTCGCTATCCTGCGAATTCTGAAATCCCGATAGAAGTGACAGGAGGTGGAAAAAATTAACTCGCGCATGTGCGTTGGAGTTTCGTCACGTCGGTTATTGGGAGTCAGAAAATCATAGTGTTCGATATCGCGAGTAGCGAAGATGCGATAAGGGAATTCTCTATAGAAGAAAGGGAGAAGTCAGTGTTGACTGGCCATCGGGTCCCGGAGATTCGAGAGCCCAATGATTGATCTTTGACATCGCGAAGTCGTGAGGTCCGATTCCCCGATAAGCAAGGAAGGGGATCGAGCGATAGTGTTATGGGTGAATATTTCCCGATAGGGAACAGAAGAACCTTTGAGTTCTTTGGGCCGTGAGACGAAGAATATCTTGTGTGAGCAGGCGTCCCTGCGGGTGCGGCTGCATCAAGTGGTATCAGAGCCCAGAAATATTCTTTGCTTTCTGTAGCAGAGGAGAAGAGAATTCACCATGCCGCCGAGGAGAGAAAGACAGTCACCCAATCCAGAGGATAGGGAGATGCAGAGAAGAAGAGGTAGGTAGGTAACCAATCCAAAAATGGAGAGACAAATGCATGATCTCCGAGCAAGACTCGAAGACATGGAGACAACGCAAAGACACACTGCCAGTGCAGGGGATCTGAGTGATTCCGATAGTGAAATTGAGGTTGAACGCAAGGAGGAAGTTGCAGCCAAAGATGCATCAAACGAACGTTTGATCAAATCCATTTCAAGGATGGGTGCAAAGGCGAATATGGACATTCCAGTTTACGAGGGAAATCTAGATGCAGAAGAGCTACTAGATTGGATTAGAGCTATTGATACTTACTTCGACTATGAATATGTCGAAGAGGACAAGAAAGTCAAGAATGTTGTCACGCGCTTGAAAGGACATGCAACATTATGGTGGGATGAGATACAAGAAGATAGATGCTGTAAAGGCAAGCAGAAGATCAAGAGCTGGGACAGGATGATCACGAATATGAAAGAGAAATTCATCCCGAGAGACTATCAAATTACTCTATTGAGGAGGATGCAGAACCTGAGACAGAAGATGATGACAGTGAAGGAATACACGGAGGAATTCTATCAACTAAACATCAGAGCAGGTCATCGGGAGAGAGATGATGAGAAGGTTGCTAGATATTTGAATGGTCTGAGATATGACATTCAGGATGAATTGAGTATGGTAACCATCCGAACGATGGAGGATGCTTATCAGATGGCTCTAAAAGCTAAAGAGAAGCTGAGCCGAAAGCAAAGTTAGAGGGGCCGAGGCAGGAGCCAACCCATAGGCAAAGCAGTTTCCCAAGATAAATACCAGAAGCTCAAGGAGGAATGGAAGAAACCTCAGGGTAAAGTTGAAAGAGGTGGAACCTCACAGAGAGGGCCATATGTTGAACAACGAGGACAACATAATGAACAGGAAGGAGATTATGTTAATACTAACATATTTCCTCGTACTAGAGGTAGAGGAAGAGGAAGAGGTGGAGTACTCACATGCTTCACATGTGGAAAGAATGGGCACAAGTCTTATGAGTGTCCAGATAAAAAGAAGGACATTGGAGAAACTCACATCACCGAAGCACAGAGGTGGGATGTTGAGGCAGAAGACATTGAAGGCGGAAGGTCGCTGATGATGCGTAAATTTCTCTTAACACCTGAAAAGGAGGTGGAGGACTCAGCTCAACGGAACAGACTTTTCAGAACAGCTTGCAAAACCAAAGATAGGGTATGCAAGGTCATCGTAGAAAGTGGTAGCACAGATAATCTCGTATCCACAAAGATGGTAGAGAAGCTGGAGCTAGAGACGACTGATCATCCAAGCCCATACAGAGTTTCATGGCTACAGAAAGGACACCAGGTAACTGTCACTAAACAATGCTTGGTTGAATTCAAAATAGGAGGGTATAATGATAAGATCTTATGTGATGTCATTCCTATGGATGTATGTCATTTATTGTTGGGTAGACCATGGAAATATGACAGAAATGTGTTTCATGATGGGAGAATGAACACATATACCCTGGAGAAGAATGGGAGAACCCATATGTTACTTCCGATAAAGGATAAGGAGGTGAAGCCGGAAGTAAGCAACACAATACTTCTCATGAGTGGGAAGGAACTTCTTACAGAGGTGAAAAAGAAAGAAGATCCACAATTCTTTGTGGTCAGAAAGCCGAGAATTGTTCTGACTAGCACAAGAGTGGATGATTTACCAGGGGAGATTCAGGAACTACTGGAAGAGTTCGCTGACATTGTGGTGGATGAATTACCTCGTTCGTTGCCACCGATGAGGAGTGTGAGTCATCATATTGATCTCATACCAGGAGCTAGTTTTTCGAACAAATCCGCGTACAGATTGACGCCGCAAGAAAATGAAGAAGTTAAGAAGAAGGTCCAGGAGTTATTGGACAAAGGGTTAGTTAGGGAAAGCTTGAGTCCATGTGTTGTTCCAACAGTACTCAATCCGAAGAAATATGAAGGTTGGAGAATGTGTACCGACTCAAGGGCGATTAATAAGATAACCATCAGGTACAGGTTTCTGTTGCCGAGGATGGATGATTTGATGGATTGCTTGAGCGGAGCAGAATACTTTTCAAAGATTGATCTGAAAAGCGGATATCATCAAATTCGCATGAGGGAAGGCGATGAATGGAAGACAACATTCAAGACAAATGAAGGTTTGTATGAATGGCTTGTTATGCCGTTTGTCTTAACAAATGCACCAAGTACCTTTATGAGGTTGATGAATGAAGTCTTGAGGGAATTCATCGGGAAATTTGTCATCGTATATCTAGATGACATATTAATTTTTAGCAAGACGAAGACTGAACATATGAAGCAATTGGCTATTGTGATGAAGAAGCTACAGCAGGAGAAGTTGTTGATAAACATGAAGAAATCCTCATTTATGAAGACAGAGCTCATTTATCTGGGTTTTGTTATTTCGGTGAATGAGTTGAGGATGGATCCAGATAAGGTAGAAGTGATCAAGAATTGTCCATCACCGAGGAATGTATTCGAGGTGAGAATTTTTCATGGTTTGGCTAGTTTCTACCGGAAGTTCATCAGGAATTTCAGCGAGATTAGCGTAGCGATGATGGACACAGTGAAGAAGTGGCATAAATCTTTTCAATGGACAGCAGAGGCTGAGAGGAGTTTCAACCTGTTGAAACAGAAGATCACGGAACAACCAGTTTTGGTGTTACCGGATTTCCAGAAAACATTTCAGGTGAAATGTGACACAAGTGGGTTTTCCATAGGAGCAGTCTTGAGTCAGGAGGACAGACCGATTGCATATTTGAGAGAGAAGATGAATGAAGAAAAATTGAAATACTCCATGTATGATAAGGAGTTTTATGCTATCATAGAAGCATTGATAAAGTGGAGGAATTAATTGATCCCCAAAGAATTTGTTTTGTACAGTGATAACCACGCCTTACAGTTTGTGACTCAATAGGAAAAGTTGAATCAGAGGCATATAAAATGGGTAGAGTATATGCAGAATTTCACATTTGTGATTAAACACATTTCGGGTACTGCTAACAAAGTGGCTGATGCTTTGAGCAGGAAGTGTTTGTTGTTGCAAGAGTTCCGAGTCAAAACGTTGGGTTTTGATGATCTCAGGGACATGTACGCAGGTGATGCAGATTTTGCAGAAGCGTATGAAGTAGTTGAGAATCCAATTCTCAGAGATAGAAGCCCTTGGATAGACTACATGATCCAGGAGGGATTGTTGTTCAGAGGCAATCAATTGTGCATTCCGAATTTCTCCATGAGGGATAACTTATTAAAGGAGAAGCACAGTGGTGGATTTGCAGGGCATTTTGATCATGATAAGACCTTTGTGAAGTTGAGCGAATCATACTTTTGGCCGGGAATGCGGTCAGAGGTCAAGAGGTTTGTAAACAGATGTCGAATTTGCCAGCATTCAAAGGGAAGGAAGCAAAATGCAAGGTTTTATCAACCATTGCCCATACCCGAGAGACCATGGGAGGCGATCAGCATGGATTTCATATTGGGATTTCCAAGGACGCGAAGAGGATTTGATTCAGTCTTTGTGGTAGTGGATAGGTTTTCCAAGATGGCACATTTTATCCCATGCCATAAAACCAGCAATGCGACTCACGTCGCAAATTTGTTCTTCAAAGAGGTCATTTGACTTCATGGTTTGCCGAGAAGTATAGTTTCGGACAGAGACACTAAATTCATAGGGAATTTTTGGAGGACCTTATGGAAGAAGCTGGGGACTAATCTGATGTTTAGTTCAGCTTATCATCCTTAGATGGATGGACAGACAAAAGTGGTGAACAGAATTCTGGGAGACTTGCTGAGAAGCTTGGTGACAGAGCACCACAGCCAGTGGGATAGTATATTACCACAGGCAGAGTTTGCATACAATGGCTCGGTAAATCGAAGTACAGGAAAAAGTCCATTTCAGATCGTATATGGAACGCATCCGAGAGGAGTTTCTGAACTGAGAGATTCAGAACAGACTGCGACTAGGAGCGCAAGTGCTGAAGAGTTCGCTGAGGCGATGAAGGAATTTCACAGCCAGGTGAAGGAACGATTGTTGAAATCAAGCCAGGAGTACAAACGCAGAGCAGATCAACGGAAAAGACAACTTCAGTTCGAGGTTTGAGGTTGGTGAATTAGTTCTGGCACATTTAAGGAAAGAAAGGTTCCCGAGAGGAACATACAATAAGTTAAAGATGAATAAAATCGGGCCATGTAAGGTCTTAAGAAAATTTGGAGAAAATGCTTATGAGATTGAATTACCGGATGGGATCGGAATATCTTCGATCTTCAATGTGGAAGATTTATACCCATATAGATCTGGAGAAGCGGAGACTGAAACTGAGCGGCCAGTGATCTAGTGGATGAAGCAAATTCCAGTTGCAGAGAAGCTGCAGATAGAAGGCATATTGGACAAGCGAGTGGGTAAGAAGACCAGGAGGAAAGAATACTATGAGTATCTGGTCAAATGGAAAAACCATCCAGTGGAAGATGCCAGCTGGGAGAACGAAGCAGAGATTCAGAAGCATGGAAAGACCGTGCAGGAGCTCATGGACAGGAGCCCATGAAATTTTTTCAAGCGAGGGAGTATGATGCAGGAGCATCGCCAACACATCAAGCGAGCCAGCGTGGAAGCAGAGGACAGCTGGATAAGCCAGCAAAATTTTTGAAAATAATGCTTTGGAATTGTGCACGATATTAAATGAAGTCATTTAATAAGAGGCACCTTTGTATATTGTAATGGACCTTGAGCGGATATCTCTCGTCCTTTGGTAGATAGACCGACATTTAATATAGTTAATGCAGGTAGATAGGATTTTTAATTCATAGATTAGACAGTTTTAGAAAGAAAGAGGGAAAACAGATATAGACACCCTCATTGTGTATTGTAACATTATTTAGAATTTAGGAAGAAGAGCAAGCAGAGAGTTGTGTAGAGAACACCCATGTACTGATATTTGAATTTATAGAAGAAGATTGGTTCAAATTCATGGTTTTGTGTCTGATTCTCTGTGTATTGATGTTGGTATGCTCATGAATGTTTGTTTCATGTTATAAAATTTCTTTTATATGTTGTGTATATGATTTCATGGTTGAATTGAAGTCTGAGAGGGTGAAGGAATGAGTTTCAATTGTTTCTCTATTTGAGCCAGAGAATTCCTTCAAGGAGTGCAGTCGAATTGTCCGCAAGGAGTGCGTTGACAGAGGGTTTAGATAGAGACAACTTTTGTCTCATTCATCCCACAAGTGCAGTTGGGTACAGGAGCCATGCAAGGAGTGCGCCGTCCAGGTGAAAGTCTCAGGGTTGCGAACCTGAGTAAATTGTTGAGAGACTGCTGCTTCAGGAGTGCGCAGAGTCCAGGAACTTCAACACTTAGATGGTTTATTGAGGGATTTCCGCAAGGAGTGCATGCAGAGGGGTTTTCTGAAGGACTTGAGAGTCGTGAGAAATATCAGGAGGTATAGAACCTTGAGTAATCACTAAGGGAAGCGCAGACAAGTGGTGCTTGGAAGGCTTGCAAGAAGTGTCACGAGTTACGCGCAAGTGGACGGGTTCCGCAGAGGAACACTTAGTCATTCAGTGGATCAAGAAAGGGAGAATGGATGGTCGAAATCCTTTGGGGAGATCCCACGAAATTCTGAGGGTTGTTAGATCTCGCGGAGGCGCAAGGAGGTTACGGCGAGAACGTTCGAAGGTTTAAAGCTCAGGGGGGCAGAGCCGTCGATTCGAGTCACAAGGACCGTCAGATCTACACGTGATATCGTGTATCGGGGATTTGCGAGTCGAAGCTCCAAGTTGTTGCAACGAGAATCGCGATATCCCGACGGGACTAGAACTGTCCATCAATTTGGACGCATGTTAGCGGATTCGAGGAAGTCAGAGTTCGGGCATCGGAGATTTCAGAGATAAGCTTCTCTTGTGGTTTGGAATCGCGAAACGCAAAATCCCGATGGGAGAGTTAGTGGAGGACAGGTGGCGTACCATATCGGGGATCGGGAAAAGGAAAGTCCCGAATCCATTGACATCAGGATTCGCGATCCCGCGAATTTTGAAATCCCGATAGAAGTGACGGGAGGTGGAAAAAATTAACTCGCGCGTGTGCATCGGAGTTTCGTCACGTCGGTTATCGAGAGTCGGAAAATCATAGTGTTCGATATCGCGAGTAGAAAAGACGCGATAAGGGAATTCCCGATAGAAGAAAGGGAGAAGTCAGCATTGACTGGCCATCGGGTCCCGGAGATTCGAGAGCCCAGTGATTGATCTTTGACATCGCGAAGTCGCAAGGTCCAATTCCCCGATAAGAAAGGAAGGGGATCGAGCAATAGTGTTGTGGGTGAATATTTCCCGATAGGGAATAGAATAACCTTTGAGTTCTTCGGGTCGTGAGACGAAGAAGATCCTGTGTGAGCGGGCATGCCTGCGGGTGCGGCTACATCAATTCTCCTCTAATAGAAAAATAATCCTTTCCTTCCAAGCCTGGAATTTTATTTCCCCTTCTAACCAATCCTCAATATTCAATGTGTTCACCATATCCAAGGTCTTATCTAATAACCCTCTACAAAAACTATCATTGTACTAACCTATATGGTTGTTTCCTTGAAATATGTCGTTCGATTTCCCTTGTTGGTTATTTACCTAATAAGATATGCCCTCTTGGTTTCCTCCCTTTAGAGACTAGGATCCCTCTTTCCTTCAAAGCCTTGACTCTGATACCATGTTGAAATTATTCTTGAGTGGACTCAACCCTTGGTATGCACTAATACCATGTTGATTGTTTACCACTCTACTCAACACCAGATAGTTAGCTCAAAATAAAATCGCTTTATCTACTAAAAGCACAACTGAGAAATCAAATAAAAATGTAGCATAAACATAAACAAGGAAACCAAATAAAGCACATAAGAACACCAAGATTTTTTGGGTAAGCCCCTGGAAAAACCCCATAGGAAAAACTAGTCCAATGATGTTTTTATTAAGGTCAAATCAGGGCTCCTGTGACAGCGAAAATGGCCCATTGAGAGAATTATACACTGCAGACAAACCTAGAAACACTTGTGTTGTTGTACGAGCTATTCTAGCACATTTCTCAAGAAATACATGATGTTCCCTTCTATGAACCATGAATATTCCTGACCATCTAAATTATCACCCATAGATATATACATAAAGAAGTTATGGAAAGCTCCATATGACTCTTCTCTTCCTTGTGGCTTCTATCCTCTGAAACCCACCCGTGGTTGCTTCTACTCTCTCTCCTTCTTGACCTGTATGACCTCTAGATGAATTCCTTCTCCACCTATCCAAGATATTGAATCATATTCCTTCGTGATCCAACCCTCTCATCAATACTTGGATGAATTGTCTTCACCCAACCATTGATATCTTGTCACTCTAGTGTAAGCAAAAGTCATCCTTTTCTCCTACACTCCTCACACTAGAAAAATTCTTTCTTTGTTATCCTCAAACTTGGTCTCTCACCAAAGTGACTTCCTCTCAAAGTCTCGACTGTGTTGACTCCCTCAACACACGTCTCTCACAAGTGTATCTAAAACAAGTGTCTTTGATTGTCTTCCTCCTTCACCCTATCCTTTCTTTTATAATCATGAGTTACATTCTATTTCTAATATCCAAAGTGATCTACGGTTGAGATTACTTCTCACACTCACTTAAGATTTAGATTACATGTTGCATGTTATGCATGTTTATTAAATAACTCCATTCACTAATAAATACAATTTTACTTTAATTAATTCATTTCAACTAAAGTAAACTCAAGAATAGAAGATTGTTTGACGACTTCCATATGCTAGACACATGCCAATGTGGAAGTACATGTCCGATGCTACCAAAAAAAACAATAGTGGGGGGTATTATCCCCACACTTCTCTCGCCATGGGGGTCTAGGGGGGGGGAAGTGAGAAATTTTGGAGCCCCCCCCTGGTGGGGGATTTAGGGGCAGTGCCCCCGAAGAAAAGTTTTGGGAAAACTGCCTTGTAAAATATTGTAATTTTGTAGTCAATCTGGACGGTTCATTATAAGGTCATTGATCTGATGATAGAATTTTTGTTAGGGATTTTTTCCCTAGAAGAAAACCCTATTTTATGTATGAGGGAATCGTATTGCATCTGTGTGAGTGAGTGAATATTGTATTTTGAGAGAGGAGATTGTGAGACAAAGAAGAGGAAGTTACAATGGGTATGTTGTAGGTTGTATCCCTTCGTTTGATGTATAGTAATAAAGGAATGACCTGGAAATTTATCTGGTGGACGTATCCCACACTGGGTGAACCACATATATCTAAGTCTCTATTGTATTGTGTATCTTCTAAGTTTTATTTCCGCATTTGTTTTATTTTATTGCTCCATGATCTTGTTTTTATAACATGAGTATGGAGGTGATATGAAAAATGTAGAGTGAAATATGAACTAATCTAAATACTGAAAGTAAAACTATTCTAACCTATCCTAACTAAAAAAAAACTAACTCAAGTAAATAGGCAACGAAACCACCAATCCTTGCTTGCAATCCAAAACAGTTAGTTGTTAAAGAAAATCCAAGACTAGTGACACATGAACAAAATAAGTGCACATATTAGTTTGAAAACAACAAACTCATTCATCATCACCCATTCATTACTCAAAGAAACAATATTAGAAGAGTAATGCAAAGAAAATTCATAAAATTCACAGAAGAATAGTCTATCAAATGAGAAATATGACCTTACAACAATGGAAATGAAAATACATGAGTTGGGAGCAGTTCACAACAAATACATCACATACATTAGATCACTTTTCCTCCAAAATGGCCATGATGGATTCTTCTCATTAAAATCTCAGAAGTAGTTCCAAAATTACAAAAAGTGAGAGCCTCTTCAAAATGGTTCTCTTGGGACTATATATCCAATAAGTTGCAACTATTTATTTTGAGTCCTTGGCTTCTTATAGGAAGTCATGACTATCGGACTTGGCTAGTTTTCCTTTTCCTACTTGGTACATTATACATTGCAACTTAAAAAGAAAAATAATATGTCATTCACATCCCTCAACTTTTTATTTGAAGTAGGGAATCCATGCTTCATGATAGTCAATGACTCTAATTATTCTCATAAAGAGGAGGTGTTATAATGTAACCTCATACATAGTTGCATCTTGGGATAGAGTTTCCATATCATTTTTAAGGTTACCAAGAATAAAATGAAAAAAAATGTTATCCTTATATGGGGTGGAAATGTATTCCTTCAGGACATCTTGGGTAACCCTTTGACCCATTCCCATGGATAGTATTCTTTAGTGTAAGTTGGAATCTATATCTGCAAAAAATTCTTCATTTGGCGTTGGCTACCCTAGGTCTCCTATATTAGGTAATCTACATCTATCTTTCAACCTCTCTACTATTGCGTGGATGTTCTTACATTGGCCTATCAAATTCAAAATTTCATTTTCAAGTTCCTTTCCTATTTTTTGGAATTTTGAAAGGGTTTCATAGTTCAACCTATTTTCCTTCTTTGTCATTTTGGGAAGATATTGTGATGCGTCTAGATTTTCTTTTGGCCATTTCTTCAAACTGTCTATGCTTAGGCGAACTCATTCTAGTTTTGAATTTTTAATCTTGACTTTATGTGCCATTTCCAATAGTTGTGTGGAAAAATCTGGGAAATATTTGAGGCTGGTGTAAATTTGTTTCATCATGGTCTTTAGATGTTCTTGTGCTTTAGTGGTTGCTACTCTAAATTTGAGAATTTTGGCCCTATTTCACTTGTAATATCTCACTTCTTCTTCCAATCTATTTACCTTCGATTTATATTCTTTGATTTCATTAGTGATGTATGTGAGGTTCTATTTAGAATCTTGGGTGAATGTCACTCTCGTTGAAGCTATGACCAAGGGATATCCATGATTATTTTCTATTATGGGTGTCTTAGTCGTGACTTCTAGTGTGAGGGCACTATCAAACAACAGTCTCCTTATATTTTTCTTTATAATTTTATCTCGGGCCTTATCAAATTTGAAAGAGTCAATATTTTCCACTCTTCTAGCTGTGGAGGGTGTAAATTCTCTAAGTCCTAGCTCCAACATAGGGAAATGGACTCTATTCAAGGGTGCACTAGAAGAGGTCTCAGGGTTACTAGTATCCATTGGATCAGTGCCTTGGTATTCCTCTTGATCTTTCTTTTCCTCTTCATCCCTTTTTCTCTTTTCTTCTTCCTCGTGTTTGAGATTTTGTTCTTACACCCTTTGAATTCTTATTTTTTATTATTCCTCCTATTCCTTTTTCTTTTTTCTCTACTTTTGTTGCTATTGCTTCTTACTGAAGTTTGAGTGCTTCAACTTCCTTTTATAGCCTTTCCTTTTCTTTTTCTTCTATAGTTGCTTCTTCCTTCTACAATTTGTCTCTATGTTGAGACATACCTCTCATCCTGTAAATAACTTAATTATATTTTGTGGCCGTCTTATGAATTTCTTCCTCTGCACATATCTCAAATCCATAGGGCCACCTATACTTGCAAGTCTGACAATGTCATCTGACAACCTTAATGGGATCATGCCTATGGAATATTTCTTTCCCAAAATGGAATCTCACCAGATCGTTAGCCTCAAATTGTGCCTCCTTGATGTCTTTGAAACTATAGGACCCCAAGTATAACGGAATGTTGGCCATGCCAATTTTTTATTTTTTTTTATCTCTGGCCAATGTTGCTCCCACTCGATGGACCAAATTTTTATATGCTACTTTCTACAAAGCCTACTTATGAAGAAATGTTTTTGGGAATATGTAAGGAGATTTGGTTGCGTCATATATTTTTATGTAAGTTCCTTTATTCATCACAACCGGTCCAAAACTTTCCCAATTGAATTCATTACTTTATCCAACATACATGGTGTTGGAGCACAAAATAGAAATTGAAATAATAGAATGAGGAAATTCTCACATATCTTATGATAGTGAGTATGATAATTATGCTCCCATGGTTATGAGAAATATAAATGGATGGGAGGATCACTCCACTTCCAATGATTAGGAAGGTATGAACCATACATACCACATTCAATAAGTAAGAATACTTGTGAAATTTAGGATGTTTACCTTGTACAATGCTCTTTGCCAGGGTAGTAAAGAGAATTTCTGCCTAATTGAATATATGCCTTTTTGTTATGATTGTATGCATTAATGGGACCCATGATTCCTTGAATATATTGGCATAAAATTCTCCATAGAGGCTACAAAGTAGAGCTACTACCATTTAGTATGGGTGCCTCAACATCTTGGTGGGATAGGTATCAGATTTCCTAGTCTTTAAATGTTAATTTGGAACCCACCAGTTCTTCATCACTTCTCTGAAAAATAGGGGAATCATATCATCCAATCCTTTGTAAGATAAATATCCTCAGTAAAGAGTTTGTAACCTATGTGGAGGGACAATGGACTAAATGAAGTGACAGATTTTCCTTCTTTGTCTTTGATTATTCTGTTATATACATCTTCTTGTGGATGATCCATGATATTTCCTCAATGCAAGGGAGAATAAATGTGAGGGAAGTCGCCTTATGAAATATTGAGAATATAATCACTTTTTATGTGCCTAGGTCTTGGTCACCTTCTAGTAACTAAAGGTAGTTCTCATGTTGGAACATTCTATAAATTTACCCCCATTGGTATGATATATTTTTATCCACAGTGCATAGGGTGTCATCGTGGATGGGGCTTGAGCATTGTTTTATACTTCTTCTTCTTCCCTATCTAAGGTGATTCCAATAATTGGGCCTTTTCCAATACTCCTTTGGTAAGTGTCCATGGATTTTCCTATAATCCACCCATGTCAACAACATCAAATATTAGAACCGGTAGTATTTTTGAAAAATTCAAATGTCACTATGGAGGACTGATTTTCTGGGAGGGGATATTATCTAATATTTCTAGGTGAATTAAGCATGATGGTAAGGAATTAATAGAGGTATTTATAAGTAATTTTACCGAGGATTCCCTTTTCTTAGGATTTTTTGGCACATTGAGAAGAATACTCTATATCTATAGCCCATGGGACCTCATCGTGCCATCAATTAGAATTAGAAAAATCTTGTCTCTATGGTTGCAAGTGTACCATTCACGGGAAGTATTTGAAAGACCAGTATACTATGATGTATGACTTGATCACAAGTTATGACCATAAAAGTACATCCGATTCATATATATAAATAATTTGGCATTCAAATGTTCCCCAGATATATCCCTTATCTAGAATATATAATATTCCTCATCTTTGAAGAGGGAGTGGAACCGAGACTAAGGTCATGATGAGGAGAGGTTTTCCAAAGAATTATCTTTGTTCTCCTACAGTCTATGGGGTTCTTCCCTAATCAATCCAACTTAATAAGGATACAAGAGTGATTAGGTGGGATGAGGTAGAGTGGACCGATGATCGTGTAGTAATTCATGAAGGTTGACAAGGTTCATCTTGGATAGGCTTATTGATGGACTATCCAACTATTACAAGGTGTATCTTGGGTGTGGCTAAAGGGGTGATGATATTAGAGTGAGGAAGAAACTTGGATGAGGGACCCTTTATGAGCCCATTTTCCCCTGAGGGATGGGGTAAAAAGATACTTCATAAATGAGGAATGTCTAACCAATTGGAAACTATTGAATGGAGTTGGGAAAGGAGAATGGGCCCATCAATTTATTGATTAGTCACCTATGCTTGTCCCTAGGATTAAAATGGAACAAAATTATGCCCTTTGTTTTTTTTGTAGAATCATATCATTTGAAATAGCCTACCCTTGCATCCATTTTTTTTGTTTTTGTTTTGTTCCTTAAAAATAATGTGCTATATCCGGTGAGTGGGAGCTTACCTATCAACTAACAAATGGTTGTTAGAAGGTTCATATGGTGGTGATCGACAACATGTCATGAGATTTCTCAACCATTTCTCTAAGTGGGAGACAAATGTAGAGTCAATTGTGGTGTAAAGGAGAGGGGGGAGAATGGGGTTATAACTCCAAAGTGACCGTTGGGCATGAATTTCAAATGTTTTTTCGAATATAAATTAATGTCAAATCAGTTCCATATTGCATGTGGGAATCATTCAAGTGATGTGATATATGGCTTATCGCAAGGAATATTTTTCTTAGGGAGCACTGTATTGCATGAGAAAAATATTATGATTCGATATATCGCTCTAATAAACGATTATTTATAGTGACATGTTGTTGAGAGGAAGAATTCTATGAGCAATGTATCATTGAAAGAAAAAATAATAGCAATGAAATGTCACTCAAGGAAATAATTATGGGAGCTCTAAGTTTCTTGTAAGAAAAAATGATTTGAGTGATATGTCTCTCTGAGAGAGAGAATTGGTAGACCAGTGTATCATGGTGAAAAAATAATTATTTGAGTAGTGTGTCACTTAAAAGAAATATTATTTACACGATACATCACGTTCAAGAAAAAATTATCAAGGCAACATGTCGTTGAAAATAAGTATTTTTGGTAGTGATACATCACAATCAAGAAATATTTTTAGGGAGATGTGTCATTGGAGAGAAAAATATTTGGGACCAATGTGTCATTGGAGTAAAAAATTCAAGGATACGAGAAGGCAGAGATTGGAAGAATTTTTCAATTTCCTTTGTTGTAGTTGGGGAAGTTTTGAGAAATAGAACTTTATGACCTCCGTATCGCTAGGAATTGTTTTTATCAACAAAATGTAGTGTATCACTAGGAAAAACATTTCTTAGTGAAATAATATTTGTCGTGGTAGATACTTTTCTTAGGAAAAATGCATTTTGAAGCAAACTTATGAATTGGAAAAGAAATGTTTGCACTAGTGATTTCAAAGAGCTTGAGAGGTAGAAGGAGTTGGCTAGATTAAAACAAATGTAGGCATGGAATCTTTAGGATAATCCAATATTGAAATAAAATCATAATGTACAAGAAAAAGGATAGAATAGTAGAAGGGGCCCCATACTATTTTATCCTTCAGAGAAATGAAGCTTGAAATAGTAGGGTGGGGGTTGTTTCTAGCACAACAATTAGTGACACACTGATTGAAACCATGCATCTCTAAAATTGGGTTTTTAATACAGTTACCAATGCTCAAAATGTAAACTTTTACCTGGATTAAGTACCAAATCTAGCTTAGTAGATCCTATTATGCATTGAACTTGAGATAAGAAGAATGAGAGTTCATGCTTGATTTGAGTAGATTGTTGGTTACATTTCCAAGTAAAAATACCAATTTCATTTGCATGACTTAGTATTTCCCTAGAGGTGAGTGCAATGTCACAAGGTATTTATACATCGGGAACGATGAAAAGTTCAAGTCATTTGTTTCATTTCTCTAGTGTTGCTTCGCTACTAGAAAGAATTCATATCCATGATGGAGTCACCCTAGTATCAGAGGCTTTGCTCCGTTTCCAACATGTGACCATAGACCCAGTGAAGATACCTACATGTCCCATATGATCTGAAATTCCTTTCCCAAGCCTTTACCTTTAAACTCATTTTATTTTTTTTTCTTATTTATTTATTTATTTTCTCGAGAGAGAGGTGGATGGGGGATTTCAGCCTTCCTTCAAAGGCATGCAGGGTGATACCTATTTGTGATAATTTCTTATATATGTCTTCTTTAAGATAATCTACTTGTGTAGAATACCTTGGATACTCCAAAAGTTTTATGGGTCAAACATAAATCTTTAATTAAATGTGATTGAGTGGGCCCTTGAAGGTAATCGATGATCTATCCATAACCATGTTTGATATGCTTATTCGTGTCCTCTATTTAAGCAATGTTCCTCTACAAAGTATGAATCTTGGGTACTAGAATGAGATAATTGATAAGACAAAAAAAAACAGTGTCTTGTCCCTTGGGCCAGGAGTAGGTATCCATGATTCCAAAAAATCATGTGCTAAATATTTGAAAGAAGCAAGATATTAGCAACACGTATATACTTTTGAAAAAGAATGATTTAGTGTCATCTGGAGAAACATATTCACAAAGAGAAGATTCAAATTGGGCAGAGATGTAATACTCCTAGGTTGAACCCCAATTGTAAATATAAATGCAAATGTACACATAGGCTGATGAGTCGAGATAATTTGGGCTAGAGTTCCTCTGTATGTATATTTGAGGATAGAGTGCATGTGTGGTTATTAGGCTAGATATCCTGGATGATAAAAGGCTAATGGGCCTATTTTTGTAAATGTAATCACACTCAGATATTAATCACAATACATCATTGCATGCAAACCAACCAAAAAAAAGAGTATGGGGGGATAAAATCCACTAGAAAGGGAAAGGGGGGATAAGAGTCTAGGAAAGGGGTTAAGTTGAGTGGGATTATGACCAAAGGAATATTATATTAATTTTCCTAAAAGGATAAAGTATAAATTATGGGATATCCATTTATCCTAAGTTACTATGTGGGAACGTATCACCATGTGGGGGGGTTCATGTGGTGGGCCGATGTAGTTCCCAAAATGACAAGTGTCAAGTTGAGAATATGCACATATATTTTGGGAATTAAGTTCATTTTCCTATCATTCCTTCATTATTATTTCAACACTCCTCTCATACCATACGTACCTTACTGCGATCACCATATATGTTCAATGAAGATTTTGCAACTGTGGGTAAACCAGTGAACCTAGGTAATTCTATATTAAGAGGTGGGTTGTCGGGCCCATGAGAATTCTCTCTAGGTGAGAGAACTATTGGGAGTTTTTTTCCCAAGGTGTGAAGTTGTAGCTATAGGAATTTGATACTTCCTATCCTACCTCTTGCTAAAGCCCCATAAGGGAATTGGGGTTGTCGAAGGACTTTTGAGTAGATAAGGGGCACGCTTCTTGGGGTGGGACAAGCATGTGGGGAATGAGAGGCTATAGGTTGTTTCCTAGAGTTGGTACCTTAGTTTTAACATTCTGATATTGATAGAATTCATCCTAGCTTATGATTCCTTTTCCCTGGTGGAGTTTTATCCCCAGCTCGTGGGTGACCTATTGTTGAGAGGTTATGAGAAGTAGAGTCTATGACTGGGAGAAAAGTTAGAGTTCTGCATGTTGTTGGTGACATTTTGCAAAGATAAGTGTCTTTTGTGTATTTTATTTAATTATTGTGTGTGTAATTATGTATTTCTATTTATGGATTTCTCCTGTATATAATGCATGTATAATTATTGTTGTTATAATGCATTTATAACCATATGTAGAGCACCATCAGTAAATTAAATGGTAGAAGAGTTGAAAATTTTATGTGGCATGGCCCAACTCGGTGGTTGTGGATGCTACAAAAAAAAAATGATTCAAATAAAATAAGAAGAAATCAAGAAAGCATGAAATCAAATAGAGATGAAATAAGAAGAAACCAAGAAAAAATGAAGAGGCAGAAATGAAAAACAATAAAACATTTTTTTATGTACAAGTCAGTTTTCTGGGGGAACAACTAACTAAAGTATATTTTCAATACTTAGCCATTGATATTAAGGAGGTTTACTTATCCTTCAAGTTTATGTAGTCTATACATGCCTAGGACAATCGTTTTCGTCACTAAGGACCCAACCACAATTTTTTGGAATTTGGATTGTTTCCCTTTGTCTATGTGTGGATTATCCCATTTAAGAACTAGAAATCCCAATTGAAAGTCCTTGTCTTTGGAATATTTCTTATCGAACCATATTTTGATAATATATTAACGAAGAACAAATTTATTCTTATCTTTCTCTCTCTCTTCTTCTAGTTTAAGTAAAGTATCAACTCTTCTTTGAATAATTGGGAAATTATGCCCTCGTGATATCTAGGATAATTGAAGAGAAGGTAAGAATATATTTGGGGGGAGGATGGATTCTTTCCTATAAATAACGAAGTAGGGTGACGTCCCTAGAGAGGATTTGGGAGCCACTTTATTTTCTTGGAGAGAATTTGGTAAATCATTGTGCCAGTTCCTTTGATGGTCAACTACAGTTTTCTTTAGGATACAAATCAAGTTGTTTTTACTGGAGTCAACCACACCATTTCCCTATGGGTAATAGTTAGTTTCATATCTTAAAATGATCCATTTATCTAAAGAAAATTTAGTTAACTTTAAGTAAGAAACACATGTAAAATTATAAAAACCAAGAGTAGTTGGTACCCCAAACTTGGTAATTAGTTGTTGCTCCAGAAAGTTGATTGTGACCTCCTCATTTACCTTTGTTAGGGGTACAACTTTGATCCATCATGTTTACAATTATTTATAGTTAGGACATACTTGTATTTCTTTGAATAATGAAGATTGTATTATCCAATAATGTCAAGTCCCCATTGTTCAAATGGATCTTTAACAATTATAGGATGAAAAGGGAATGGAGGTTTCTTTTCATGTCCAATATACTTCAGGAAAACTTTATAGGAATGTGCATCCTTGAAAAATGTAGTTCGGTAATAGATAACTCTCAAAATCTTGTGTATGGTGGTTTCACTAGTGGAATTTCCTCCTACTGGTCCATCATGTAACTCTGAGAGAGCTCTATCAACATCATGTTTTTCAAGGCATTTAAGGAGTACATTGTCATATTTTTTCTAAATAGAATGCCATTAATGAGATTATAGTGTGAATACTTGAGCGCCAAATCTCTCTTTTTCTTTGAATCTAAATGATTAGGAGAGATTCCATGTTGTAAATATTACTTAATATCATTATACCAAGAATCTCTTTGTACAGTAACATATAGGACTTCCAATGTATATACTAACACATCATTCTCCCATCCTTCTTCATGTTGATATACATAATCTATTGCTTCAGTTCCTAGATTACATAGACCCTACCCTCTAACAATGGTAGCAAGTTTAAACTCAATATCATAATCTTGTACACAGGTCATTGGATTTCCTCTATGATATCCAATTTCTTTTTGAACAAATAGTAACCTCACAACTAGATGGGGTAATATCACCTTGGTGTGGTTCTCCACTATGTAAGGCCTGGATTGTTTGATTTCTTTGTAAGCAATGAAATCTTGTTTTCCAACTGTTGGATAGTTCCATTCAACCCCTTGTAGATTAGTGATCATAAAATAAATAGGACATTCATTCCCTAGATCATGTTTTTTGGTGAGCATTGTTGCAAGGCAATGGTGTGAAGCAAACATATACAACAAGAAGTCTTTGTTGAAGTCAGGAATCTACAGTGTTGGGGATGCAACTATTGCAACCTTCTCTTTGTTGAATTATTCCTTCTAAACAAATTTCCATTTGAATTGAGAATCCTTATTTATCTTTTGTTGAAGAGGTTTAACTATTTTCGCAAAGTCAACGACGAATCTCCTAACAAGTTTAAAGAAAGACTACATGGACTTCTTTCTATTGGGAAAATAAATCTATATGATGGATTTTTTTCTTTTGGGATCCATAGAAAACCCATCCTTATAGATTCCATGCCCAAGTAGTTTCCCTTCTCAAACAATGAAGATTCTATTTTTTGGATTTAAAGGTATGCCATATTTTTTGCATATTTTGAAAATCCATTTCAAGTGTTGTGGGTGGTCTAATCTCTTGTTAGAATAAATTGCCACATCATAGAGGTATACCATGAAACTGTGGCCAATCAAACCTTTAAATTCTGTGTCCATAGTAGTTTGGAAATTTTCTCCCACATTTATCAATCTAAAAGGCATTAGACGGTAAGTGAAGTTTCCTCACTTCGTGTGAAAAGTGGTTTTCAATCAATCAAATTCAGCTACAAGAACATGATTGTAGCTTGAAAACTTGTATAGTAAAGAAAACACCTTTGAACTGGAGATGATCTAGAGTATCTATTCCATCATAGGAACATGGTAGTTATATTTTTTAGACGACTAATTTAAATTATGGAAATCTATGCAAAGCATGATTTCCCTTGATTTTTTCCTTACAAGCACCAAATTTGAGGCTCACGTTGAATGGCATACTTTAAAATGATCCTAGAATTCAATATTGTTTTCAATTCTTTCTAGATAATAGGCTCTAATGTAGGATGTATCTATTGTAGCTACTTATTCTTGTATCTTGGGCCAATAAACATGCATGTACAAGTTAGACATAGTTTTCTTGACATTGAAATTACTAGTAAACTTAGAGGTGTGAGTCTTCCTTGTCATATGTACTCTTTCTTCCTTTGTCACACAAATGTCCCCCATATTGTAGAGTAATTTATATTGGATATTCATGTTCTTTTTTTCCTTGCATCTTGTAATACACCCCCTCGAAGTCCGCATATTATGCATACTCCTCTTTGTAAGATTCAATGTTGAGTGTCTCTATGTGCATAGTGGATCCTAGAGATATAATTTTTCGCATTGGTGGTTTGGATAGAAAATCAAACAACTTTTTGGTAGTGCCTTTATATTTAATCACTAGATGAAATTGTTGTAGAAATGTCATCCATTTATAGTGTCTTGTTTACTAGAGCTTACTCTAGGATTATAATTATTATAGGGGATAGTGATCAATATGGATGATGGTATCCTTACCCAATAGATAGTGGTTAAATCTATTCATTGCTTCAACCAAGGCGTAGAGTTTCTTTCCAAATGTACGGTACTTCATTACTTTTCCATGGAAAGTATTTAAATGATAGCATATTGGTATCCCCCCTTTTATTGATATTCCTCCCCTAGCATACCCATTAGAATAAAATTCTACAAATACTTTTGCATGTTAGGTAGTGTTGGGGTTAGGGATTGACTTAGTTCAAAGTATTTTTGTTGATTATTTTATCAAAAAATCTATTACCACTAGTTGTTATAGAATGAAGTGGTGTTGCCACTATTGAAATGTGTTGGCCCTTGACCAAGTTTTGGGAGATTCTTGGTCATGTTGACCTATTTTGGGACTTCAACAGCCTGTAAAAGGAGGAGGGGAAGATGAAGCAGAGATCACAGGATCTTGACCCCTTTTTGGGTCCTTTTTGGGATGTGGGAATATGTAAGGGGAATGGAATATTCTCCCATGGGTTTACCCATGTTTAGGACTATTTTTTAATATATAAATAGACACCTAGGCTAGATAGAAGAGGAGAAGTGCATCTATGTGATGTGAGACCAGTTGTGCTAAGTGCTAGCAGCTAAGTGCTAGTGTGGATTGAAAGGGATTTGTGCCTACTGTGAGAGACTTGCAGAGCTAAGTGCAAGTGGTTGCAATAGACTGTGGAAGGCTTTGTGTTGTAACGCAAGGAAGAAGGATATAGCGATATGCGCAGATATTCTATCCTGTGTGGAGTAAGGGTTTGAGGCTTTGTTCTTGTAACCAATTGATTGAAGACAATAAAGAAGAAGAGTTGGTGGACGTATCCCTAGGGTGGGGGTGAACCATGTAAACACTGTGTTATGTTGCTTTGTTCTTTGTCTTGATGTGTTCACATGTTATTTTATAAGTTCTTTGATATGTTTAGATAGATCTACTTATGCTTTGTTCTTATTATATGTGAGAATGTTAGATCTGATCTATATGTCTATGCTTAGTGCTTGATCTGCTCGATCTGATCTATTTACTTATGCTAATTTCTTAAATACATTAGATTAGTGTGAATGCTTCGAAGCTCTATTTTAGCAGCAAAGTGGGTATTGATTACATATTGAGGAACTGACAGTGCTAAGTTATTTATTAAGTATTATAATCACATATCTATGTCCCAGCTAAATTTGCAGACACCTGAGTCTTGCAACCACCCCTGCCTCTACCTCAGGTGAGACTTCATCTGCTTCGCAGGTGTTTCCAAAAGGGTCGATAGTTAGGGATTTGTTGGTGCGTTGTTGGTGTGTTGAACCCTGGGTCTTCCCCTGTTCCAACAAATGGTTCCGTTGTTGGGACCTGAAACTGTGATTGCTGGGAACTGAGAAAGAAGAAGCTTTGTGCAAAGATTCAACCTGAGATTGTGAAATATCTGTGCGTATATCTGTGCCCTAGTGCGCAGTATCCTACTCGATTTATAAAGCTCTGTGCTAAAGAAAGAAGCTCAATCTGAAGAAAATAAGTCAGATCTGAAGGAAAGAAGCAAGATCTGAAAGCTTTGTGCTCTAAGAAAGGTAAAAGTGAGAATTTATGATTAAAAGAGGTAGGATTTGCAAGCTTTGTGCTCTGATAAAGGTAAGAATAGTGATTTTTTTTTAGATCTGGAAGCTTTGTGCTCTGTAGAAGTAAGATAAGTGGAAATGTTTTTTTCTAGAGTATGGATCTAGGTATGTTTGATAGGTTTTGTCCTAGCTTGAAAACTAGGGCACTAATAGATGAAACAAGGCTTTATACGAGTAGATATGATAAGAATAGTGAAAGATATGTTATACCTATGCATAGAAAGAATGTTTGGACTAACAAATGGATGCAGGATCCTCGAAATATTTTTTTGCAGGTTAGCTACCATGATCCTAGTGCATAGTACCGGAAAGGCTGGGGATCATTTAAAAGAAAGAGAGGATTAACCCTCTATTATATTTGCAGAAGACTGGGAAATCTTGATAAGGAATACGTTGGGAAAAGACCTGGTTGTCTTTGTTTCAAAGTTGTGGACCATGAAGTGTTGAATTTCCCTAGAATGATTGCTAAGCTGGAAGAAATGAATCTAAATAAAGAAAACCCTAAGGAAGATCTATAAATGGCAGAACCCTAGACAGAATCAGAGAAAGTATTGTTTCAAATTAACGAAACCCTGAATGACCATCGACATGTCAGACTATCAGAGATATTCAAGGAAAAAGAATGCATTGAAGTAAGAATAGGAGACTTCGACATTGACTGTATTATGGATGAAGAAACACAGGTGAATATCATGACATAAAGAACTTGGGAAGCCATAGGGAAGCCTGCTATGATCCCTTCATTAGGAGGAATAGGACTATTCAAAGGAAAGTTGATAAACCTATGTGGGAAGCTCGCTCACATACCTATGAACACTAATGGAACTTCGATAGAGGAAGATTTTGAGATTATTAAATTTATTGAAGACAACACCTCATTTACCATGTTACTAGGAAAACCTTGGATTGATAGAGATCAAGCCAGATGAAAAGAAGAAGAAGAAGTTTTGAAACAGAAGAAACAAGAGTTAAAAGATTTCATGACCAGAAGGATTGCACACTTGATTAAAGAACAAGAGAGAAGATCGAAGCTATTTAACACTAGAAACCCAGATGTCAAAGCTGAGAGAACACTGGAAGATCCACAAAATAATGAAGTACTTATCCCATACAAAGAAGGAGTATTATCTAGGAACCCTAGGGAAAAATCTCAACAACGCGAAGTGACTATGACCAAAGAAGATAAGAATCAGAATGGAAAAAAGAATAACGAGACGAAGCTCACTGGAAAAAAGGCTAGAAAGTTAAGTAAGAAGAGAGATAAGATCAAAAAGTTGCAAAAGGTTCCAGAGGGAACTTCGCAGATGGAAAAAATACAAAATTGGAGCTTCATCGGGATATCAGAATAGTGACACATGGAACTTCTCCATGACGAATAAATATAGACATTAGGGACATTATAACCGTTTGATCGATGCTCTAAACAGAAAAAAATGCAATTATGGTTCGTCATCATACCATTGGACCGCACCATAATGGACCGAACAAGAGTTAATGGAGGCTCATACCCGTTGCAAGGGAATCGTTGTCAAGTTCCCTATTTATCCCGTTGCACCATGCACCGAGAACACTTTTGCCAATTGAGAATTCGAGCCCACAAACTAAGCTGAGTTTATATAGTGATCATCGCACTCTTTCTCTCTATCTCATTACTGTGTCTAAGTTGTTCCCCGAACCCGCGATTGTTCACCCCAACTGCGTATGTCGGAAGAATTGAGCACCGCAGATAAATATGTTGAAGATATTTTGATCAACTTTATGACTGAGAAAGTCATGTTGATGTCTGAAGGTATCCAGGATTCATCCACAAGAACAGTGCAAGCATCTTCGTCCACTTCTCGATCCGAACCATCCCGGCCAGCCGATGAAAAGAGAACCAAGCACAGAGACAATCTCTCGAATGCTAATTTGATTCTGAGCATTTTACCCACCTATCTACCACCTTTGAGTGGCACAATCAATCGAGACAGTGTGCCCAAAGAATTTGAGTACACTTTGGTCAATGTGTACCTCCTGAAGGGGATACACGTAGTTCATGCAGATCAAGAAAATATTGTTGCATTGAAGTTTAGCGACTTCAACCTCGGTGATAGGAAGGTCTACAACATGCTCGCCCCACATACGTACCTGACTAGAACAAAGGGAAAGAATTCGAAGATAGTTCCCCAGTCATGGACTATGAACCTCACACAGTCTACACTGCTCAATGTCATGAATATTCCTCACTTCGGAAGGCACCAAGAAGTGAATGCATGCGTCAAGATACTGCTATCCTGTTACCATGGAGGATACTTGTGGTTAAACCATCGTATAACAGTGGATCTGACGTTGATAAATCGGATCACTGGGCTTAGTATGCAAGGAACTAACCCACAAGATTTCTATCCTAGAAAAGCCATGTGTAACACCCTATTTCCCCCAGTCTGTAAAAATAACTATGTTGGCCAATAACTATGAAAAATTCAAAGATGTGAATGTTTGATTTGACGAACCTTTGCATAAAAGGTCGATGAATGTAAATTACATAATGAATATGTGTTACATGACTGCTGAGAGGGGGATGTGCTAAAAGTGACCATGATGGCTAATGAGAGGTGGTGGAAGGGACCTCGAATGGTTGCGTTAACTTCCACCAAACCAGTATCGTACTGGTTTATACTTTCTCACAAACCAAAGAAGCTCTATGATCCTGGAATGGATTTCCCGTCAGATTGGTAGGTGGGGAGGCTCCTCAAGAGTTAATGAGGGGATGGGGGTGAACTACCCATCTGTAACAGCCTCTAGACCTGACCACAGATGGTGGAATTCGCGCCACACGCAACCTTGCAAACAGAAATTGGAAAGAGAGGAAATGTGGTAGGAGGAGAGGATTGCGTGCGATGGGGATCACGAAAGAGACAGGAGAAACCCTGGAAACGTAGGGAGTTCTGAATACCAGGAGAAGGAGAGTAACCTTCGTCCCGTATTATTTTCCAACTCGTGAAGTCACGAGATGCGAGTAGCGCTAGTATTTAGCCTAGGAAGCAGGTGACTGGTGGTGGACACATGTCACCTGGGAAAGAGTCAACCCATTGTTGACTTATCGTGGCTCAGGGTTTCGCAGGATGAAGAAGGTGCACCTTGATCGCTAAGGCCATGAAACGCCGAGAGACGAGGTCTCGTGTGACGGGCGATGGCGACACAAATCGTGAGCAGAGTATAGTGGGGTTGACAAGTGGCATGTGTGTGTCGCTTTGGTAGAGTCCACGCAACATTGACCTCTCGCGTCTCAGGGATTCATGAAGGAGGAGCATGAGAGATAAACACCTCAACTGGAGAGGTTGTGATTGGTGCTAGTGTTTGGCCTAGCCTATGGTTACATATAGCAGGCACTAGAGAGGAGGGAGCCATACCCGTATAGTATCTCAGGTATCGTGGTTTGGAGAAAGGGGAGTCGAGAGTCCTAATTCCCAACTTGCAAGTTGTGAAAGGTGCTTGCGCTAAGGCTAGCTGGTGGTCGTTTAGAGGAGGATAAGGAAAGAGAGGGTCTATTCTAGGCCCCATAGAAGTCTCAAGGATTCTGTTTCTCGAAGAAAAAGACGAAAAATATAAGTTTTTGTAGTGGGTGTGTGACAAATTGGTATCAGAGCATGGTTACAACAATTGGACTGCTTGGGCTCATGAATGAGTTGCGCAGAAAATCCATTTGAAGTACTCTTAAAAGGAGTAACCCTCTATCTTAACCCCCTTTAGCAAAAGCCGAAGTTAAGAATGAAAACTCCTATTATGTGTATGCATTTGAAAAATATGAATTATGCGCTGATTGTGAATGAATATAATGTTGACTAACAGTAAGTGTTTTTTTTGCACAACAAGCAGACGATCAACCGTGGGAAACTGAAGACGCATAGAATGGTGACGCACCATGAAGTGGGGGATGGCTCCCACAATAGAGACGAAGAGTATGACAAAAGGAGAGCGGTAGAGACCCCTCCCGATGTAGTTGAGACTATGAGAAGCCTCATGGTCGAACTACAGAGCTGCAAGGCCGACAACGAGAGGTTGATAAAAGAGCAAGAGAAGCAGACAAAAATTCATGCAGTCTTGTTGCAGAGTTTATTCGACATACAAAGACAATTGCAGCATGAACCAGACACCAGTCATGTGGATCGACGACAGACAAAGAAAAGTCAAATTCCATCTGAGATACAGAAACATGGTCTTTTAAGAGGACACATTGGGAAGAGCACCTCGAGAAAGGCCCACCCCAGAGATAAGGGACAAGCATCGAACGATTCCTCTGGAAAGGAAACGGGTGACTCAGAGGGATCTTCTAGTAGCAGAACTAGTTCTTATTCCCGAAGAAAATGGAAGAAGTGAAAGCATTCCAAAAGTCACAATCTCGAAGAATTCAAGAAGGCCAAACCACCCTCTTTCGACGGTGAAATAAACAAAGGGGAGGAAGTAGAGGCCTGGCTGCTTGGACTAAAGAAGTATTTTAGAGTCCATGACTTCTCAAAAAACTTGAAGGCCCGAGTAGCCACTTTCAACTTGAATGGAAGGGCTTCCATTTGGTGGGAAGACCTTAAGAATGTAAAAGGGATTCACGAAGAGGACCTATCTTGGGAACGGTTTGAGAAATACTTCAAAAAGAAGTATCTGTCAGAAAAGTATTTCGACGAAAAGACTAAAGAATTCTATGAACTCAAACTGGGGCAACACACCATAGAGGAATATGTCAGCAGATTCCTCGAATAGCTGAGGTACATACCCTATATAAAAGCAGAGAAGGAAAAGGTGCAACAATTCATTATTGGATTACCTAAGGACTATCAGAACAGGATTGAGTTTGACGAGACAAAGACCCTAGAAGACAATATCTAAAAGGCAAGATATTGTTATGAACAACTGGGGCATCAGACAGAACCTCGCAAAAACTGGAAGCAGAAGAATAGTTCGGGATTCCAGAAAAAGGGGTTTAAATCCCCAAGATTTAAAAACTATAAAAAGGAGTCAAGGATGAGCTTCCCAACCTGAAGTGTACACTAGAATAATTTCCCCTCCCAGAGTGGAAATAAACCTTCGATATCTACCCCAGGAAAGATTGATAACCCAAAGAGAGAACCCTTGAAATGTTGGGGTTATGGAGAAGACTGCCCACACCGACAACAAAATAGTCAGAGAATTTACAACGTTCAAGAAGCTACCACCATCAATGACGTGGCTAGGAGTGTGCAACAAATTTATGTAGCCTTGGATAATAAACAAGCTGACCACCAAGCTTTAGTGGTGGAGATGGAAGGTATGATCACCAACCATCTAGTGTCTATTCTAATTGACCCTGGTTCAAATTTGAGTTATATAGCTCCTAAGGTTGTTGATAAGCGTAAATTATAGCCACATAAACATGCTAAGCCATGGTTGGTACAGTTAGCCACTGGCACCAAAAGAAAGGTAGCGGAGGTCATACCATCTTGCCAATTCACTATGGGTGAATTCACCTCCCAAGCAACCCTTAACATACTACCCCTAGGATCATATGACTTGTTGATTGGAATGGACTGGCTAGCCACATATAAAGCTAGACTGGACTGTTACCATAAAACTTTAGAATGTGTAGGTGAAGAAGGAAGAAGGATAGCCCTTCGAGGGATCCAAAAACCTGTCTCGATAAGATGAATATTATCCCTTCAAATGAGAAAGTATTGCAGAAAGGGATGTCTACTTTATGCGATAAAGGTGTTGGAATCAGTTGAAGATGACAAACCAAGCCTAAAATACCACCCCAAACTAAGAGAATATAGAGATGTATTTCCGAAAGAGGTACCAGGTCTACCTCCGAGAAGGGACATTGACTTCTCGATAGAACTTGCACGGGGAGCGGTGCCAGTGTCTAGGACACCCTACAGGATGAGCACACTCGAGCTAGTTGAGATTAAATTACAACTAAAAGAAATGATGGACAAAGGCTATATCCATCCCAGTGTGTCTCCATGGGGAGAACCAGTTATGTTTGTAAAGAAGAAAGATGGTACCCTCCGACTATGCATAGATTATAGACAACTAAACAAGGTAACCATAAAGAACAAGTACCCCTTACCCAGGATCGATGACCTGTTCGATCAATTGGGAGGTGCTTCCATCTTCTCCAAGATTGACTTGAGATCTAGATACCATCAAGTCCGAATCAAGGGTGAAGGCATCCACACAACTGCCTTCAGGACGAGATATGGTCACTATGAGTTTGTGGTAGTACCATTTGGATTAACCAATGCCCCTGCCACTTTTATGTGCTTGATGAACAATGTGCTCAGCAAATTCCTAGACAAATTTTTACTGGTTTTTATTGACGATATATTAATTT
>ML783304.1:135494-161701 GCA_009831015.1 Picea engelmannii | reverse complement strand
GAAGTCAACTATGTGACCCATGATCTAGAACTGGCTGCCATAGTGCACGCCTTAAAAATGTGAAGGCATTACCTCCTAGGAAGAAAATTTGTACTTATGACAGACCACTCTGGATTGTGATATCTATTATACCAACCAAAACTCAATGCTAGACAAGCTAGGTGGATGGCCCTTCTTAGTGAGTTTGATTTCGAAATCAAACATATCAAGGGAAATGGAATTAAGGTGGTCGATGCCCTTAGCAGAAGTATGAAAACAATTCAACTAGAAACAATGAGCACCTGTGAGACGAAGGTCAAGGAAAGAGTCAGGAATGCACAATAAATAGACACATTCTTCCATACCGTGACCTCGTACCTGGAGCAAGAACCCACAGGAATAAAGTATGAAGGCTACCAGATGATAGATGGAGGTTTGCTAACTTACAAAAACAGATTGTATATTCCAGAATGTGATGACTTGAAGAGGTTCATAATGGATGAACTACATAAAATACCATATATTGGTCATCCAGGATACCAGAAGATGATCAGAGCCACCAGGAAGCAATTATATTGGCCTGGATTGAAGAAAGATATAGCTGAGTACTTAGCCAAATGCATAGAATGCCAACAGGTTAAAGCAGAACACCGACACCCAGCAGGATTATTACAACCTCTACCAATCTCGGAATGGAAGTGGGAAACCATTTCCATGGACTTCATCACCGGATTACCAACATCGACCAAACAGAATGATGCCATCATGGTAGTGGTGGATAAATTGAAAAAGTCTGCCCATTTTATCCCCATCAAATCGACTTGCAAGGCAATATATATCTCCATCATATTCATGAAGGATATGTTTAGACTACATGGTATGCCTAAAGAGATCGTGTTTGACAGAGAAAGGAAATTTACTTCCAACTTTTGGAAATCCTTGATGGCTGGTCTAGAGACCAAATTACTGTTTAGCACCACCTATCATCCTCAAACTGATGGAAATATGGAAAGAGTGAACCAAATATTGGAAGACATGCTAATAATGCATGTAATTCATCAACCCAAGAAGTGGGAAGATTTCCTACCACTGGTGGAATTTGCCTACAACAATGGCTACCAAGAATCCCTGAAGATGAGCCCTTTCGAAGTCCTCTATGGTAGATCGTGCAATACTCCAGTCAGTTGGAGTAATCTCATGAACAGAGTTACTATTGGACCCGACATGTTGAAAGAAATGGAACAACAAGTAACTCCGATAAAAAAAAATCTAAAGGTTGCTCAGAACAGACAGAAAAGTTACACCGACCGAAAGAGAACTCCGAGAGAATTCAAGACGGGAGACCACGTATATATCAGAGTTAGGCCCAGGAAGATTTCCCTGAGGATGGGAGCTTATGCCAAGTTGGCACCTCAGTATTGTGGACCCTTTGAAGTTCTATATAGAATGGGGCCTGTAGCCTATAGGCTAGCACTTCCTCCCACAGTAAAAGCACATAATGTTTTTCATGTTTCATTATTGAAGAGATATGTACATGATTCTAATCATATAATTGACTGGTCTGTGATCCAGGTGGAACCAGAGGGAGAATTCCTGCCAGAACCTCAATGCATACTAGATAGAAAGGAAACCCCACTCAGGAACCGAACCATTGCACAGGTCAAGGTGAAGTGGAAACATTTTGGCCCAGATGAGGCTACGTGGGAAATGGAAGATGCCATGAAACATGCATATATGATTTTGTTTACTTCTGAACATACACGTCATATTGATAGATAGAACATCGAGGATAATGTTCCTTTAAGGGGGAGGGAATTGTAACACCATGTTTCCCCCAGTCTGTAAAAATAACTATGTTGGCCAAGAACTATGGCAAACTCAAAGATGTGAATGTTTGATTTGACGGACCTTTGCATAAAAGGTCGATGAATGTAAATTACATAATGAATATGTGTTTCATGACTGCTGAGAGGGGGATGTGCTAAAAGATACCATGATGGCTAATGAGAGGTGGTGGAAGGGACCTCGAATGGTTGCGTTAACTTCCACTGAGCCAGTACCGTACTAGTTTATACTTGCTCACAAACCAAATCAGCTCTCTGATCTTGGAATGGATTTCCCATCAGATTGGTAGGTTGGGAGGCTCCTCAAGAGTTAATGAGGGGATGGGGGTGAACCTCCCATCTGTAACAACCCTCAGACCTGACCATGGATGGTAGAATTCATGCCACATGCAACCTTTCAGACAGAAATTGGAAAGAGAGGAAATGTGGTAGGAGGAGAGCAGTGCATGTGACGGGGATCGCGAAAGAGACTGGAGAAACCCTGGAAATGTAGGGAGTTCTGAATACCATAAGAAGGAGAGTAACCTTCATCTTGGATTATTTTCCTGCATCACGAGAAGGAGAGTAACCTTCGTCCTTGATTTCCGTTGAGCTGGAAGTAGGAGACTGAACCTCAAAGCATCATGGTCTAGCTTAGGGGTGGCTAGTGGTAAATCCATTTGGAGTCACTGAGCCTACGGTTGGGTGGAAACAAGCACCCATATCAGCAGTTGCATCATGCCTGGTAGATCTGATAAGTGTTTTATACCTTGTATTTCGAACTGAATATCATGAATACATGCTTATGTTTATATGGCCATAATAATTTATGTGTAGAATGATTGCCTAGTGTGTTAGACTGGTAATAATGGATGTCTGTGTATGCTTACATGCCATAGTCGGTTTCTTTACAAAGGATTAAGGTTGGGGCATGAAATCACTCCACTGAGAATCGTCTTGTTTGTTTAACTCTCGTAATGTTCCGGGAAGGTTCCTCAAGAGTACTCTTCTCCGGGGATTACCCCATAAACCTTGGAACCGTGTCGAACCTTTACCCAGAGACTCGACTAAGATTCAGGACGATTTCCCAAGAACCATCTAAAGGTTCATGCGATCTGATTATGGAAACCTTATGCAAGGAAGGATAACTCTCAAAGGTCTCAGAGTCATGGGAGTTTGAAGCCTCGAGAAGTTGAATTTTGTGATTCAAGCTCAGAAGGGATAGCGAGCCCAATTATAGAAAGAGAGAATACTCTATCATTTAGTAGATGAACGGTCGGAATCCTTTCAGGAATACCCTAGATCTGTCAATACCGATGGATCTAGAGAAGGAGCACAGGATTTAACACCTCGACCCTTTCAGCCTTCGCATGTAGCGATGGGATCCTGGACCATAGATCCAAGGATCTAACGGAGCCCTATTGATCATTGATATTAGCCTTTGTATAGGAAGGAGAGTAACATTTTGCTGACTCGCGACTTGGATTGGTCAAGGGTAGGGTTGCATGAACTCACGATTCACAAGATCGCTATGTGATTGTGACCGTTGGATCCAAGGCACGGGAGAACCGTTGGATCAGAAATTTCATGGTTATCGCCTATCGGGGGTTCGGAACTTGAGGGAGTTTCTTTTCGATTGTAGAAGTCGTGAAGTTCCAAGTGTCGAGGGATCGTGAAAACACGTGACCCATCCATAGGTGGGGACCGCATGGTTGACAGCTAGCATAACAACAAGCACCCAGAGAAAGGTGGGAACGAGTGATAGGTGATGGACACATGTCGCCTGGGAAGGAGTCAGCCCATTTTTGACTTATCGTATCTCGGGAACTTGTAAAGGAGGAGCATGAGGGTTCAACACTACAACTCGTGAAGTCGCGAGATGCGAGTAGCGCTAATATTTAGCCTAGGAAGTGGGTGACCAGTGGTGGACACGTGTCACCTGGGAAAGAGTCAACCCACTGTTGACTTATCGTGGCTCGAGGTTACGTAGGATGAAGAAGCTGCACCTTGATCGCTAAGGTCATGAAACGCCGAGAGCCGAGTTCTCGTGCGATGGGTGGCGATGACATAGCTCATGAGCAGAGTATAGCGGGGTTGACAAGTGGCATGTGAACATCACTTTGGCAGAGTCCACGCAACATTGACCTCTCGCATCTCAGGGATTCGCGAAGGAGGAGCATGAGAGCTCAACACCTCAACTAGCGAGGTTGCAAGTGGTGCTAGTGTTTGGCCTAGCCTACGGTTACATGTAGAAAGTGCTAGGGAGGAGGGAGCCATACTCGTATAGTATCTCAGGTATCGGTGTTTGGAGAAAGGGGAGTCGAGAGTCTTGATTCTCGACTCACGAGTTGCGAAAGGTGCTTGCGCTAAGGCCAGTTGGTGGTCATTTAGAGGAGGATAAGGGAAGAGAGGGTCTGTTCTAGGCCCCATATAAGTCTCGAGGATTCTATTTCTCGAAGAAAAAGATGAAAAATCTAAGTTGTTGTAGTGGGTGTGTGACACCATGGATCGCGCTCTCGCACAAAGGAGCAAGGGAACTTACGAAGATGTCGAGAAGGGAACGCAAGGATACAAGGTAGATTCTATCCAGAGCGGTGTCGTGCACCTTGTTTTTCAGTTGATTGTAGGAAAGTTAGTCCGCAATAACTGACCCACCCAAGTGACTGGTTTTGTATTCGACCTTTCAGGAAAGTGCACGAAGGGCCTAGAAATGAATTGGGCGAAGTACCTCGTTAACCAGTTGGAACTGGACTGTAGGGAAGTGCAAGATCAATGATAGGAGTTCCACTTTAGCTGGCTTCTAATCCTAATCGCTTTCATCGCATGGGAGATGCTGGAAGGTGCAACCTTCCTGGACATCGATCCCTTTGAACCTATGGCCATGAAGTTCAATACACTATAGTATTCTAGTGACATGAACAAGAAATGGCAGTCAAATGCCTTGTTCCATACCTATTACAACTAGTTGAAGACAACCATCCAGTCTGAGCCTCGTATCACGCCAAATGATCTCCATAGGTTTCAGCCTTTAATGAAATTCAATGCGGACTACCATTTCATTTATATTACAGTGTGCGCTGACGAGCACAAGAAACAACTTAAGTCTTAGTAAAAGCTGACAAAGGAGGACTTAGAAGATATTACTAAAGATTGGTCGATGAACCTCCTCATTCCAACAGACCCTACAGAGATGTCTAACATTGACAGTCCAGAAGTAACACATGATACACCTGGACCTAGCAAGACAAAGACGAATGAAGAAACCCAAGACTTAAGCATTACCTCAGCAAAGCCTGCTTCCATATCACCTGTGCGAGGAGGAGATGACGGAGAGATAGATGGCGCAGAAGTTGAATGGAAGAAAGGCGAGGTTACACTGCCTAGAGATGAGGAGGATCCCTCGAAGAAAAGGAAGGTTTCCCCCCCGAATTCTTCTTCTCAGAAGAAATCAAAAGCCTCTATGACCAAAATGCAGACTACCCTCACCTCAGATGACTTTGATTTCATTGTAGCAACCCTAAATGATGCTTCAATGGAGATAGCAGAGAAGCAAGAGGCTAAGAAGGAGGAGATATACAATCGACTTAAGGTTGAACTTCAAGGGGTGCAGTAGGCACTACAGTCTAGCCGCACATTTTCCACTGTACCTCTGCCATTCGAAACACTAGAATTAGGAGATGAGTCAGCTTAACTACACCGAATTTCTGATACATTCGAAGCTCGCCTTCGACGATCACAGGAGGAAACAATGCAATACATCTAGTATTTAGCACAAGTACAGGGAGACCTTTTAGAGAAACGCAGTACTGTAAAACAGGAAAATCTTGCTCTCTAGGCAAAGTGGGATGAAGAAAAAGTCTAGTTGCTAAAAGAAAAAGAAAAGTTGCTCGCGGAGAAACTCGAAGTAAAGGAAAAGGTCAACAGAGCACTTCACTCTGTGACAGTTATAGAAGTAAAGGCTGGAGAGAGAGTCCCACATTAGGTGGCACAACTTGAATAAGTAATTCAACAACTACAACAATGCATAGCAGATTTGGAGCTACGCGCAATGCCTGAGACCCCGCAAGATGTAAGAGATCAAAGGGAAGAAACCGCTAGCGTAGTTGAGAGACTGAAGGATCTTGTCGGGGAGTGCAAGAAGCTGAGTAACCGCATCGCCCAAACGTATGGGAATCTCGTTGAGAACCCAGAGTTACAGGCACTAAATTTGTATCTCTAGAAAGCGAAGAAGCACGCAAAAACACTACAGGCACAATTGATGGCCCTGTCAGTTGTAGATAGAATGAAAAGATCTCAAGAGCAATGCACCACCCAAACGAAGATCCATACAATCCAGAGAAAATTTATGGAAGTAACTCAACGGCTCCAACCTGTGCAATATAAGGTATTCCAATTGTTCACAGAGGTTGAAAGTTGAGGAGTAGAGCTAGAACAGGTTTTCACTACAACAGAACAGTGCCTAGAAGGGCTAGTGAATGACGTAGTGATCCAGGAGTTCGTCAAGCAAGAGGCCATAGAAAATAAACAAGTCAAAGCATCTCGATCCAAACGCAAGTTGTTCGAAGAAGAACTGATTAGACCAAAGTGACTCGGGACGAGTCATAGGTGAGTGTTGGGGCATGTTGGCCCTTGACCAAGTTTAGGGAGATTCTTGGTCATGTTGAACTATTTTGGGACTTCGACAACCTATCGAAGGAGGAGAAAAAGACGAAGCAGATATCACGGGATCTCGACCCCTTTTTGGGTCCTTTTTAGGATGTGGTAATATGTAACGGGAATGGGATATCGGCCCATGGGTTTACCCATGTTTAGGCCTATTTTGTAATATATAAATAAATGCCTAGGCTATATAGAAGAGGAGAAGTGCATCTATGTGATGTGAGACTGGTTGTGCTAAGTGCTAGTGTGGATTGAAAGGGATTTGTTCCTACTATGAGAGACTTGCAGAGCTAAGTGCAAATGGTTGTAACAGACTGTGGAAGGCTTTGTGTTGTAACGCAAGGAAGAAGGATCTAGCAAGTTGTCCAAATATTTTGTTTTGTGCGGAGTAAGGGTTTGAGGCTCTGTGCTTGTAACTGATTTACTGAAGACAATAAAGAAGAAGAGTTGGTGGACGTAGCCCCAGGGTGGGGGTGAACCACGTAAACACTGTGTTATGTTTCTTTGTGCTTTGTCTTGATGTGTTCACATGTTATTTGCTAAGTGCTTTGATATGTTTAGATAGATCTACTTATGCTTTGTTCCTATTATATGTGAGAATGTTAGATCTGATCTATAAGGATATGCTTAGTGCTTGATCTGCTCGATCTGATCTATTTACTTATGCTAAGTGCTAAAATACATTAGATTAGTGTGAATGCTGCGAAGCTCTATTTTATCAGCGAAGTGGGTATTGATTGGATATTGAGGAACTAATGGTGCTAATTGCTTTATAAAGTATTATACTCACATATCTATGTCTCATCTAAGGTTGCATAAACTTGAGTCTTGCAACCACACTTACGTCTACCTCGGGTGAGACTTCATCTTCTTCGCAGGTGTTGCCGAAAGGGCCGATAGTTAGGGCTTTGTTGGTGTGTCGTTGTAGCGTTTAACCCTGGGTCTTCCTGGTGAAAACTCCCTTCCCTTGGGCCTGATATCCACTCCAGATCACATTACAAACCCAAGAGAAATATGGAAATACTGTTGTTGCAGAGAGCGCAGAGTCGAAGGTCAAAAATAACCAAAGGCTATTTGAAATTTTCCGCAAGGAGTGCATGCAGAGACCCTTTTGGAAGCCTTGAATTTGCAAGTGAAAGCTCAGAAGTGATAGAAACTTTGAAGTGTTCAAAGGGAGATAGAGGTCAAAATCATCCTGTGAGAGTTCAGTTCAGGAGGGAGGATGCCATGTCATTAGGCAAGAATTCCTTGTGGAGTTGAAAACAGACGGTGGAATCGCTTCAAGGAGAAGTGACGAAGTTTCGTGGGCCATTGGATCTAATAGACTAGCGAAGGGATTAAGACTGAGTGTCTTTCAACACCCATAATCTCAGGAGGAACCCATCACCTGGGAGTTGAGGATCAACGGGAGCCATTGATCACGTTTTATTCGAGCCATCATATTTCCTCGGGGTTTCGAGATTCATGGGGTTGGAAGGCAGATCAATTCCTAGGTTGTTCCAAGTCCTGAGTCATGAGGTATAAGGCAGGAAATCCAAGCCATTGGATCTCAGCGGTAGGAGAACCGTTGGATCAACCCCCCCCCATGTCATATCACATATCGAGGTTTCGAGGTGTATAAACCTTTGTTGTGATCATGGAGGTTACAAAACGTCGAATGTTGAATTCACGTGCGACAGGTGGTGATGACGTAGTGTGCATAAAAGGTGAAAGAGAGCGATAGTTGGCATGGACACATTGCTTGGGAGGATTCAACACTCTGTTGACTTATCTCTTTTCGAGAATTCGCAAGGTAGGAGCATGGGAGATCAATACTCCAACTCGCGAATTTGCAAGTTGCAGAAGGAACTTACATTTAGGCATGGGTGTGGTCCTATCGGACTAGGGACTGAAGAGAGGGGGCTTACACCTTAGCCCATTCGCATTTCGCATTTCGGTGATTGCTGAGAGTTGTGGCATTACACTCGGATTGTCCAACTCGCGAGACTCGAAATCATTGGGGTCTTGGACAAGGGGTTTAATTAACCCTTGTTGTGGTCTAGTGAAGATCCTGTGTGGATCTCAGGCCCGAGGGTAGGGGGTCTGCACCAGTTGTGGTATCAGAGCATAGAACAAATTCTTTTCTTTCTGTAGTAGAGAGAAAAGAGGAATTTTACATCCATGCCACCGAGAAGAAGAGAGAGGAAAATACATGATCCATCAATGGAAAGAGAGATGCATGAATTACGTGCCAGGCTTGATGCTATGGAGAAAACACTGAGACAAATAGTTGACGCAGGAGATATTAGTGAAGATGAAAGTGAAAATGAAGCTGGAGACGAAGGAGAAGAAATTGCAGTCGGAGATGATGCAAAAGAACGCTTATTCAGAGTTGTTGCAAGAATAGGTTCCAGGGAAAAAATGGACATTCCAATGTACGAAGTCAACTTAGACATTGAAGATATTCTAGATTGGATTAGGGCTCTAGACAAACACTTCAACTATGAGGATGTCGAAGAAGAAAAACAAGTTAAACATATCATTACCAAAATTAAAGGGCATGCATCACTGTGGTGGGATGAACTGCAGGATGATAGGCGTTGCAAGGGAAAGCATAAAATCAAGAGCTGAGATAGAATGGTTGCAAAAATGAAAGCCAAATTCATACCCAGGGGTTATCAAATCAATCTATTTTGGAGGATGCAAGATTTGAGGCAGAATTTGATGACAGTGAAATAATACACCGAAGAGTTTTATAAAGTAAACATCCGAGTAGGTCATCGGGAAAGTGATGATGAGAAAGTTTCCAGGTATATGAATGGTCTACGATATGATATTTAGGATGAGATGAGCATGATGACCATCCGAACTGTAGAAGATGCTTATCAGTTGGCTTTGAAAGCTGAAGAGAAGCTCAGCCGAAAGAAAGGTCAAATAGGCCGAGGTAGAAGTCAAAGCAGAGGCAAGATAATTACCCAAGACAGAACTCAAAAGCCTAAAGAAGAGGGGAAGAAACCACAAACTCAGTCTAAGAGAGGAGGAAGCTCATAGGGGAGGAAGTATGCTGATAGAAATAGGTTTCCTCGGGCCAGAGGAAGAGGAAGAGGTAGAGGAGGCGAAGTGAAATGATTTGTCTATGGAAAAATCGGACATAAATCCTATGAGTGTCCAAATAGGAAGAAAGGTGGTGAAACTCTCATTGTCGAAGCTCAAGGACAGGATGTTGAGGCAAAAGACGTTGAGGGTGGAAGATATTTGATGATGAGGAAAGTTCTCTTGAATCCAGAGAAGGAGCTAGAGAACCCAGCCCAAAGAAACAATCTATTTCGAACTGCTTGCAAGACCAAAGACAGGGTATGCAAGGTCATAGTGGACAGTGGTAGTACAGACAATCTTGTATCTACGGAAATGGTAGAAAAGATGGAGCTGGAGACTGTTATATGTCCCCCTTGGGAATCTTTCCTTTCTCAAATGTGCAAGAATCAAATCACCAACTTCAAATTGAAGTTCTCGCTTGTGTTGATCTGCTCTATGCTTGTACTCTTGAATTGAACTCTGCAACCGCTCCCTAATTATGTTGTGAAGCTCTTTCATTCCTTCTGCAAAGTCCTCTGCACTAACACTCCTGAATTCAGCTTGTTCTGAATCCTTCAACTCAGAAACTCCCCTTGGATGCATTCCATATACAGTCTGGAATGGACTCTGCCCTGTGCTTCTATTGAGTGAATCATTGTAAGCGAATTCCATCTGTGGCAGAATGTGATCCCATTTATTGTGGTGTTCAGTCACTAAGCTTCTTAACAAATCTCCCAAGATCTTGTTTACGACCTTTGTCTGTCCATCCGTCTAAGGATGATACGCTGAGCTAAAAGACAAGTTTGTCACCAGCTTCTTCCATAAGGTCCTCCAGAAATGTCCCATGAACTTGGTATCTCGATCAGAAACAATACTCTTTGGAAAGCCGTGAAGTCTGACAACTTCCTTGAAAAACAGGTTCACAATGTGAGTTATGTCACTAGTTTTCTAGCATGGTATGAAATGTTCCATGTTTGAAAATCTGTCCACCACTACAAAGATTGAATCATATCCCCTTTGCATCCTTGGCAGTCCTAATATGAAATCCATGCTCACTGCATCCCACGACCTTTCGGGTATGGGTAAGGGTTGGTATAAACCTGTGTTCTGCCTCTTTCCCTTCATGTGCTGGCAAATTCTACATCTATCCACAAATTTCTTCACATTCATTCTCATCCCCAACCAGTAATACAAGCCATTCATCTTTGAGAATGTTTTTTCATGACTGAAGTGTCCAGCCAATCCTCTGTTGTTCTTCTCCTTCGGCATATTCTCCCTCATGGATCATTTCAGAATACATAGCTGATTACCTTTGAACAATAATCCATCCTGGATCATGTATTCGGTCCATTGTCTTCTATCCCTGAGAATTGGATTCTCATATGCCTCTTTGAAATCTGGATCATCCCGGTACAATTCTTTGAGGTTATCAAAACCCAAAGTCTTGACTCTGAATTCCTGCATAAGTAAACATTTCCTGCTCAAAGCGTCAGCAACTTGTTAGTAGTTCCAAAAATATGCTTAATCGCAAAAGTAAAATTCTGCATGAACTCAACCCATTTAGCATGTTTTTGGCTCAACTTCTCCTGTCAAGTCATGAATTGCAAAGCATGATTATCGATGTAAAAAACGAACTCTTTGGGAACCAAATAGTGCCTCCATTTCTTCAACGCTTGTATGACTGCGTAGAATTCTTTGTCATATGCGGAGTACTTGATCTTTGCTTCATTCAGTTTTTCACTAAAATACGTGATCGGCCTGTTGTCTTGACTCAAGACCACTCCAATGGAAAATCCACTCGCGTCACACCTAACCTGGAATGTATTGCTGAAATATGGAAAAACTAGAATCGGTTGCTCAATGATCTTCCTTTTCAGCAGGTTGAAGATCTTCTCCGCTTCGTCTGTCCAGTGAAAAGATTTATGCTACTTTTTCACTGTATCCATCATCGGTGCACTAATTTCACTGAAGTTTCGGATGAATTTCCTGTAGAAGCTAGCCAATCCGTGGAAGCTTTGAACTTCGAATACGCTCTTCGGCGGTGGCCAATCCTTAATAGCCTTTACCTTCTCCGGATCCATTTTCAATTCATTTGCAGAGATAACAAAACCCAAATAAATGAATTATGTCCTCATAAATGACGATTTTTTCATATTGATCAGCAATTTCTCTTACTGCAATCTCCTCATCACGGCAGCTAAATGATTAAAATGTTCTTCTTTAGTTTTGTTGAAGATTAATATATCATCAAGATATACAATCACAGATTTTCCAATGAAGTCCTTTAGAACCTCGTTCATTAACCTCATGAAGGTGCTCGATGCATTTGTCAAGCCAAATGGCATGACAAGCCATTCGTATAACCCCTCATTGGTTTTGAATGTTGTCTTCCATTCATCACCTTCCCTCATTCTAATTTGATGGTATCCKCTTTTCAAATCAATCTTTGAAAAATATTTTGCTCCGCTCAAGCAATCCATCAAGTCATCCATCCTTAGCAAAGGAAACCTATATCTGATGGTAATCTTATTGATTTCCCTCAAGTCAGTACACATTCTCCAACCACCATATTTCTTTGGGTTGAGCACTGTCGAAAAAGCGCATGGACTCAAGCTCTCCCGAATCAATCCTTTGTCCATCAAATCCTGGACCCGTCTCTTAACTTCTTCATTTTCCTGCGACGTCAACCAATAAGCTGCTTTGTTTGGAAAACTAGCTCCAGGTATAAGATCAATGTGATGACTTATACTCCTGATAGGTGGAAACAAGTAGGGTATTTCGTCCACTATTATATCAGCAAATTCTTCTAGCAACTCTTGGATTTCTTCCGGCAAGTCATCTATTTTCATACTGGTCAAAACAATTTTGGGTTTCCTAACCACAATAATTTATGTATCTTCCTTCTTCTTAACCTTCTTAAGAAGTTCCTTCCCATTCATGAGAAGTACGGTGTTGTTCACCTCTGGTACCACTTCTTTATCCTTAATAGGCAGCAACATGTGCATTCTACCATTTTTTCCAAAGTGTATGTGTTCTTTTTCCCATCATGCACCACATTTCTGTCATATTTCCATGGTCTACCCAGCAATAGATGAAAAACATCCATGGGGATGACATCACACAAAATCTCATCTTTATATCCCCTTATTTTAAATTCAACTAAACATTGTTTAGTGACATTTACCTGATGTCCTTTTTGCATCCATGAGACTTTATACGGGCTTGGATGTGCAATAGTCTCTAGCCCCAGCTTTTCTACCATTTCTGTAGATACAAGATTGTCTGTACTACCGCTGTCCACTATGACCTTGCATACCCTGTCTTTGGTCTTGCAAGCAGTCCGAAATAGACTGTTTCTTTGGGATGGGTTCTCTAGTTCCTTCTCTGGATTCAAGAGAACTTTCCTTGTCATCAAAGATCTTCTGCCCTCAACGTCTTCTACCTCAACATCCCATCCTTGAGCTTCGAAAATGTGATTTTCACAACCTTTCTTCCTATCTGGACATTCATAGGATTTATGTCTGATTTTTCCACAAACAAAGCATTTCACTTCGCCTCCTTTGCCTCTTCCTCTTCCTCTGGCTCGAGGAAAACTATTTCTATCATCATACTGCCTCCCCTGTGAGCTTCCTCCTCTCTCAGACTGAGTTCGTGGTTTCTTCCCCTCTTCTTTAGGCTTTTGAGTTCTGTCTTGGGTAATTGTCTTGCCTCTTCTTTGACTTTTGCCTCGGCCTCTTTGACCTTACTTTCAGCTGAGCTTCTCTTCATCTTTCAGAGCCAACTGATAAGAATCTTCTACGGTTTGGATGGTCATCATGCTCATATCGTCCTGAATATCATATCGTATACCATTAATATACCTAGCAACTTTCTCATCATCACTTTCCCGATGACCTGCTCTGATGTTTATCCTGTAGAACTCTTCGGTGTATTCTTTCACCGTCATCAACTTCTGCCTCAAATTCTGCATCCTCCGAAATAGATTGATTTGATAACCACTGGGTGTTAATTTGGCTTTCATTTTTGCAACCATTCTATCCCATCTCTTGATTTTCTGCTTTCCCTTGCAATGCCTATCATCCTGCAGTTCATCCCACCACAGTGTTGCATTCCATTTAAGTCTAGTAATGGCATGTTTAATTTTTTTGTCTTCCTCGACATCCTCATAGTCGAAGTATTTGTCTAGAGCCCTAATCCAATCTAGAAGTTGTTCAACGTCTAAGTTTCCTTCGTACATTGGAATGTCCATTTTTTCCCTGGCACCTATTCTTTCAACATCTCTGAATAAGCGTTCTTCTGCAGCAGCTCCGACTGCAATTTATTCTCCTTTGTTTCCAACTTCATTTTCACTTTCATCTTCATTGATATCTCTTGCGTCAACTCTTCTCCTCAGTGTTGTCTCCATAGCATCAATACTGGCACGTAATTCACACATCTCTCTTTCCACTACTGGATCAGGTATTTGCCTCTCTCTTCTTCTCGGCAGCATGGCTGTAAAATTCCTCTTTTCTCTCTGCTACAGAAAGAAAAGAATTTTTTATGTGCTCTGATACCACAACTGGTGCAGACCGCCTACCCTCGGGCCTGAGATCCATGTAAGATCTTCACTAGACCACAACAAGGGTTAATTAAACCCCTTGTCCAAGACCCCAACAATTTCGACTCTCGCGAGTTGGAAAATCCGAGTGCAATGCCACAACTCTCAGTAATCACCGAAACATGAAATGTGAATGGGCTAAGGTGTAATCCCCCTCTCTTCAGTACCTAGTCTGATAGGACCACACCCATGCCTAAATGTAAGCGCCTTCCGCAACTTGCGACTTCGCAAGTCGGAGTATTGAGCTCCCGTGCTCCTACCTTACAAATTCTTGAAACACGATAAGTCAACAGAGTGTTGACTCCTCCCAAGAAATGTTTCCACGCCAACTGTCCCTCACTTTCACCTTTTCTGCACACTACGTCAGCACCACCTGTCATGTGTGACTTCGACGTTCGGTGTTTCATAACCTTCGTGATCACACAAAAAGGTTTATACACCTAGAAACCCCAATACGTGATATGACGTGGGGGGGGCGGGGGGGGGGTTGATCCAACAGTTCTCCTACCGTTGAGATCCAAGGACTTGGATTTCCCACCTTATACCTCATGACTCGGGACTTGGAACGACCTAGGAATTAGTCTGCCTTCCAACCCCATGAATACCGAAACCCTGAGGAAATATTATGGCTCGAATAAAACATGATCAACGACTCCCATTGATCCTCGACTCCCAGGTGATGGGTTCCTCCTGATCTTATGGGTGTTGAAAGAAACTCAGTCTTAATCCCTCCGCTAGTTTATCAAATCCAACGGCCCACGAAAATTCATCACTTCTCCTTGAAGCGATTCCACCGTTCGTTTTCAACTCCACGAGGACTTCTTGACTAATGACATGGCGTCCTACCTCCTGAACTGAACTCCTGCAGGATGATTTAAACCTCTGTTTCCCTTTGAACACTTCAAAGGTTCTACCACTTTCGAGCTTTCACTTGCGAATTCAAGGTTTCCAAAAGGGTCTCTACATGCACTCCTTGCGGAAAATTTCAAATAACCTTTGGTTATTTTTTACCTTCGACCCTGTGCTCTCTACAACAACAGTCTTTCAATATTCCTCTTGGGTTTTTAAAATCCAATACCTCACCTAGCCTACGTGCACCTTGCATGGATCTGTACCTTGCTAGCACTTCTACCTGTAAATACACAATTGAATACTTTCTGAGAGTTGTGAGATGAAACCTAGAACTTGGTTGATGCACTCCTTGCGAACCCTCCACTGCACTCTTTGCAGGAGTTCTCAGAAAGAGAAACAACTGAAACTCATTCTCCCCTTATATAGAATTCAAACATTCAACAAAGAATTCTAGAGTCTGCACACACACATATCATTGAAAGAAAATGCATACATAGAATGCAAACAAGCTTGTAACATACCATTTAATAGGTGATTCCAACAACCATAACACACACATAGATTTGGAATCAAATCTTTCTTCTATTAATTCCAGTGCTCTTGTACATGGTAAATAACAAAAACTAAAATGCATAAAATTCTCTGCTCTCTTTTATTCTCCTCTGCAGCTCTACAACTTACGAATTCTGAATTATGTTGTTTTAATGATACAAGGGTTGAGGGTGTCTATCGTGTGTTTTCCCTCCTAAGCCCCTAAAACTGTCTAATCTATCATTTAAATATACCTACTTGCATTAAACACACATAAATTCCTATTACATCCTACGGATAGGAACATATGCTCCAAAATCAGTTTGGATCTTCGAGGCATAAATGAAACTGCACTTTCCTCCTATCCATTACATTAATGTTTTAGATTTTGAAATTCACAACGTTTTCACAAAAACGTATTTAATTGCAATTGTGCGTCCAATTGTCCCCTTGGTTTTTTAGGTATGCACTTTGGCTTTATATGATGCTCCTGCATCACTACCCCTATGCCAACAAAATGTTTCTCTGAACTTTGTTAAATATTAGGATCTCCAAAAAACTCCTAACTTCTATAACATTAGTAGGAGTGAGCCATTAAAAAAGGCCTCTATATTTATAGGATTAATATTCAAATCACCTTCACCAATTGCATCTCCTAAGTACAACAAGGATTGCAAAGAAAAATCACATTACTCATTTATGTTTTCTATCAAATGATGTTTCTTTTGTATCTACAATACTTACTTCATATGTAACACATGTTCCTCCTAAGTAGAAATCGAGATCAAAATGTCATCCAATTAAACTATGGAAAATGAATCTATCAATCGATGCAACATGTCATTCCTTAAACACATAAAAATAGTGGGTGCATTACTCAAATTGAAAGGAATTACTAACCATTCTTATAGACCTTGCTTTATCTTGAAGAAATTCTTCCAAGTGTTGTCTTCCTTGATCCAAACTTGATGATATCCAAATTTAAAATCCATCTTGGTGAACTAGTGTTTTTCATACTATAGTTTATATTACAAGTCATTGATTAAGGGAAAAAGGTATTGATTCTTAAGAGTGATCTTCATTATAGATATATAGTCAATGCACATTCTCAAAGTCCATCCTTCTTTGATTCCAAAATGATTGAGGAACTGCATGGTGAGGTGCTTGGTCTTACGACTCCTTTCTCCAAAAAAATCCTTGTAACTACTTCACTTTATTTGACTCCAATATGGACTATCTATACAAATCTCTATTTGGTAAAGGGGAACATATTAGTGATTGTATCTCATTCTCCACTTATCTTAGGTGGCATTAATTTTGGATCTTGGAACACTTCTTTGTATGCTTGTGAATGATCTTCCAATTGAATCTTCTATTATTTTTTATATCCTTAGGAGGGCACCTTCACAACCTCTAAGTTGGTGTCTTTTTGGTTCTATCTCAAGAAAATATGTGTATACTTATTGGTTGAGTTGATCAATCTCTTAGCTTGGTGTGCACTCACCAAAAATATCTCAGAATTCTCTTGTGCATACAGATGATAAAATATTTTCCATCCTTAATTAGGTAGCATTGGTTTTCCCTTATCATGAAGAGATTAACCCTCATATACATATAGGATCTACCAAACACTACACCACATAAATCCAGAGGCATTATATTGAATTCCATTTGAACAATAAATTTACATTGGTAACAAATATAATCTTACACTACTTGATAGCTTTTAACTCTGCATCCTTATTCACCCAACCCAAATGGTATAGATGAGGATGATCATGCATTTCTAATCCAAACTTACTTATGAGGTCCTTTGCAATGAGGTTTTCCTATGAACCAAAATTGAACATAACATTTATTTTTTTCCTCTTGATTTGAATCTAGATATGGAATAGCTTCACCATCTCCTTCTCCTCTTTGTGATGGAGGATACTCAAGTTCATTTGTTTCTACAATATTGTTTAGAAATTGTTTTTTTCCAAATCTAAGTTGATTTATATATCCCTTCCCACTTCCACTAGAAGATTCTTCTTCTTAGACTACTCCTACTTTTCACTCTTGGGATTCGAATATATATGTAGTTTCCAACATTTTTATTTTGTCTGACCATCTGTGTTGCAATGATTACAATGGTTATTAGGGTCCCTACACACCTATGCAACTAGTGTTGACAATGTTCTTATTTTTCCCTTTTCCTTTCTTATTCTCACTCTTATTGGAAGATCCATATTGGTTGACTTCTTAAAACCATTTGGCTACCTCTTCTTATTTATATCTTCAATGTAATGGGAATGCACACAAGCCTCATCTATTGTCTTAGGATTAAACATAATAACTTTCCTTAGTATGTGACTATGAATACCAACTAAGTACTTAATGGCCATGTCTAGGTCTCGTGGATTTATTCCCGACTAAATGGATTACTTATAGAACTCGATAGTGTACTCTTATACACTCTATTTTTTCCTATAACAATAGTATTTCCACTAGGAGCGGAAGGTGTAGGGGGGGGGTCATATATGGTCCCGATGGAAATCAATTTTTTCAATTTTCATGGGGCCTCAAATGCACTTTAAATAACCAAAAATAAATCCTAGCAATATATATGGGGATAAAACTCATCGGAGGAAAAAATAACTTGGGTATCAATGTCAATGGAGACTCAGAGTTGATCATCAAAGGTATGTGTAGGCTCAACAAAAGTAATCATCCAAATATCCAAAGAATATCAAAGGATCGAAGTTGAGTAACAAAATTTCCATTATGTTGACTACTACCATGTCTTTCGTCGAAAAAATGGGGAGGCTAATTCACTAGCTAAGGAAGCTAGACATATGGATTAAGGAACTCTAAGGTCAAATGAAAATTTCTCCAGCCACTTTCTGCCTTAAACATATGCAAAATCAAAAAATATTTGTGGTTGATGTGACCCTCAACCTATTGATCATTGAATTAATACACTTGGATAAACATTATGACCCTACCTCTTCTCTTTCATGAATGCATTGCAAAACATGGAACATGCTTCATCATATCCCATGCCAATATTTATCAACTCTTAGGCTCCCTCTCTATTCAAATATGGGATATCACACATGCTTGTCGTCACTCTATGCCATGGGAAATATCTCTGCTTCTCTTCTGTTTGATCCGACATGGGTTTTTGCATGTGGCTCCAGGGTCTGGTTCTACAATATTCTGAACGATCTCCATACAAGTACTCCTCCATATGGTCCATCGTGTGTGTTCACATGGGAGTTCCATCATAGCCTTTAACTATTTCTGGTGGATTGGCCTCTAGCAAATTTAGGTGTTCGCTAATAAGTTGGTTTTATCCTTTCTGTATTTGGTTTCTAAGTTTAATTCTCAATCGATATTACACCCATGACTCCCTAACCTCTCTCAAATCCCAATTCTCCATGTGGTGATGCAGTCGACCCCTCTTCCACTTCTCAAACTATGAGATGGAAACCATGAAAGGGAAATTTCGATTACAACAACAAGAGATGGTAGCCTTGCATGAATCCAACACCCAGATGGTGAAAAAAATCCAGGACAAAGAAGAAAGGAGGGATAAGGAGGCATCGATTGTATTGAAGAAATTCAATAGACACTCCAAGAAAATTCATGCCCTCAGCAAGGAAATTCGCGAGATAAAACATGGAAAAAATCAACAACAAGCATTATCTCCTTCTATGGGTTCCCAAGTCTCTTGTGAATTCAATAAGCACCTACAACATCAGACAGACTGTAGCAAGGATGAATACACTCAGGGATAGGTGGATATAGTTCAAAAGATCAAATAACTCGGCTTTCATTCAACGTCGAATTGATTTTTTGTTAAACTCCTATGTTCGAGTATACTCTTGGCAGTATGAAATTTTTTTTGTAGATAATGTAGTAGTCATATAGCATCTAAGGTTGTTCATCTCTTTTGTCATGCTGAAGGTTTCTCTACAGCTTGGGAATTTTTTGTAAACTCTAGTTTATTTAATATTGTTGCAACCCCCTTTTATAATACAATCTTATCTATTTTTGTTAAAAAAATAGTATTTCCACTAAATTTTGTATTCCTTTTCAAACTTGATAGGGTAAACCTAAGAATTAAGGGGTTTTTTTAATACCTCCACTTAGTTACTGGTGGGTCTCCCCCCAATTTAAGTACCTATGTGCTCTAAGGAATTTTTTGCATGGTTTTTCGGCTTCACTCTAGAAAAAAATATTTTATTATCCTCTTGCATATTATATACATTGAAATACACTTCTAATTGTTGCAGACAATAATTCAATTTAAGTGCATATACCTTACCTCCATAGGTCTTGATCTCAGCCTTGTTTTTCATTTTGAATAAGTGTTAGGAATATCGGTTATTGAATTTCTCATTTTTGAGTTTTGGTTCTTCCTTCTCTTTCCTTAGCTCCATGACATTATAGGTTCTCATGAAATCCATGTTTCTCTTAAAAGGGTCAATATTTTTTTTCTCAAGAGTAGCCATGAGTAAGGTCATACTTTTGGAAATATTGGCTACCCAATATTTCATCCTTGTGAATCTTATTTGAGCTTCATTGATGGGTCCTTCCCAATTCTCATATTCCATTTCTATTTTTGAGGGACCAAAAATTCCCCAAAAGGCGAGGTCTAATCCAAAATTGTATTAAGGAAAAAGATTGATCGGTTAGAGTTGATTGAGGTGGTTGATGGGGCCAAGTCAATGTGAGATAACCAACCAAATGAAAATGGATGGAGAAGAGAAAATACTAGATTTTTTCAATAAGATTGGTATCAACTAACACACATGTTGATGATAGGAGAAAATGAAAAGAAAAATAGATCGGTTGAATTAATATTGATTGAAGGATTGGTGAGAGGTGTTAACCAAATAACTATATCGATATGGAAGGATGTCAATGACAGTATTGTCTATGTGACATTCATGGTTTGTCGAGATGACAATTGGTTTTAGTTACCAAGGGAATATGAACCATTAGTTATAAGAAGGTTAAAAATCAATCGTTGAATCCTAGAGACGGCCCATAAGAAGATAGAATGTTGAATGAAGTTAGGTTATTGGATTAGAAGATTTAGAAACTTCTTGGTCATTGGGAAATCAAATGAGGGATCGTAGTTGAGGAAGGAGAATAAGGTCCTTAAGGAAAAGAAGGAATTTGATTTCAAATTTCTAGAAGTGTTAGACACTATAAATGAAATCCCGTGGATGGAAATTCCTAGTGGTCGTAAGTATTTGTAGGTCAACAAAATCATATACTTAAATTGATATGTAGTTTCTTCCCCATAAAGCTTCTCCCTAAAATCATTGTTATATTGTGTGATGAATAATGTATGTGACTATTTGTTTCTTTGTTTTGTAATTACTTAACTAAGAAACATATTTAAGCCATAATATTAACAAGACTTAGTAGTTGTAGTTTAATGGAATTTGTGGTGTAGTTACATTGAACGATTATAAAAAAAGGAATCATTGAACATCCACCACCTATCAAGAGGTGGTATGGTTTGTTGCAATTAGTGGTGTGTGTTATTGTTTGTAGCTCAGACAGGTATTTCGATAAGGGTGTCTATTTGTGGAAATCATCATTAAATGTATCCTATACTTTTCCTAGAATTCACTTTATTAATTTATTAATAAAGTGAATGTCTTTTTATAAAGTGACTTTTAATTAATAAAGGGACTAAGTTAAAGTCACTTAATGATTTAATTAAAAGAGAGTCGTTGATCTCACGATCTAATCTTGATTGTTGAGATTAGGTAAATTGCTCAATACAAAATAGAGAGAGGGTAAAGGAAAAGACACAATCAATTTTCATTTTGAAAGTCACATGAGGTGAAGGAGAATAATCAGAATTGATTTTTCAACTTGGCGAGAAAGAAAAATAGGTTGCATGCATCTCGAGGTAGCACGGATCTCATGGGTGCGTCTTTTGAGGTAGCATGGAAATTGAGGCAACACGTCTTTTGATGCAACACATCTTTTGAGGTCTCATATATTTTGAGGAAGCACGCCTTTTGAGGAAACAAGGATTTTAAGGAAGCACACATTTTGAGGTAGGATGGAAATTGAAGTGGCACATCTTTTGAGGCAGCATGGATTTCAAGGAAACACGTCTTTTGAGGTAGCATGAATTTTGAGGCAACACATATTTCAAGGTAGATGCATTTATTGCACCAGGTACAGATCTATACAAACAACCTCAGTGATTGGAAGCACGCAAATCAAGGCAACGTTGTGGTTCAGGTTTGCAGATTTTGTTTGTGGTTTTAATTTCTCAAAGCCATTTTCCCTGTGAAGGAATATCTTGTAATTTTTTATGTTATTTGATGAAGAATTGATTTGGAAGAGTAGAAAAATTATTATGTATTGTGTGTGATTGCTTTCTTAATTTTTCCACTGCATGCAAGAGTTAATTATTTTAGCAAAGTATTTAATTCTAATATGCTTACTTAGTTAGTTGATATATAGTAAATTTAACTGGTATCATAGCTCTTTCTATGAGAGAAAAGAAGATCTATTGTATTCAGTGCATATTTCTTCAACAGGTTAAAGGACAAAGCATATCTATTGTATTCAATACAGATCAACCATGTCAGTAACCAGTCTGAAGGTTGAGGATCGACTAGATGGGGTTTCTAACTTCTTTTCTTGGAAAGCAAGACTCTCGATGAACTTGAAGGAATAGGACTTGTGGGAAGTCGTGACCAACCCTCTCCCATCTCCAACACATACCTTGGGGGGTACACTAGTAGTGGTAGACACTGTAGTGTAGGAAACATGGGATAAGAATGATATAAAGGCACAGAGGGTGATCCTTGAAGCCATAAAGGATCATTTGATCCCTCATGTTGCATAAAAGACCAGATCTAAGGAGATTCTTGATGCCCTTGTGTCACTCTTTCAAAGTGACAATATGAGTCGGACAACGATCCTCAAAACCAACTTAGAGAATGCAAAATGTCCAACTCAGACAATGTAACCAGTTACCTTATGAGGACTACACGGATTTATGACCAACGTGCAACTATAGGAGAGATAGTCCTGAATGCAGAGTTTGTAAATGTTGTTGTGAATGGGTTTTCCAAGGCTTGAGAACCATTCATCATGGGAATCTATGCTAGATAGAAACTTCCCAGTGGAAGAGACTTTGGGATGACTGCATTCAGGAGGAGACTCATAGAGAGTCCATATCTAGCAAGTAGGGAGGAGGTGTAACAGATGACAATTTATCCCTTGCCAGCAAGACAAAGAAAGGAAAAGGAAAAGTTGTCAATAAGGTTGAAAATTAGGGAGGGACAACAATCTGGGTAGAAGAGAGATATGAGAAAGATCAAATGCTATATCTGCCATAAGAATGACCATTTTTCTTCTCAGTGTCCACAGAGGAAGAAATGTAAGGGGAAGTCATAGACAGTTGCAGCTACAATGGAGACATAGTTGAGGGAACTTGAATCCAAGTTTGAGAATGATTGTGCATTCATGTCTTGTATTTCCACTGGCACTACTCCCAAGATTTATTGGTACTTGGATAATGGCGCCTCCCACCACATAACAAAGGCTAGAGAGATATTCAACATATTTTCAGAGAATGACTTAGATCTCCAAATAGAGCTTGCCAATGAGACCAATTATGAAGTCAAGGGTCAGGGGAGGATGCAATTCAAGTTGGATTCAGGGGGGTCCTTTGATGCACAGGAGGTACTCTATGTACATGGCCTGAAGAAGAACCTGTTGTCCATATCAGTCATGTAGGAAAAAGTTTATGAGGCTAACTTCCAGAGAGGGCAGTGTTCATTCTCTTAGAGGGATCCAGTCTAGACACTACTATGAGGATTGGATTCCAAGATGGGAACCTTACAGACTTTAGGGCCAGCCTACACATGCATTGTTTCACACCAATGAGATCTTGTGCGATTTGTGGCACATGAGGATGGGTCATATCCATCACAGAGCTCTACCATTACTGAGGTAGATGGTTACTAGACTTCCATAATTCAATTTGGACCTACAGGGGGTGTGAAAAGGATGCACACTTGGAAATAATTTCAAGGAAACCTTTCCGAGAAGCGAGACTCTATCCAAGGGCATGTTGGATTTGATTCATTCAAATGTTGGCAGGCCTATGCCAGTAGTTTCAATGAAGGTTGCATCCTACTATGTGACATTCATTGATGAATTCTCTAGGAAGACTTGGATCTACTTCATGAAGACCAAGGATGAGTTCTTCAGTCACTTCCAATCTTTCAAAGCTCAAGTGGAGAACATGATAGGAAGGAAGATCAAGGTATTGAGGACAGATAATGGGGGTGAGCTCACCTCTACATAGTTCAATTATTTATGCAAGGAGGTAGGGATCAAGAGGGAGAAGACAATGTCCTACAACCTGCAACAAAATGGTGGGGTACAATGAGGATTCAAAGGCCTACATAATGTTCTTTCCAGATCATCATAGGAAAATGGTGAGTCGAGATGTAAAGTTCAAGGATAACTTGGCATCTAGGAAATTTCAGGACCTACCAATAGTTGCAGAGGGGCCACATGAGGTGGGCCCAAAGCATTAGCCAAGAGTAGAGACTTCTGGTGCAGGGAGACAGACTCTAGTGGAGGTGTAGGAGCAGTTATCCCCTTCGAATTCAGTCAAGAGGCCTAGGTGGTTTAAGAAAAACTTGTGGGATGCTTGGGAGCATGTTGAGCCTCCCAAGTCCACATTCAGGGAGAGAAAACCTTTGCAAAAAATTTCACATTATATTGATCTGATGATCAACATCATACACTCAGATCCCTCCATCTTTGAGGAAGCATCCAACCAACATGTGTGGAGCGATTCCATGGTGGAGGAGCACAACTCCATCATGAGGAATGATGTCTAGGATATTGTGTTGAGACCAGAGGGGAAGTTAGTTGTGACTTCTTGGTGGCTTTACAAGGTAAATAATGCAATAGATGGAAGTGTGGATAAGTACAAGGCTAGATTTTTGGCTTGTGGGTTTTCTCAGAGAGAGGGAGTAGACTGCGAGGAGACTTTTTCTCTTGTAGCCAGATACTCATCTATTCGAGCAGTTATCTCCATAACTTCTGAGATGGGTTGGAGAATTCATAAGATGGATGTGAAGATTGCCTTCCTCAATGACATCATTGAGGAAGATATCTACATTGAGAATCCGTAAGGTTTTGAGGTCCATGATAGGGAGACACATGTATGTAAGCTTAAGAAATCCATGTATGGACTCAAACAGACACCCAGGGCTTGGTACTCCAGGATCGACAATTATTTGCAGGGAATGGGCTTCACCAAGAGCGATGTATATCCCAACTTGTACTTATTCCTAGTTGGATCTAAGGTCTTGATCTTGGTGTTGTATGTGGATGATCTTATTCTAATACATCAGGCCAATGCATTATTTTCTGGTACTTGAGGTTTGGTAGTGATTCGGTGATATCTTCCTCGAACAGGGGACGTATACTTTGTGTTACACGTCAAAATTACTCAGCTAGATAAGTGTCGCATGTTCCTCTCAATTGTCGTAAGTGTCGCATCTTCCTTACAACTTTCGCAAGTGTCACAATTTGGTCACAAGTGTCGCAAATGATGTTCAGACATACTTCCATGTCAACGACACTAAGGAGACACTTATAACTCTCATATGCTTGATCAAAAGAAGGAGAACTGGTTTACTGAAGTTAAATAACTCTTGACACCTGAAGAGAGCCCTGGAACAAAGGTTTTGAGGAGGAGCGCTCCCCTATTTCATCCCTAGAAGCGTTGGCGCTCCCCTACAAGGCTTCAGGGAGCGTTATAATGCTCCCCAGCCCCCTCTGAAGGAGCGTTGCTCATCTTGAAGGCACTGGCGCTCCCCTAAAGCTTACCAGGGAGCACTACAGTGATCTGATGCCCCTTCTAAGGGAGCGTTGCCTAATCTGAGGCAGTAGTTGGCCCGTTTAGGAGAATAAGGGGAGGATCTTTCGAGATTAGGAGGCAGTTGTGTTCGAATTCTTGGTTTCATCAAGAGATCCCTGATCTAAGGAGAAGGTTCCCAACTTGTTCTAAAGATAACTCAAGAGGTTAAGCTCTTCTTAACCTATATAAACATTCTCTATGATGATAGGGAAATGGAGAATTACACCAAACTTATGATCTCATAAGTGGTGTTGGAACATAGCTGATTGGGGGAAGAACTGAAGATATGAAACTTATGATCTTGGAGGAAACTCACAGTGAGCCAAAGGAGAGTGATCAGTGAAGCTGTTGTTATCCAGGTTGTGGATCTTTCAAGAAAGGGTTAGATGAAGGGGAATTGACGAAGCTGTCGCATTCGCACCTACGATTGTAAGTATTGTTGTTGTTATTCTCATCAATATGACACGCTTGGCCTGTTTCTTTCTAGTTTCTGTCTAATGTCACATGAACTTATCATTTATTGATAGATCTATTTTCAAGCTAATATCAATAGAGTAGGAAGTGGTCATATCTTGTTTTGTCCACAAAACTCAGCGAGGAGCAAAGGTTGGAGCACAACTCGGAGCGTGCAGGGACAAACGTCGATAAAAAGGTACTTTTGTCATCCTTCCTTCTCATGTGTTAGTTTAGATAGATTTGAAAGGAAGTCAGTGTCCATGTTAAGCATTTTCTGTCTAGAGTTAGGGTCAAGCTCTTAGAGGCGATCTACCTGTCCGTAGGGAGATTTTCCTACAACAGAAAC
>ML783304.1:72262-110242 GCA_009831015.1 Picea engelmannii | reverse complement strand
ACGCTTGGCCTGTTTCTTTCTAGTTTGTGTCTAATGTCACATGAACTTATCATTTATTGATAGATATGTTTTCAAGCTAATATCAATAGAGTAGGAAGTGGTCGTATCTTGTTTTGTCCACAGAACTCAGCGAGGAGCAAAGGTTGGAGTGCAACTCGGAGCGTGCAAGGACAAACGTTGATAAAAAGGTACTTCTGTCATCCTTCCTTCTCATGTGTTAGTTTAAATAGATTTGAAAGGAATTCAGTGTCCATGTTAAGCATTTTCTGTCTAGAGTTAGGGTCAAGCTCTTAGAGGCGATCTACCTGTCCGCGGGGAGATTTTCCTACAACACTTTGGATCTCCTTAAGATATTCAAGATGCACGATAGCAGACCGATGGCCACTCCAATGGTGACCAAACTAAAGAAGATTGATTCTTTAGTTTTAGAGTTGGCAGATTCCAGACAGTACAGGAAGTTGATTGGCTTATTTATGTATCTGGTAAACACTCAACCAACCATCTACTTTGTTGTTAACACATTGATCCAGTTCATGGTGGAGCTAAGGGAGGTTCACTAGGTGGCAACAAATCACGTGCTCATATAATTGCAGGGCACAATAAGATATGGATTGCAATGCCTTGGTGGAGATGGTGTGAGGTTGCAGGGGTTCTCTGATTCAAATTGGACAGGAAGTGATATATATCGAAAGAGAACCTCTACGTGTTGTTTCAGTTTGGGGTCAACAATCATTTCCTGGTTCAGCAAAAAGTAGACTTTAGTAGCATTGAGTTCAACAAAGGTAGAGTACATGGAAGCTAGTCTAACTAGTTGTGAAGCCATCTTGCTTCGCAAGCTACTCACATGATTGTTTGGTTAGGATATTGAGTCAACTGCGATCCACTATGATAACTAGAGTTGCATCAAACTCTCATAGAATCTAGTGTTTCACGACATATCAAATCACATTGAGATCAGATACCACTTCATCAAAGACAGGGTCAGAAGGGAGCAGTTCATCTTCATTATATTCCTTCAAAGGAGTAGTTGGCAAACATTTTCAACAAGCCATTGTTCAAGGGCAAGTTCGTATTCTTCAGAGACAAGGTTGGAGTGGTGGAGAATACCTTCCTCACTAAGAGGGAGTGTTAGCGTTTGTAGCTCAGACAAGTATTTCTGTAAGGGTGTCTACTTGTGAAAATCGTCATTAAATGTATCCTATACTTTTCCTATAATTCACTTTATTAATTTATTATTAAAGTGAATGTCTTTTTATAAAGTGACTTTTAATTAATAAAGTGACTAAGTTAAATTCACTTAATGATTTAATTAAAATAGATTCATTGATCTCATGATCTAATATTGATCGTTGAGATTAGGTAAATCGCTCAAGACAAAAGACAAAGATGGTAAAGGAAAAGACACAATCAATTTTCATTTCGCAAGTCACGTAAGGTGAAGGGGGAAAATCTGAATTGATTTTTCATCTTGGCAAGAAAGCAAAACATTTTGCTTGCATCCTGAAAAAGAACGAATCTTAAGGAAACATGTTTTTTGAGGCATCACTAAAATCAAGGTAGCGCGTCTTTTGAGACAACACGAGATTTTGAGGTAGCATGAATTTCAAGGAAGCACATCTTTTGAGGCAGCACAAAAATCGAGGAAGCGTGTCTTTTGAGGCAATACATATTTTGAAGCAGTACATCTTTTGGGGCAACACAAATTTTGAGGTAGAATGTCTTTTGAGGGAGCATGGATTTCGAGGAAAATGCATTTATTGTAGCATGTACAGATCCATACAGATCTATACAAACAACCTCAGTGATTGTCATCATGCAAATCAAGGTTGCATTATGGTTCAGGTTTGCAGATTTGGTTTTTGGTTTTAATTTCTCAGAGCCATTTTCCTTGTGAAGGGAGCTCTTGTAAGTTCTGATGTTATTTGATGAAAATTTGATTTGGAAGAGAAGAAAAATTATTGTGTACTATGTGATTGTTTTTCTCAATTTTTCTGGTGCATGCAAAACTTAATTATTTTAACAAAATATTTAGATCTAATATGTTTACTTTGTTAACTGATCTAAAATACCAATCTATGTAGGTCGTCGCCTCTAGGGTTTTGAGGGTCGAGCTACAACTCTGCAAGTGCCACCGAACGAAGGCAAGTAATCGGGTGAATAGAACAGGTGGGAGCAAATCGAACGAAAGAAACGAAGCACCGCGTCTAGGGTTTTGAGGGTCGAGCTACAGCTCTGCGGGCTCTGCAACTAGGTTTCGCTAGCCGCATCCCTGGTCTCCATGTTGAAGCACGGGCGTAAAACCCTTCAGGGCGAGCGACTAAGGGAGGACCGAGTGTCAGAGGAAGGTGGCAACGACGGAGGACTCAAGCTCTGCGATTCAGTGTGTTAATGCGTCATGTGGATGCATAAACCTTATGCAGTGGCAACGGTTTTTCTGTGGCGGCATCTAGGGGCCAAGGCAACTGCTCGAGGTCAAGTTCCAACACTGCTCTCGGCTTCTGTTTTAGCTTCTTTATGGTTTTTGTTGGGGTTTTTCCCTGTTTCGTATCTCTTTTTGCAGCCTGCGTGCTGGTTTTCTTCTCCGGTGACTTTCTGGGGATGTATGGGTTTTTTTTTATGAGCATGGACATGAATTTTCTCCATCTGTTGGTCGAGAGACCACTGTTGATGTAAGATTTTTGTCAGTTTTGTCTCTTTTAATTGTCCTCTGTAATCTCTTGACTAGAAAACAAATTAAATTTATAATATAATTGAGAATTTTTCCTGTTGAAAAAAAAAACGATCTAAAATAAATTTAATAGTGTATGACCTTCTAACCTCATTTAATGACCACAAAAGTTTTTACATTCGCATTCAAATTCAAATGGCCCCTTTACAGGTGCACCAAACCATGAAGGTAAAACATATTATAAGGGAATCATATCCAAATGGAAAAATACCAACAACCCACTTCAACTAAATAACTCGACAAGATCCATTTAAAATATTCTTTTAATATTATAAGCTTATTATTTTTAATGAAACTAGAAATATTTATAAAATCAACTTTGTAATTTTTAAGTGTGCCCTTTTTTTAATGCAATAATATTATTTGATTTTCTTAAAGTCTCTATTATGACACATATCACAAGTCAAATACACATGATTAATATTTTTGTTATAAAGTTTAATTTAAGGAACCATTTTTTAGAAGAACTATGACTATAAAATTATAATTATCTAGGCTTATGCATTTTGTATAGTTGTATGTGCCTATCTACATGCATATATGCATATGTAGCAATCTATTTGTGTACAAAAACAATATTAGAAGGTCTTGATTGTATTTTCATATCTCTAATAAAGAATTCTATTTTACACTAATGTTGTAATAGGTACATCTACAATACAAGCCATGGGGAATTTGCCCATTGTTTATGATTATTCTTTGTCAAAATCCAAGGGGAATTCCCCATTGTTTAAGATTGTGTTTTTTCCATTATTCTTTGGAAGTTGCATTTGTATAGTGGGGACACTTTTCTCTTCTCTATTTTTCCTTTGATACAACTTTTTCCATTATTCTTTGGAAGTTGCATTTGTATAGTGGGGACACTTTTCTCTTCTCTATTATTCCTTTGATACAACTTTACACGGTTGAGTCATATTAGTCAATTATTTTTCAAGCCTACACTAATAGGCATGTCACTAACTCTTAGTGCACTTATCTATGGTCGTCAACTTTATTGGTTCGAAACTTTCTCTACCACTATTGGTCAATTATTTTCCAAGCATACATTAATAGATGTGTCACCAAGTCTACTCCACTTATCTATGGTAGACAACATTACGGGGTGGAAACTTTCCCCTTCTTGATTATAGTCTTAATGTCATATTTGTCAAAAGTTTAAAACTTTGCATATAAGTTTACACATTATCCTTTATCTCAGTATACAATTTAGAAAAAAACACCTCACACATTTTTTATATTCATATATACGATATATTTTATATAAATAAAATATTAATATCTAAAAATTATAAAAATTTATTATATGATGATGATTAACGATATCATCATCATCAAATAAATTATATGTAATTTATAATAAAAATTTCTAACCAATTTTTATTATAAATTACATATTATTTAAATGATTAATTTTTTTTTTTTTTTAATTTAAATTTTATTTATAACTTTTTTTTCAACCCTTCTTTTCACCAATCCTAAAAGTCAAACACACTAACCAGAGTAAAAATATATAAATATTAAAATCACACCCATAAATTACCGAACTTATGCATAAACTTCCTCCCTGTTATAATATTTACTATTCCAAAAAGTCAAACACACTACCCATTTTTTTTAAATACATATTCCAAAAAAATCAAACACACTACCCATTCTTTTTAAAATGCTAATTAAGATATATAAATATAAATAAATATTAAAATCACACCGATAAATTACAAAACTTGTGCATAAATTTCCTCCCTGCTATAATATATTGAGACCTTTTTCTGATAGGTTAGCATTATTGACAAATTAACCTTCCTATCATCTATATTTTGACCCTTCTATGCTACGTTATAATTATTAACAAATAAACCATTCTAGAAGAAGTCGACTCTTGAATTTATTGTGCTCTAAACATTTCCGATTCCTTATGAAAAAGTCATTTTAGTTTCGATTGAAGAATTATGTGAAGTCCTCTAACACATGATTGCTTTATTAAAAAATTTAGGTATACGAGGACTTTAAAATTTTATATCTATTATTGTATATTTGGAAATGTTCAAAACTTAAATTTTAATAAAGATGGGATAGAGATATGTAATTAAAAAATATTATAAAAATGAGAATAAATTCACATAAGTTTTATCTCAAAGTGAGACTTTGTATAAGATTTAAAATATTTTGTGAAGAAATTTATAGTAAAATTTACTTAAAAAATAAAAAACATTTTTTTTAAAATATATAATATTATTTTTAATGTATTAAGTTTATTATTTCATAAATAAAAGGGTTTTATACACTAATTTGATGTTTAGTTTGGTTTTGATCTTAAAAATAATTTATTATTATTATTATTATTATTTATCAATCTATAAAAATCAAAGTGAGCTCTATAATCTTATTTGCAAGTTATTTAAACTTAGAATCAATATAATAAAGTGAAATAATTAATTGTCATTATGGATATTTGATTTCTTCTTAATTTATGTACATTACATATATTACATATATGTAATGAAATAGATTTATTCTCTAGTACATGTATGATTATGAACATTGATAAATCAAAGGTTGTGATCATTAAATCCAATAAGATTATATACAATAATTATTTTGTATATGACAACACTATCTTGGACTAAGTGTCTTCTTACAAGTATATTGGAATTGATGTTCATCACAAGCTCAATTGGAACTATAGCATTGAGAAAATGATAAATTGAGGGTGGAAAGCTTATTATGGGCTTATGTAAATTAGTAGACCTTTGACTATGGGATAAGAAAAAACTCCTCTTTGAGACTCTTGTCACTCCTGTTATCTTATATGGATGTGAAGTTTGGGGATGTAATATCTCTTGAGAATCCTGGAGAAAGATAGGGTAGATCCAAAATAATTTTATAAGTTATAACCTTAAAATTAAGGGCAATACACCTTATCCTACCCTCATCATCGAATAGAGCCTTCCCCCCATTGAGAGCATAGCTGTGATTAGGTACTTAATGTACAAGAACACAATAAACAACATGGATGACAAGAGGCTCCCCAAAATTGCTTCAGACTCTTGCCAAAATCACCAAAGGCTCAAGCTGGGATAACATAATGATGCCAAGTCTTGGCTACAACATTGGAGAATAAAAGAAGAAGTTATTTTGCAGAATACCGATGATTTTTAAAAATATTGTAAAACTAAATTTAAGGAGAATCTATGGTGTGATAAATAATTAGAGGATAAGAGAAAATTAAGATATTATAAAGAGGTGTTTAACCCTAACCTTGAAGATCAAAAGTATCTCTCCATTTTGACTAGCCTAAAGATGAGAATCGATATTGTTAAAATAAGAACTAATTTTCATGAACTAGGCATTGGGCAATCCCCAAAACACGATGTAAAGAAAGAATGTGACACCAAGAGGGTTGAAGATGAAAAACACTTTCTCTTAGAGCGCCCTACATATACCCAAATTAGATCCATATTTCAAACTATGTGTCACAATACTACCTTCTTAATCTTTAGTCATCAAAACTTTAGTGATCTTGGAACACTTTCTCTTAATGCTTTTCAAGCATCCAAATAACATTTAAAAAAAATCCAAAGAATCTCTTACTTTTTCTAAAATCCTATAGACTATTTTTTATCTTAATAAAAATTAACCGCCACCACCATCATTAATAAAAAAATATCATTATAAAATAATTAATAATTAAAAAGAAAGCTGAGTAAAAAACAGTCAAGCAGAGTATTATTGTTAAGCACTTGCAACGGGGTTCAAAAATGCATATATATGAGAGGGAAACTTGTGCTAATAGTTATTTTTCCTTAATATTTTTCCACAAATTTTTACTTCCAAAAAATCTTAAAAAAAATGAATGTGGAAGTCACTTCTTCTCTAAAGTATAAGAGATTCATCGGTTATAACTTTATTGAAAAATGGGAAGCATTTCTCGGAAAGGATTATTAGATTGGACTTCGCTATAATGTAAAGTGTAATACATTCATTAGCTTTAGCTTTATCGAAGTTTGGGATTATGTGATAGACATTAGCTGTAACTTTATTGAAGTATGCGATAGTGTGGATGAGACAAAAATATCCATGAATCTGTATAGTTAATTTAGTTTATTATAATGTTCAAATTTCCTTAAAAAGTGGATATAGTTTTAGATTTAATATAATATTTTAGAGTTATCAAAATTAGTTAATAAAAAAGGATTTGCTTTTTAAAAAATAAATTAAATGTGAAAAATATAAATAATATTACATTTTAGAAAATAAAATAATAAAGAATGAAAATAGTTTTAAAAGTAGAATTAATTTTAATAAAGAAAATAAATATTCTAAAGAACTCAGCTTTGTATTTTGAAAATAGAAGAGAAATCTCATGATTAAATTTAAAAATATATATAATTTATTATATAAAGATAAAAGAAATATTGTTAAAAAAATTATTATTAAAAAAATTATGATGAATTTTAGTTGAAAATATGAAAAACTTGAATTATTATGAATTTTAATATTGAAAATAAGAAAAAGTTGAATTATAATTAAAAAAAAAAATTAAGTATAAAAAATACAAAGAACAAATTTTCATGAACTTTAGGGTGGGATAAAGCATTGTGAAAAAACAAATAATAAATTTAATTTTTGGATTTGAATTTAAAAAAAATAATTATTATAAATTATTTGATTTTTCACTATGACTAAGATAATAATGATTAATGTCCATTGAGATCAAATTAGTGTATTGAATCTTAAGGGAGTATTTGGAACTCATTAGGGATTGACAAATATTTTGAAAATGAGATCTAATTTTGGTATATGTTGGACATTCTAAAAGAAAGTCATTTTCATTTTCAACCTTCTTAGTGTCACAAAGGTGACAACTCTTTCATCCCAAGACATTTTGGGAATTGACCAACACCCATTTTCACTATGAGCTCATGATACTTTGTTATTATTTTAACAATGTTTATTTTTTTTTATCAAAATAGAGAGATATTTTTGATCTTCTAGATTAGGGTTGATTACTTCCTTATAATATCTTAATTTTTTTTTGTTTCCCTAACTCTTATAGCACCACATTTTCTCCTTAAATTTTGATGTAATAATATTTTTAATATTATTCTTATTCTGCAATATGGTCTCTTGCTTTATTACTCAATGGTTTAGTCCTACTTGAGCCAAATGTGAGTTTGGCTAGAGTTTGAAGCAATTTTATGAAGCCTCTCATCTTCCATGTTGTTTAACTAGTTCTTATACAATAGGTATCTGGTCATAGTCGTGCTCTCATTGGAGGAAAGACTTTCTTATGTGAGGAGGATATGATAGGGTGTATTTCCTTTGATTATGAAATTATAGGTTATCAAATTATTTTGGATTTGCTTTATCTTTCTCCATGACTGTCTAAAGATATTGCATCCCCAAACTTTGCATCCATATATAATAAAGAAAGTAACAAGGGTCTCAAAGAGGAATTTTTTCTTATCCAATATCCAAAGATTTGTTGATTTACAATTGTTTTCAAGCCCATAATAAGCTTTCCACCTTCCATTTATCCTTTTCTCAATGCTATAATTCCAGTTGAGCTTGTGGTGAATATCGATTCCAAGATATTTGTATGAAGGCACTTCCTCCAAGTTGTTGTTGTCATTTACTAAAGTATCATAGGTGATCTTATTGGATTTAACTATCACGACTTTTGTTTTTTCCATATTAACAGTTATACCTGTATTGGAGCATAAATCCTTAAGAATTCTTAGTTTCTTTCCAAGATCGTGGGGACTCCTCGCCATAAGAAAAATATTATCAACGTAAAGAAGAAGAATGTTGACTATACCACTGAAAGTTCAGTTTAGAAAACCTTTTTCTTCCAAACATTCTTCTAACATGTTAATGTATATGCTAAAAAGGGTAGGAGACAAAGGACAACCTTGTTTGACTCCAATATTGCAGTTAATTTATTCAGACTAGCCCTCAGTGTTCCTAAACTTGACAATAACATTCTCATACAACCTTATTGCAACAACCCTCAAATCGATAAACACTTTTATCTCTTTCAACCTTATCCCAAATGTTTGTCTTGAGTACCATGTCAAAAGCTTTTCTAAAGTCAACGAAACAACACAGGAGATTGATTTTATTATTGTGGCACTCCTCCACAATGATCCTAAGCATAACGAGGTGGACCACAATTGAATGATATCTCCTAAATCTATTTGGCCTTTATTTTTTTTTCTTTGGCTTTTTAGCCATAGGCTAATCTTCATTTCCAAAATAATTCTATACAACTTAGCTAAAATGAGGCTAATCATAATGGTCTTATAATTAGAGAGACTAGTTTTACCCCCACTTTTAAAAATAGGTACAGTGAATTTTCGTGTCCAGGGTTTGGGGAAGCCCTGCTTAATTGCTAAATTGAAGAGCTTGTGTATGTGAGAGATGAGGATAGGCCCTCCGATTTTAAAAATTTCATATTGGTAGCCTTCAATATCCTTAGCTTTCCCTTTTGTGAGCCGCTTAACCCCAAACTCTACGTCTTCCATAGAAAAAACTTCATCCTCTATAGGAACATTTGAAATGATATCCAAGGAGTTAGAGAATTCATAAAGACTTTTAAGGTAGGAATTCCAGTCAAGGGAATCATATTATTTTATTTAGTTTTACGGATTAGAATTTGCCTCCAAAACTTTTTAGGATCAAGATTAGACAAGTGTAAAAGACACTCCTGCTTTTTATTTATATAGTACATTTCCCCCCTTTAATTAGGTATTTGTATGCATTTATCTTATCAAGTTTTAAGGACTCATTTGACTCATCTCTAATGGCTTTCCTAGCAAATTTACTTTCATTATCATTACCAATTTTACATTAGTTATCATACCAAGGGCTGTTCTATTATTCTTTTTACATGACACCTTGAAAGAAAACTTATTAATGGAAGTGGAAAGGGTTGTCTATGATAGAGGTCTTCGTTGTTGTCCTTATAAGTTAGGAGATTTAATTCACTATTTAAATCCTTTAAGAAAGAGATCAACTTTACTTTTGTCAAAAACTAGGTACTTTGGATTATCAGAATTTTCCTTAGTGGGGCTCTTCTACCTGAGAAAGTTTAAAGTTATGGTTAAAGGTCTTTGATGGGATTAGGGTTCATGGTCATTTAAAAGCTCAAAATTTATTATTTGGTTAGATACAGTATATGAGATATCACATAATCCACCACACTACTACCTATATCATGAATACAACTCATCAGGGACCAAAAGTTTATTTTATACTTATTAAGACAAAATCCATAATATAATATTTTATAATAAACATTTTGATTATTTAAGATAGAAAAAAAGACACTTCAAGTAGAAATGTAATCAAAATTTTATTTAGGCTTTGTTTAACTGTTACATAACTAGCACAGCCACATATAATTGTCGCCCGAAAGGTTGATAAGATGAAAAGAATCTTTAAAAGAATATATTAAATTTTATTATTGATTAACAAATAAACGGTTGAGTTTCATTTATCTGGTGTTAATATTTTAATTTCTGTTAATCACTTACGTGGCAATCAGTTAGCTATCAAAGTAATTTTTAAATATGATTTGGTAAATGTAAAAAAGTAAACACATAAACAAATGTCTTTATAATAGCTAGGAAGTTAATGATTGAAATCACAACCATTTATTTCGTGTGACTACTAAGAATATTCCAGCCATATTTAATCCTGTCCATAGAAAACTTATTAAGCACTAAACCCCTATTAAATCTGCCCATTGTCAATAGGTGTACGCCTTTCGTCCTAAATATGCACGAAATCACAATTTTTAGGTTGGTTTAAAATCCTTTTTTGAATGCACACATAAATTCAGCAGGCTGAAAAATCAATAACACGGATCTAACAATTTCTGGTCTGATTTTAGACAAATATCCCTGAAAAATATTACCAGAAAAAAATCATTTAAAAAAAAGCCTTTTATATTTATGACAGGTTTACCTTTATTTATCCAAAATTAAACTTAAAATGTCTATATTTATCGAAAATGTAAACTTAAAAATGCATGAAAAATGCCTTATGGGGAGACACGCGAGCTCTTATCTTTGAGATCATGTCAAGATTCTGAAGCATATCCTGAGTCAATTAAAATTCCTTTTTAATGTTTGGCAGGGCAGGGCATCGGCGTGGATGACGGGGAATGGCCATGCGTGCTGACATCACGTGAAGCGACGATAGATCCTTCCCACGCCATGCACGGACTCGGAATTGGTTCTTCTGGAAGTCTGATCCATTTAATATTATCTTAAGCATTTGCGTAATACATACAAACGGCGCGTGATTGTACTTAATTAATTAATAAGACTGTTGGCGTGGGGGCAAAGAGAGGTATATTTTCTCGGATGGATGCGAGAACTTTCTCTGTTCAACGTCGATAGGTATTAGTACTATTCTTTCTCGGATGAATGCGTGAACTTGTCCGTTCGAATGAGGACGGAACTGAAAGAGGTAGGTGGCAAATAGCAATACATTTTGTCCACAGGCTTTTGCCGCTGACAGAATTTATATATATGGGGAATTTTGGGGAAGAAATGAGATTGTATTTGTCCTGGAGGAGCAATGACCTCATTGAAGGAAATGTCAACAGAGTACATGGTTTTCGATAGGAGCGGTTTCTCTGAAAGAATAATTCTGCTTCATGTTACAGATTTCAGCATTTCTACCTCTGAGATCGACGAGTTTGAGCTTCAGGGAAATGAGTTTAAGGAGGCCATGGAGTTGGGTGTTGGCGCCTTGGAAAATGCAAAGTTTTCCAGAGGTCTGTCCATACCATTGTTAGAAGAAGAGTTTTCTTGGAGTTCTTCATCCAGTGAAGCTGCAGCTTCCATGGCTGATGACAGCCATGACAGCCATGACAGCCAGCAGCAGCATGATGTAGGGATGGCAGAAGATGAGGAGATCAGCACTTGTTATAGTGGAGAAGATAGAGATGAAGTTGATGCTCTACTAAATTTAGGGGATAAGTTGGTTGACACTGCAGATTCAATGGAGGTTTCAGGCCCCAGAAGCCAGAGGATTGAAGAAACGTTTAAGATGTTGAGAGATTTAGTTGGTGGAGATTGGATGGATACAGTTGATGTGTTAGATGAATCCATTCGCCGAGTGAAGAAACTGCAGATGGATCTGAAGAATCTGAACGACGGCCGTGACATATGAAATATGTTATGGATGGATTAGGTTTTCTCAGTTTTCTAATATGTCGTGGCTGGAATTCTGTGTTATTTACAGAGAAGGGACGTATTTGGTGGGGGGTTTGCTTGCAGCATGATCCTGTTGAATCTGTTACTCTCCATTTAGATATTTCGATTCTAAATAGTTTCTGTACAGAGTGGAATCTGAACGACAGTCGTGACATATGAAATGTGTTATGGATGGTTTAGGTTTTCTCTGTTTTGTAATATGGCGTTGCTAGAATTCTGAATTCTGTGTTATTTATAGAGTATGAAGGAACGCGTTTGGACGGGGAGGAATTTAGATATTTCAATTATAAATAGTTTATGTACACTGTAAAAATGGAATTAGGTATTTCAATTAGTTTATTTACATATTAGAAATGGAATTTTTGGTTTTAACAATTTTTGGTTTCATAAATTAGGTTTTAGTGGAAGTTAATCATCATAACCAAATATAATATTGATGAGCTTCTATAATTTAGCAAGATAGATGTAAGAAAAATGTTTTTGTTTTTAGTAATTATAATTAATGATAAAAAGTGCAGAAATGTCCTTTTGGTTTGAATAACAAGGCAGATGAAAGGTGTAGAAATGTGCTTTTGGTTTGAGTAACAAGATAGATGTAAGAAACATGTTTTTGTTTTTAGTAATTATAATTCATGATGAAAGGTGTAGAAATGTGTTTTTGGTTTGAGTAACAAGTCTTGTTTTTACATGAAGAGAAACATACATTGAGTTGCTTCTATAATTTAATAAGGTAGATGTAAGAAACATGTTTTTGTTTTTAGTAATTATAATTTATTATGAAAGGTGTAGAAATGTGTTTTTGGTTTGAGTAACAAGTCTTGTTTTTACATGAAGAGAAACATACATTGAGTTGTTTCTATAATTTAGTAAAGTAAATGTAAAAAACTTGTTTTTGTTTTTAGTAATTATAATTTATTATGAAAGGTGTAGAAATATGTTTTGGGTTTGAGTAACAAGTCTTGTTTTTACATGAAGAGAAAGGAGATGCTTCCATAGTTTAATATGAGAGACAAATACCTCAAATATAAATATAATATTGATAAATACTTATACATAATATTGACTTGTGTAATTAAACATAATATTGAAGTGTTTTTATAATTTAGGAAGAGGTGCTTCTATAGTTTAATATGAGAGATGAATGCTTTAACATAAACAAACATGATATTGATGAATACTCATATATAATACATAATATTGATTTGTGTAATTAAACATAATATTGAAGTGTTTTTATAATGTTGAATGAGAAATGTTAAAATATAAGATATTATATTATAAATATATATTGATATTTAGTATAATATAAATGATAAATGATAATCAATATTTAGTATAGTATAAAAATAGGTTTGTTAAAGGAAAATCTAATGGTTGGGAGTAATATTGATAAATGCTTGATTGTTAGTTTTGCATAATTCCCTCACTCCCATTGACAAGAAAACCCATAGGCACGTTTCCAAGAATCCGTGAAATTGTTGTTTGTAATACCTTTGTCATAAATGCACTTCCATATCTTGTTCGTAAATTTCATGAATACTCTTCATTTTTTGTCTAGAAAGAGAACATCATTGTGTTGTATGTCTCACTCAACTCTTCTCTAAACAACATCATAATGTTCCTTCATTTCTTTAACCATGCTTAGGAACTTTGCAAATGCTAGAAACACTTCTCTAGGGTCTTTATTGTTCGATGGAAATAATTGTATTCTTCACGGTATAAGCAAATTTTCTTCTATCATATATTCTCCATGTCAAATTGTCATAGTGTTCACAATAGGAAATGCAAATCTATTATGAATATAAAATAATGCATGCATGTGCTCATGATTATTTTGTTGTTTTTTTAATTTCTTAAAATATGTATTTGCATGTTTTTTGTAATTTTCTATTTTAATTAAATAAACTGACCTAATTTATATGCCATTCCTTATTAAATTGCAACATATATTAGTAAGATGAAACCCAAAGACAATGAAAACCACACACAAGCAAACCAAGGCACAAAAACCCCAACCCACCACAACCACCAAACATAAACACACAGATTGATGAGAGGTTGGCCACCTTGAGATCACTTGTCCTTGAATTAAGGGGCACAAGAGAACCTGTAGCCAATTGTCCTTGGCCACTTCATTGGACGCCATTGTATTGTCCATTGCAAGTGCCCAAGAGAAATTAACTACTATTTCCGAATACAGGGTTAGGATGTTCATGTTTTATAGGACTAGACTTGATAGAAACCAAGTTAGAGACTTGTATATTTCAAAACAAGATTTGATGTCTCTTTTTATTGATCCTCAAACTAGAGAAAAACCACCTATCAACAAGAAACACATTTGTATGGATTGGTGCATCCACCCGCAATTTGTTCAAAACTTGATGGATAGGTGGTTCATGGCCTTTGATAAACCTCCTTGCAATAATAGGGAGGTGCCTTTATATTTTTTGATAAAATTATGAGAAGAATTTATTTTGGGTCACCATGTGAACTACTTCGACATTGTTGATTTCCAGAGGGTGGGTTGAGCATCCGCACAAGACTAAGAGCATGTTAGGTGTGATCCCATGTTAGGTCCTCGTTCCCCCAGGTGAAGGCCTAACCCCCCTGTCCAACATCCTCCCATTGCATAGGGATTGCAACAGGAACATGTAGCTTTATCGACCTTCAATAGGATTCTAGGGCAGCATGGTAGTTTTGTTACACTATCTCAGTAGGAGATGCATATTGGTGAGATTGACAGAGGGTTCAAACCTTCAATCCCTAGAGTAGAGTGCAATGAGGAGAGGACACATGGATAGAGAAGTCATTCATGTGAGCTCCACATATGATCGAGTTGTGGGAAGACTTGATATTGACCTATGGAGGCCAGTGGACATCAGAGATTCATGGAGAAGGTTAGTATATTAACGATCTCTATGTTCTTCATCGTTATGTATTTATATAGTATTCTATGTATTTATTGTGATATTTTATTGTATGATGTTTTGCAGTTGCTTTGTCCCTATAAAATACCTTCTACGCCAATAGATGCATCAATGTCTGTCTCCACCAGCGATGTAGCAATAGAGGTATCTTGCTCATTTAATGTACCGCATACACAGGTATGTGTCACATTTGATGAATTCAACATAATGATTTCTTTGTTTTCTTGCATCCTTAAATTTTTAATGTTCTTGTGTTTCTATAGGTTGTGGGACTAGACAATATCGAGCAATGTCCACCTAGGATGGACAAGTCACCTGCTTCGAAGGTATCATGTGTTGAGCTAAATCTTGTTTAAATATCAAATTTGTTGCATTTATGTTGTTGAATTTTACTATTTGGTACTAATAACAATATTGTTAACATGTATTCAAGTTGTTGATCTTTTCTTCAGTTATAGTACTATTCCATTCCTTGGGCACCTTGCCACAACTTTTGGGTTACCTGTTTCTAGGACAGGGGTTATTCCATCACTTGTACATTCCATGGGAGTTTATCGCTGCCCACCCCCGCCATCTTTCATATTCCATGCATCCTCAATGGTTGCACCCATAGGCCACCCACCCACACCACCTCTTCCATCACATCCATCCACTTTGGATGCACCCATACACCACCCACCCCGACCGCCATTTCCATGTACATCATCCACCAAGGATGATAAAATAGATATTTCCTCAGAGCAGGTTGTTCAACTGAGCACTCCAATTTCCAACAACTCTCCATCGATGCCTAAGATATTCACGGTGATATAATGTGTCGATGATCATTTTTTATGTATCATGAATGGAATTGATTTTATCCATATTTCTTTAAATTTCATGATTTGATCCTTGTAACTGACATAGGGTGGCATCACTGAGATATTAGGGTCGTAAAGGAAGGTAACACCCTCGCGATTGTTAGTACCATCTGTTGTGAGTTGTCTTATGTTGAATTACAAAGTATAGTTTTGAAGTCTTTTAATTCATTGTAGAATTTTTTTTTTATAATAATGTTTTTTCTTTGTGCAGTCTCCAGAGTGATGAACCACGCCCAGACGCAAAACCACTTGAGGTGCTTCTTTGAGCAAGTGAAGAAATATCAATTTCCAAGATGTTCTTGAGGGTGGCAGGGGTGGAAGTGGTCAATGAGTGACCAATGACTGTCATTTTGTATCCAGACCACCATATGGAATTTTTTTATATTTAGACACTTGTTGTCATTTTGTGTATTGGGCACGATGTGTCATTTTGTAAAAAATGAATATTTTAGACTATTTTGAATAGACACACACACACACACACACACACACACACACATTTCATGGCACGTTCTTTATGAATCTCATTTTTTCTACATTTTGTGTTGATGAATGTATGAATTTCAAAGTTTTTTGATTTCCACTATTTTCTGTTATATATGAAATTGCAAGAAATAAATCTAATCTAAATGGATTTAAAGAAATATATTCTCAAAAGATAACTCTCAGAAATAGTAAATAGAAACAATTTTGTATCTCTATTCTTCTAAGAACTAATTCCACATAAAAATATTGCTATAAGGACATTCCTAGGAAACATAGATTTACATTGTTTTATAAATCGATAAACCTACATGAACATCATGAACATAGTAATCCATGAGTTGAAATCAATGCACACTTTGGGATTATGGATGGCTTTGGGATAACGAAGACATGATGAGAAGATGAAATGTCAAAATCAAAATCTCATATAACCTTCAATTTAAGATCTCTTAGTATGATAAGTTGAATATTGTTTTTCAATAGTTGGAAGGAGAAACTCATACATTGAAAGATACAAGGATCACTTAATGCATCAATGCATATTTTTATGAGTTTTTAGATTCAAAAGCTTATGCTTAACTAATAGAAACTACAATTACCTTTACAATATTCAATAAATCCACTTATTATAGGAGATGTTTGTTGAAGACTATACAAATATATTTTAGGTTCTAGCAACTATTTCACAAAATTTGCATAGATTTATGAAATTTTGATGAAATGAAATAAAAATTTTCTCAATTTGGTTGAGTATTCAAATAGATTTGGAGTGTATCATTTTACTAATCATTTTAATAATTTAATTAATTTGATTAATTATTTTTTAAAGTGTTAAGGAAGTCTATGTAAGTGAAAATAGTTTTTTTTTTTTAAGTGATTATAAATACGTTCGTTACTCATTAACGAATCTCTTATTGTTGAAAAGATTGCTAATTGCTAAATCCATATGCAATTAATGGTTATCAAGGACATAAATTTGATGAAAGGCTAAAGGCCCATCCTAATTAAGACTCCAGGAACCAGTAATAAGAATCATGTAGGTTAACATAATCACAATAGAAATAAGAGGGTTGAAACCTCACATTACTCTATCCAAAATGAAGCATGGTTCATTATAATGGCAATCACAACATGCTACAAGGGTTTCTTAATACAAAATCAACACATAAATATAAGTGCACAATAAAGCCTCACATCAAATGAAAATATACCTCAAATTCTCTATTAGTCTTGAAAAAATGGTGTACAATGTATCCCAAGAGGAGATCTCCAAAATCCCTGAATTCTCCACCCTTCACAATGGAGAGAGAGATCTCTTCTTTGTAGAGTGAGTCTCTTCTCTTATACAATAAAATATTATTATTTCCTAACTAACTCCATGACAAGTCAAATAAATATTATAATAATAGATTAGTGTTGGCATCTCTACAATATTTTCACCTTTTAAAGCGACAAATAATAATTCCTGTAGCTGCTTACGCTTTGTCATACAAATATTGCTATTTGAAGGTGACTTTTTGGCTGTAAAAGGGTGTTTCGATTGTTCCTATTTTATTTTCGTTTTCATGCTTCGTTCATGAACGAAAGAATGAATGAAGCATTGAAACTTATAATTGTATTGCAATTGTATCTAAGTCTTATGTCTCTAGAAGGGTAAATGTTCTTACAAATCTTTTAAGGAATTTTGTTTTGATTTGAAGCTCATCTTATATCAATAAAACAGTTGTTTTAAGTTGCTCATGGATTATGAGATATATCTTGAGTACTTGAATGATACACCAAGAATCGATTGGCAATACACTATGGGTTTGTTTCATTTATAATTCTTGGTCAATCATTTTTCATTTCAAATTGTCATTATGCTTTGGTTTGTAAAACACCTCTTCTCCTGACCTTAGAAAATCAACTCCACCCTTTACATAATGATGAGATTCAAACACACCCGGTCATATCCTGTACTCTGTTTGAGGTGGTAGTTTGAATCAATAGATCCATCATTCCAAGTTAAAGTCTTGGGTTTCGTTCTATACTCTTGGCATTCATTACACAAAATGCCTGATTTCCGTGGTATCAAACCCCTTATGCTCTCATTTTGGTCGTGCTAGGGTAACGATGAGTTTTATTCCTTTGGTATTTTCTCTGGTTGCCTCTGTTTGTGAAAGACTTCATGCTCACAGTGAATTTTGGCCGCCTTCATGCTCGCCTATCCGAACCCTCATGGCCCCGGTCATCTCAGATTGAACCAAATGCCCCCTAGACTTTGCTACTGTGTGATGATGCAAGAGAAGACCTTAAAAATAAGGGTTGAGTTATGTTTCTTGAGAAGTTTCAGGGTTATAATTTACAAGCAATCTAAGAGTTCACCCTCATATTTGATGGGTACGGAGCTAAAGTGAGCGACATTCAATTGGAAATCACCGAGGAATTCCTGAGTGAGGCAACATGTCTTCCCCTTTTCAGCCAAAAATGGTTTAAAAACTCAAAGCTAGATGAGGTACCATGGGGTCTGTTCTTCACCTCCTGAAAAATTCAGTGTTGCGACAAAGGTATGCTGATTTCTCTGTTGAAAGATAGATGGAATGGGTTACTAGCTGTGTTAAAGTAATTTGTGACTTGTGAAGGCCGCTACAGCCTCGTCTTCCTTTATCATATAATATTACTCATGTAGTTTATCAGTTTCCAGTTAAACATGCCTTTTTACTTATGGAGGAGTTTATATAAAATGGCTAAGAGATATAAAAGGCAGAGTTTGAATTCCAGTTTATTCCACCATGGGTTAATTAGGTTGTTGTTAGTCCATCATTTGAAACTAGAAGGTGACGATTGGGATACTTTCCTAACTCGAAATGGATTTATTACATTAAACCCTATAGAGATTCATGTGGTTGATAATCTTATGCTAGAAAGGCCTCCTGTTCCTTCCATTGACATAACAATTTTCTTATGCAAATAACCCTGTGATAAGGCTATGCTCGATGAGCCTATGTCCGAGCAATAGGATGCTGACCCTAGGGTCATTAAATCTCCTGAGCATGAGCAGTATGTTTTCCCTAATACCATTGAAAAGACCGTAAATAAGAACTCGCGCAAACTGCCAAAGAACAATTCAAACATAAGGTTTAAAAACAAAAGAGCTGGGAGATTAATCTCGAGGAGCTTACGAAATAAATCAAAAGATCATGTGAGTTCGATCGAATCGATTGAGGTCCATGAAAGATTTGATTTCAAGATCAAAATGTTCCTGGCAAAGGAGGACCCTAATTACTCTAAACCAGATCTTAGTCAAACTTACAATTTTGTAAATAACCTACCACCATGACTGAAACACAACAAAGATTTTCTAGGAATCAAACTCAGTAAAAAACCACAATGGACAATGGTAGTGTTTTGACGCACAATCATGTGTTTCCTCAACCAATTTTCCCATATCTACAGTGTGAAGTGTGTTTACATTGGATAGGCAAATATTGCACATATATTCTTTTCCTTCAAGCGAAGATCAAGACCCTCACAACTCAGATTGACTCATTAACAAGTGAAAACCATGAACTCAAAATCAGTGCACAAAGGCAAGGAAAACGCTTGAAAAGGATTGGAAATGTCATAATAAAAAATGTTGAGTGTGTCAAAGCAGTGATCAACTCTGAGATTTTATGAGTAGAATTTAGTATTCAATTGAAAGGTATGATTTTTTTTTATCTTAGTTGTGATTTTATTGTTATTTTTCTAATTAATATGGATTGAATTAGATTTCTGTTGTTTAAAATAAGACTAGTTGCATAATCAACACATTATGTAGCCAGTCAATTCTCATGTAAAATTTTGGAAAATATTGGTTAAATAAATATTTATTTTATTCATTTTATTTTTCTTTTAGGATATGATGTATCTTGTGGTGATATCATAAGATGGAGAATTTATGGACTTAGTTAATCAGTCATTTCCTCTTGGTTTATTTTGTAAATCAAAATAAAAACTTTCATAATTTTGGAGATATAGTTTGATATTGAGTGGCTTGATGACCCTCTATTTTTGTAATTTTGAGATCCTTTTGAGATATGATCCTATCTTAGAATATAGGATGCTTAGTTTACCTAAACTCTTTAAATACACAGTATTTTGTAATAGAAGACATCTTTGTTGGGAGAAAGAGATGGACAGGTGACTCCAAAACTTAATCAAATAACATTTTACACATTTTGGCTTTAGCCTTCTGTTTATAATGTTATCATTTGTGTTTTGTTATGTCCTGATACATGTATGGATATGATATCTTTAGATTAAAGGATCTGTGATGTGCAAGATATTATAGTATAAATACCATCTATAATTTTCTTCTCAAAATATAAATGTTGTGATTATGTTTTCAGTTAAAACGACAGGATTTATCTTTCGATTTTGATTGAAAAACAAAATCTATAGATTAATTTCAGATTTATCTTACAATAATTACGTATAATCATGAGATTACAGGTTTATGTTGGTGTCTCTGCTTCAGTCATTAACACCCAAATTGTCAACACATTATTCTTAATTTATTTAGAACAGTCTTAAGGTTCATTGCAGGTTTCCCTCTTAGACATGGTAGTTGGATGTTCTCTAATAATGAAGATGCTTGGATACACATCACTAATTCACTAACAAGTTAGCTCATTTACATCTTTTGACATTTTGTTTATCACTAAAATTCAAATGTATGTTTCAGCTTTTGACTATCCATACGTTACTGTTTCATAGTATTTTTTTTTTTATATTAGTTTAGATTTATAAAGGAAAACCCAAAAAATATTTTTATGTTCTTTCTTTATCTGCTTCCTCGAAGAAAACCATTTTCACATTGAGTTTTTTTGTAAGTTTAGATTAAAACTTGCAGTTTGTATATCATGTACATAAGTAATGAATAAATTTTCCTTTTAAGTATATCTACAATAGTTACATTATATGTATGTACATATATATACAGTGATTAGTAATTAATTAGTTACTTCATTTATTTTATTTGTTTCTTTTAGGAATTTTAGATTGGCTAACGAAGCCATTAAGCCTATCGAAACGAGTTATACCAAACGACTTGGGTTATTTAGACAACCTCGGACCAGACTCGTTCTTCCAGTTGACGGACGATCATTTTCACCCGCCAACAAATGGCACTAGAAGGAAGGGTTAAATACAATTGATGGCACCTAGAAGTCGTCAGACTCCACCTCCACACACTAGCTCCCCTGTAGTAACACATAGTCGCTCAGACAACAACGTTACTTTTGAAACAACAACTACCTCGAATGAGAATCTTGAGGTTCCCGTTGACCCAGTAACACCAAATCCTCAAGGGGACGACATACCAGAAATCATTCGTCAGTCACTCTTAAGGACACATAGTTCTTTGACTTGTATCTGACAACCTATTAGGCCTCTCAATCAACCTTTATATTTCTCGGATATCTGAGAGCAACTTGAAGGTACTAGTCTACATTTGGATCCTTTAGGAGATAATACCACAGATCCCGACCACACCCCTACTCTTATAGCTAGAGGATCTGGTATCCTACCTTCACCACCTCATTCATCTCCTTCCTCTTCAGGAGGAGAGTCATCTGATGAAGGCAACTCTTCATCTGAACCATATCAGCCTTCGACACCACCTACACCCATGGAAAATCAAAACAATCCTGCCAGACCTTGGATTGATCAAGATGCTATGGTTGTACCTGGACCCCAACACCCTTTACCAAAACACCCAGAGTAATGGTTACCTAAGTTTGATCCAGATTCTAAGCAAATCTTCGAAGATCACATAAATAAATTCATGCTAGCCATTAGACTCCGAAGTGTAGAACATAAAGATGTAGTATGTAGACTTTTTCTTTACACGTTTGAGGGCAATGCCTCTACATAGTATTTCTCCCAACAACCTCACACCATTGTATCTTGGGACAAATTCGAGTCCTGTTTCCTAGATAAGTTTGAAGATGATAAATCTCCTGAAGTCTTGGTCATGGAACTCTCCAGCTTAAAGATGAATCTTAAGGAGAAAGTAAAATATTTTAACCAAAGGTTCCTCACATTAAAAAATCGAATCCCCACCGATGAAATGCCCGCAGAAAGCCTTATTGTGGCATATTACACTAAATCTCTACACAATAATATAACAATTTGGGTTAAAACGTCTAAGAAGTCAACGTTACTGGAAGCCTTTAAGGAGGCAAGTCAAATCGAAAAAAGACATTTTGAGATTGAAAGATAATCTTAGTAATGAGGTATAAATAACCACACCTTCTAAAAAAAAAATAGAAATTCTTCCCAAGCCTCCCCAAACCAAAACACAATAAAAAACCTCTGACTTAGAAAGTTTACAAAAGGTCATCCAAAAATTATTGAATCAAGTTGTAGACTTGAGGAGATCAGCTGAAGAAGCATCTTCGAGCAGAGGAAGTTACAAACCTCCTTTCGTAAAACCTTTTCCCTCAAACCGACCAAATCCAACCCCTCTAAATTTCGAAAGCTTACAATACACTATATAGACTATCCTTGAAGCAGATAATAACTTAGTTCCCCTTGAAAATTATGAAGATGTGGTTGAAGAAGAAACAATCGAAGAAGAGGAATCATCTCCCAATGTCTTTAGACATTTTTTCGACAGTATTTTTCAAGCCAATTTTGAAATTGTCCATCCTTACAACACCAAAAGCAAAACCCAGAGTAAACCCTCTTCCAAAATAAGTACTAATGTGCCTCCAAAAAAATTTAAACAAACTGAAACAAAACAGAATTTAGCAGCCCCAAGTTTAGAATATGATTTGATTGAAGATCTAAAGAAACTTAGAGCTAATATTTATGTTTACGAACTTTTGAATTTTCCTTTTCTTCTGCAGAAAATGATTTAGAACATTGTAGAAAACACTAAAAACAACAATCTGAATAGCAAGAAAATTACAGAAATCAGTCCTAAAACAACTCAAAAAGTCCCTGCTAAAACAACAATTGAACCCTTAGATAAAAGGGGCCTCACTAAAAAAACTGTATCAAATGTAGATAAAGTAATTTAAGGATAATGGATAAAAATCAGCAGAATTTTGTTATTAATACTTGCAAAAATGTCCCACCTTTCTTATTAACTTTTGAAATTTTCAATAGAAATGTACATAATTGCATGATAGATTCTGGCGCATCATCAAATGTGATGCCTTTGTCTGTTTGCCAAAAAATCAATGTTGAAGTCCAACCTTCCAGTCTTAAAATCATTCAGCTCAATCAGATGAATGATAAGGTAATTGGTGAACTAAAGAATGTACTCGTTAGGCTATCCTCTAATCTTAAGGTTCACAAAATTATTGATGTCATTGTTGTTGACATCCCCGAAGTTTATGGTTTATTCTTAAGAAGGGATTGGTCTGAACAACTGCATGGATACTTTGCAATAGACTGGTCTCATTTGTGGCTACCAGAGAATGGAAATCCAAACAAAATTAGGATTAACTGTGAACGTTACCTCAAGCACACTGTGACGGATTTAAATGACGCTAATGAACCATTTATTGCTTCCACTAATTCACTCGAAATGTAGGGAACAAACACCTTCTTCGGTAACTTCATGGCTGAAACCTCTGCCATCACTGATCTGGAATAGCAGTTAGAGCTCTTGACATGCACCCAATCAACAACTTTACTGAATGCGCCAAAAAATGCCGATGAAGCTTAGATATGGTCACTTTACTTTGATGGATGCAAATCAAAGAAGGATCTGGTGCAGGGTGTGTACTCATCGACCCGACAGGTAATAAAACTTTTATCGCCTGTCATTTAAAGTTTGAATGTACAAACAACACCACCGAATATGAGGCACCTTTGCAAGGACTCAGGAAAGCGGTAGATATGAACGTACATAACTTAATGGTATTCGACGATTAGGAAATTGTGGTCAGACAGGTAAGAAATTCCATACATTTCCTATCACCACACCTGAAAAGTTATCAAACCGAGGTATGGAATCTAATGCACAAGTTTTCAGCATTTAACATCAATTCCATTCCGAGATTAAACAATTTTGAGGCTGATTTATTAGCTAACGTCACTTCCAAACTTTTGCCTATAGAAGGTCTTTCTCCAAATGCATTTTCGATTGAGTTATTGTTCAGACCATCAGTCCTAGACAACGTCAACAGATCATCAGTTTTTTGCACATGGAGGACACCTTCTAAGGTGCGGTTATTGATGAAGGCACCCACGATGAAGATCTCTGCAATTTTATGGTAATATCAAACCCGAGGTCTCCCGAATCAACATTAGATCTGGTAAATTCTATCCCTAAATCCGTGGTAAGACTAGAAAAGTTTTATGATTTGCATGATAAATTCAGAAAATCGGTAAATTGTAAAACAAACAGTTCTTCCTTGACTCATGAAAAGGTAAATCTAGGGACTAACGATAATCCACAATATATCAATTTGGGAACGAGATGCTCTGAGCAAGAGCAGTCTGCTTTTATAAAACTGTTTAGAGAATTCAAGGATTTCTTTGCTTGGACATACGATGATTTGAAAACTTTTGACCCTAACATAATACAACATATCATCCCCATGAAATCCCAAACTCAACCTTTTCAGCAGAAGCTGAGAAAAATGCACCCTAAGTTGGAATTGACAGTCAAGAAAGAACTAAATAAATTTTTGAATCCAAATATAATCTTCCCAGTAAGACACACACAATGGGTGTCTAACCTCGTCCCTGTAAGGAAGAAAAGTGGAAAAATTTGACTCTGTGTCAATTTTCGGAACTTGAACCGAGCGTCTGACAAAGACGATTATCCCATTCCTCCAATGGAACAAATTATTTAGCAGGTATCTGGTTCCGAAAGACTGTCACTGCTAGACGATTTTTCAGGATACAACCAGGTCCTCATGTCTTCCCCAGACCAGTTAAAAACCACTTTTCGTACCCCATGGGGTACTTATGCCTACAAGAAATGCCTTTTGTGCTTATAAATGATGGGGCCACTTTTCAGAGAGCAATGGATATTTATTTTCGTGGTCTCATCAATAATCCGTAGTGGTCTATCTTGATGACGTTACTGTTTACTCCAAAAACAAGAAAGATCACTTGTATCACCTTAGGTCTGTCCTACAACGATGTCGCAAGTACGACATATCCCTAAACCCTAATAAGTCTATCTTTGCAGTGGAACAAGGAAAACTTCTCGGATTCATAGTATCCAGTGATGGGATGATCATCGATCTCAAAAGAAATCAAGCCATTGCCAAACTTCCTCCCCCCTCCAAAAAATCTATGCAATCTTTTTTAGGCCAGAACAATTTTGTCAGAAGGTTTGTCCCGAGTTTTTCATAAATGGTAAGGCCATTGAAAAACTTAATTAAAAAGTATGTTCAATGTCATTGGGGACCATAGGAAAATCAAGCTTTTGATTCCATCAAAAAATCCATAGTGGAGGCTCCTTCCTTAATGAGTCTTGTTTTTTCACAAGATTTCACTCTTTATAATTTTTCCTCTGATCGATCTTATGATGTCGTGTTGACCCAAAAGAAAACTGAAAGAAATGAAATCCCCATTGCCTTTATGAGCTTAGCCTTCAAAGGAGAAGAGCTTAATTATCCGGCTATAGATCAACAAGATTATGTAGTTTTCAAAGCAGTAAAACATTTTCGATCATATTTACTGAAATCCAAAACTAAAGTCATTGTGCCTTATCCTACTGTCAGAAACTTATTAGTACAAAATGAATTGGGTGAAAGACGGGCAAACTGGATGACATTGTTACAAGAGTATGACCTCAAAATTACCCCTGCACAAATTGTCAGAGGTCGAGGTCTGTGCAAACTAGTGGCTGATTTAGTTGAAGAGCAACAGAGTGAAATTAATGTCTTAACTATAAATAAGCATAGTCAAAATAAAATTTGTTGTACACAAGTTGTTGCTAATTCTTGGTTTGATGATATTAAGTTTTATCTAACACATGATTCTTCTCCTTGCCATCTCAATCCAAAAAATAGAATAGCATTAAGATTAAAATATGCACCTTTCCTGCTGGTAAATGGCATATTATTCCGTAAAAAAATTGATAATGTCCTCATGCATTGTTTGGAAAGAGATGAAGCAGAGAAAGTATTATCTGAACTGCATGCAAGTGAAGCTAGTGGGCACTTTGGTGGAGACACCACTGCTCACAAAGTATTATGATATGTGTACTATTGGCCCATGTTGTTCAAAGATGCCCATGCATTATGTCGTAAATGCATAATTTGCCAAAAGGAAGTTGGATGAGTACAAAAGGAAGCATTCCCTTTGCATCTTGTTTTGGTAGATTCTCCTTTTCAGTAGTGGGGTCTTGACATTATAGGGCCGATTAACCCCACTTCTTCGTAGAAGCATAAGTACATCATTACAACAACAGATTATTTTACCAGATGGTCCGAAGCTGCACCACTAAACGTGGTAAACACTAGTCAGGTAATATCTTTCCTTAGTTCAAACATCATTACTTGATTCGGTATCCCTGAGTGTTTAGTCTTCGATAATGGTTCCTACTTTTCATCCCTCGATATGAGTGTTTTTTATTTGGAAAAAGGGATAAAACTGAAATATTCTTCCAGCTATTACCCCCAAGGAAATGGCTTAGCAAAATCAACAAATAAAAACCTGATCAAAATCATCAAAAGGACAGTTTTCGAAAACCACAAAAATGGGCACAACACATTTTCTAACGCGCTCTGGGCTGATAGGGTGACACCAAAAACTTCTGTTGGTAATTATCCTTTCTTTCTTGTCTATGGAAGAGAAGCGATTCTCCCTCCTCATGTTCTACTTCCCTCTTTGCAATTATCGCATACAGTTCAGGAAGAGGATTTTCCTCCTCTTGAAAGTTGAATTAATGCTTTGCTGAAATTAGAGGAAGTAAGAGCACAAGCAAAAGAGAGTTTGGATCAACATCAACATATTGTTAAAATTTGGTTCGATTCAAACTCTTCTTCGGATAGGAACTTAGAGGTAGGAGATCTCGTTCTCAAATGGGATAAACCTCATGAGGGAAAAGGGGAACATACCAATTTCCTGAACCTGTGGTTGGGACCCTTCTTAATCGCTTAAAAACCAGGTCCCAGCTCTTTCTTCCTACAAAATTTAGAGGGACAACCAGAAACCTTCCCGGTGAATGGTCAAGATCTCAAAAGGTATTTTTCATGATAGTTCCATAATCCACCTTTTGTACATATTTTTCTGTTTTGATTTATTTTATTTCCAGATTTTGATTATTTTCATCTTGTTTGTTTTCATTGCTTTTTGGTTAAATGTATGTCTGTGTCACCTTTTAGTTCATGGAGGGGAGCTAGAATGCATCATTATGAAACAACTGTTAAGTTCCTCTCAAGAGCATCAATGTTGTGAATTGATGAAACACAGACTAACTAAAGAAAATTTTTGTTTGAAACAGACTTCCTGGTCTCACTTTATAATTATGAGTAGACACGATCATCTTTAAGTCTTTTATAAATTTATGTTTGAAATACTTCCTGGTCCCATCTTTTAAAGAAAGCAACTCAAGTATGCCTTCCTGTCCTTGAAAAATTGGTTTCATCAGGAAACTAACTTCAAATCATAATGAAGGTAACTAAGAAAAAAATTAAAGGCTGAAAAATAATAAGTGTTCTAAAGACTGGAATTTTCATCATTACCTCGCTCTTCTGAATATCTTTAAAATTATATCAAATTGTAAACAATTTCTCAAGAGTTGTGGGAAGTGTTTGTAAACCCGTTAGAATACTGAATAGGTCTGTTGGTAGTGGGAAAAATCATACATGATGCCAAGACAACTTTGTTGGGGTACTGAACAGGCCCGTTGGCAGTGAAGCAATGTCAGGTTAAAGAAAATTCTTAGGTATAAATTTTGATATTGGTCATAAGCATCCTTCATTTTGAATTTGAAATTTCTTGGATAGGGTAGAGGTGTCAAAATGGGTTAATTGACATTCCTGTCGAGGCTATGGATGCCTGCTGGCAGTAGTGTCCCTTTCAACAGTATCAGAGCCATTGACTTGAATATCGTTGCTCTCATTTTTAAATTTTGTCACCGGATTTCATTTGAACAGGAAGATATCTGAAACTGGACTGTGTAATGATCCTTGCAATGCTTGATGTCCTTCATCTTTCTTTGATCTGTAATCATTCTAAGCAGTCCTAACATGAACTCGTCGATGATGAAAAGATAATTTCTTCTCCCAGTAAGTCGCCATTGTTGGCAGCTCCACAATAGTTTCACCTTTTAAAGCGACAAATAATAATTCTTGTAACTTCTTACGCTTTTTCTTACAAATATTTCTATTTGAAGGTGATTTTTCGGTTGTAAAAAGGTGTTTCGATTGTTCCTATTTTATTTTAATTTTCATACTTCGTTCATGACTAAAAGCATGAATGAAGCATTGAAACTTATAATTGTAGTGCAATTGTATCTAAGGCTTATGTCTCTAGAAGGGTAAATGTTCTTACAAATCTTTTAAGGAATGTTGTTTTTCTTTGAAGCTCATCTTATATCAATAAAACAATTGTTTTAAGTTGCTCATGGATTATGAGATATATCTTGAGTACTTGAATGATACACCAAGAATCAATTGGCAATAAACTATGGGTTTGTTTCATTTATAATACTTGGTCAATCATTTTTCATTTCAAATTGTCATTATGCTTTGGTTTGTAAAACACCTCTTCTCCTAACCTTAGAAAATCAACTCCACCCTTTACACAATGATGAGATTAAAACACACCCGGTCGTATCCTGTACTCTGTTTGAGGTGGAATTTTGAATCGACAGATCCATCATTCCAAATTAAAGTCTTGGGTTTTGTTCTGTACTCTTGGCATTCATTACACAAAACGCCTGATTTTCATGGTATGAAACCCCTGATGCTCTCATTTTGGCCACGCTAGGGTAACGGTGAGTTTTATTCCTTTGGTATTCACTCTGGTTTCCTCTGTTTGTGAAACCCTTCATGCTCACAGTGAATTTTGGTCACCTTTGTGCCCACCTATCCGAACCCTCATGGCCTCGGTCATCCGGATTGAGCCAAATTCCCCCCAAACTTTGCTACTGTGTGATGATGCGAGAGAAGACCTTAAAAATCAGGGTTGGGTTGTGTTTCTTGAGAAGTTTCAGGGTTATAATTTACAAGCATCCCAAGAGTTCTCCCTCACGTTTGATGGGTGCAGAGTTAAAGTGGGCGACATTCAATTGGAAATCACCGAGGAATTCCTAAGTGATGCAACAGGTCTTCCCCTTTCTGGCCAAAAATCGTTTAAAAACTCTAAGATGGATAAGGTATCGTGGGGTATGTTCTTCACCTCCTGAAAAATTCAGTGCTGTGACAAAGGTATGCATATTTCTCTGTTGAAAGATAGATGACATGGGTTACTGGATGTGTTAAAGCAATTTGTGACTTGTGAAGGTCACTACAGCCTCGTCTTCCTTTATCATATAAGATTACTCATGCAGTTTATCGGTTTCTAGTTAAACATGCCTTTTTACTTATGGATGAGTTTATATAAAATGGCTAAGAGATATAAAAGGTAGAGTTTGAATTCTAGTTTATTCCACCATGGGTTAATTAGGTTGTTGTTAGTGCATCATTTGAAACTACAGGGTGACGTTTGGGATACTTTCCTAACTCGAAATGGATTTATTACATTAAATCCTGTAGAGATTCCTGTGGTTGATATGCTTATGCTGGAAAGGTCTCCTGTTCCTTCCATTGACATAACAATTTTCTTATGAAAATAACCCTGTGATAATGCTACACTCGATGAGCCTATGTCCGAGCAACAAGATGTTGACCCTAGGGTCATTAAATCTCCTGAGCGTGAGCAGTATGTTTGCCCTAATACCATTGCAAAGACCGTAAATAAGCACTCGCACAAACTACCAAAGAACAATTTAAACATAGGGTTTAAAAACAAAAGAGTTGGGAGATTAATCTCGAGGAGCTTATGAAATAAATCAAAAGCTCATGTGAGCTCGATTGAATCGATTGAGGTCCATGAAAAATATGATTCCGAGATCGAAAAGTTCCTGGTAGAGGAGAACCCTAATTTTTCTAAACCAGATCTCAATCAGATTAACAATTTTGTAAATAACCTACCACCATGATTGAAACACAACAAAGATTTTCCAAGAATCAAACTCAGTAAAATACCCACAGTGGACAGTGGTAGTGTTTTGATGCACAGTCATGTGTTTCCTCAACCAACTGTCCCAGATCTACAGTGTGAAGTGTGTTTACATTGGATAGGCAAATATTACACATATATTCCTGTCCTTCAAGCGAAGATCAAGACCCTCGTAGCTCAGATTGACTCATTAACAAGTGAAAACCACAAACTCAAAATTAGTGCACAAAGGCAAGAAAAACGCTTGAAAAGGACTGGAAATGTCATAATAAAAAACGCTGAGTGTGTCAAAGCAGTGATCAACTCTAAGATTTTATGAGTGGAATTTAGTATTCAGTTGAAAGGTATGATTTGTTTTTATCTTAGTTGTTATTTTATTGTTATTTTTCTAATTAATATGGATTGAATTAGATTTCTATTGTTTAAAATAAGACTTGCTACATAATTAATAGATTCCGTAGCCAGTCAATTCTCATGTAAAATTTTGGAAAATATTGGTTAAATAAATATTTAATTTATTCATTTTTTATTTATTTTAGGATATGATGTATCTTGTGGTGATCTCATAAGATGGAGCATTTATGGACTTATTTAATCAGTCATCTCCTCTTGGTTTATTTTGTAAATCAAAACAAAAAATTTCATAATTTTGGAGATACAGTTTGATATTGAGTGGCTTTATGACCCTCTATTTTTGTAATTTTGAGATCCTTTTGAGATATGATCCTATATTAGAAGATAGGATGCTTAGTTTACCTAAAATATTTAAATACACAATATTTTTTGATAGAAGACATCTTTGCTGGGAGAAAGAGATGGACGGGTGGCTCCAGAACTTAATGAAATAACATTTTACACATTTTGGCTTTAGCCTTCTGTTTATAATGTTATCATTTGTGTTTTGTTATGTCCTGGTACATGTATAGATATGATATCTTTAGATTAAAGGATCTGTGATGTGCAAGATATTATAGTATAAATACCATCTACAATTTTCTTCTCAAAATATAAATGCTGTGATTATGTTTTCAGTTAAAACGACAGGATTTACCTTTCGATTTTGATTGAAAAACAAAATGTAAAGATTACTTTTAGATTTATCTTACAATAATTATGTATAATCATGAGATTATAAGTTTATGTTGGTGTCTCCACTACAATCATTAACACCCAAACTGCCAACACATTGTTTTGAATTTATTTATAACAGTCTTAAGGTTCATTGCAGGTTTCCCTCTTGGACATGGTAGTTGGATGTTCTCTAATCGTGAAGATGATTGGATACACGTCACTAATTCACTAACAGGTTATCTCATTTACATATTTCTGTCATTTTGTGTATCACTAAAATTTGAATGTATGTTTCAGCTTTTGACTATCCATACGTTTCTGTTTCATAGTATTTTTTTTTTTATATTAGTTTAGATTTATAAAGGAAAAACCAAAAAATATTTTTATGTGCTTTATTTATCTGCTTCCTCGAAGCAAACCATTTTCACATTGAGTTTTTTTGTAAGTTTAGATTAAAACTTGCAGTTTGTATATCATGTTCATAAGTAATGAATAAATTTTCCTTTTAAATATATCTACAATAGTTACATTATACATATGTACATATATATACCTTGATTAGTAATTAGTTAGTTACTTCATTTCTTTTATTTGTTTCTTTTAGGACTTTTAAATTGGCTAACAGAGCCATTAAACCCGTCAGAATGAATTATACCAAATGACTTGGGTTATTTAGACAACCCCAGACCGGACTCGTTCTTCCAGTTGACGGACGGTCATTTTCGTCTGCCAACAATTAGTTAGATCTCTCCTCAATCCATGGTTGACCATGTTACACCATGTGGATGTTAGCCTCTCCAAAGAAATTCACCCTCATCCAAAAATAGTAGTAGTATGCACCAAATAATTCTCATGAAGGGGTCCCACCACCAAAAATTAGCATCAATCCAATTCAAATGCCAAGTGTCCATGTGGAATGTTCCCTCCAAGAATGTGCATCCATGAAACCACTCCACATGTGTGAATTCCAAGGTATCCAACTCCATGGATGAATTTGCAAGATGCCAAGTGGATGGAGAATCCACAACAAAGTATGTCATCAACTCCCTAAAATAGAAAGTAGATAATCTCTCCAAAAGTGTACCTTGCCTTGCTCTCCCAACCTTTCCTTTCCTTGCCTTTCCTTTGATTTCCTTTCTTGCCTATCATTTAATTGCCTTTGCTTGCCTTGTCTTGCCTTACCTTGCCTTGCCATGCCATGCCTTTCCTTGTCATGCCATGACTTTCATTGTCATGCCATTCATTTCCTTTCATTGACTTGCCATGCCATGCCTCGCCTTGCCATGCCTTTCCTTTCCTTGCCTTTCCATGCCTTCCATTTCCTTCCCTTGCATTGCCATACCTAGACCTAGACCTAGAACTAGACCTTGCCTAGTCATGCCCTGCATTTCCTGTCCTTTCCTTTCCATGTCTAGCATAGTCTTTCCTTTCCTTGCCTTGCCATGTATAGCCTTCCCTTTCTTTGCCTTGAATTGTCTTGACTTACCATGCCATGCCTTGCCTTGCCATTCCATGCCTTGGATTGTCTTGCGTTGCATTGTCTTACTTTTCATTTCCTTTCCTTGTCATGTCTTTCCTTACCATGCCTTTCCATGCCATGCCATGCCTTGCCTTTCCATTTCATGCATTTTCTTGCATTTAATTTCCATGCCATGCCTTTAATTTCCATTCCTTTCATTGCCTTTACATGCCTTTCATTTCCTTTCCTTTCCATACCTAGACCTAGACCTATACCTAGACCTTTCCTTCCCATGTCTTGCTATGCTTTTCCTTGCCTTGTCATGTCTAGCCTTGCCTTGTCATGCCATGTATTTCCTTTCCATGCCATGCCTTGCATTTCCTTGTGTTGCATTGCCTTTCCTTGCAATGCATTTCCTTTCCTTGCATTGCATTTCCATGCCTTTCCTTTCCACACCATGCCATGCAATGCCTTTCCTTGCCATGACATTCCTTGTCTTTCCTTTTCATTCCATGTCATGCCTTGCCATGCCATGTCATGCCTTGCATTGTCTTACTTTCCCATGCCATGCCATGCCTTACCTTTCCATGCCATGCCTTGCCATGCCATGCCATGTATTTCCTTTCCATGCCATGCCTTTCATTTCCTTTCCATGCCTTGCCTTTCGTTGCCTTGCCTTGCCTTACCTTTTCTTACCTTTCCTTGATATTGACATGCCAGGACATTCCTTTCCTTGCCATTCCATGCCTTTCCTTTCCTTGAATTTCCATTCCATGCCTTACCTTTCCATGCGTTGCCTTTCCTTTCTACGCCTTGCATTTCCTTGCCTTTCCTTACCATACCTAGACCTAAACTTATACATCGAATTTTTCTTTCCTTTCCATGTCTATCCTTTCCTTGCCTTGCATTTCCCTGCCTTGCCTTGACTTTCCATGTTATGGATTTCATTTCCATGCCATTTCATGCCTTGACTTGCATTACCTTGCATTGCCTTGCCTTTCCTCACCTTGCCTTTCCATGCCTTACCTTGCCTTGACATGCCATTCCATGCCTTGTTTTTCTATGTCATGCCTTTCCTTTCCTTGACTTTTCATTCCATGACTTTTCATTCCATGCCTTGCCTTGCCTTGCCTTTCCTTTCCTTTCCATATCTAGAATTAGACCTTTCCTTGCCACGCCTTGCCTTGCCTTGCCTTTCCTTTCCTTTCCATACCTAGAATTAGACCTTTCCTTGCCACGCCTTGCCTTGCCTTGCCTTTCCTTTCCATACCTAGAATTAGACCTTTCCTTGCCATGCCTTGCCTTCCCTTTCCATGTCTATCCTTGCTATTCCATGCCTTGCATTTCCTTTCCATGACATGTCATGCCATGCCTTGCATTGCCTTTTTGTTGCATTGTATTTCCTTGCATTGCCTCACCTTTCCTTGCCTTACCTTGCCATGACATGCCATGTCTTTCCTTGTCTTTCCATGCATGTCATTCCTTGCCTTACCTTACCATGCCATGCCTTTCCTTTCCATGCCAAACCATGCCATTCCTTTCCATACCTAGACCTATACCTATACCTAGACCACATGTTTCCATGCCTTGCCTTGGCTTACCATGTATAGCCTTGCCTTTCCTTTGATTTCCATGCCTTGAATTTCCTTTCCATGTCATGCCTTTCCTTGCCATGCCATGCCATGCCTTGCATTGCCTTGCATTGCATTGTCATGCCTTGAATTTCCTTTCCTTGCCATGCCATGACTTGCCTTTCCATGGCATGTCATGCCTTGCCTTTCCATGCCATGTATTGTCTTTCCATGTCATGCCATGCCATACCATGCCTTGCAACCCCTTGCGTTGCATTGCCTTGCCTTACCATGACATATCATGTCTTGCCTTGCATTGGCATGCCTTTTCTTGCCTTACCATGCCTTTCCTTGCCTTGCCATGACATGCCATTGCATACATTGCATTGCATTGCCTTGAATTCCCTTTCCTTTCCATGCCATGCCATACCATGCCTTGCCTTTCCATGCCATGCCATGTATTTCCATGCCATTCCATGTCTTGACTTGCCTTGACTTGTCATGCCATGCCTTTCCTTGTCATGCCTTTCCTTGTATTGCCTTGTCTTGCCTTGCCATACCTATACCTAGACCTATACCTAGACATTTCCTTGCCATGCCTTGCCTTGCATTTCCCTTCCTTGCCTTTCCTTGACTTTCCATGCCATGCCTTGCCTTGCCATGTCATGCCTTGCATTGCCTTGCCTTGCCTTGCCTTTATTGATTCCACCTCTAATTATTGATGCCTTTCACATGATTAAAATTTATACAAAACCAAAATGATGATTAGCATCAAAGTGTTTGAATAGGTAAATAATGGTTTGAGATGGAACACAATACAACATATGGTATCTATAAAAAAATATTCAAATGATTTCAGTAACCATAGATATTCTTATTCGAGTAAATATTGAAGTAAATAATAATATCTCTAATTCAGGGAAAATCATGCGTATACACCCAAATATAACAATATTCATCCTTAAAATAGGGGTGGGCATATCCAAGATTAACTTATCCTACTTAAAAAAAAAAGTTTTCATGTGGCTAAATACGAACTATATTTGTAAATGGAAGACGAGATGAAAAGATGCTTTTATGTGTAGTTAGATCTTTTTTATTTCTGAAAATGGAAAATAAGATGAAAATTACAAAAGTGTTGAAAAAATCAAGGAAGTGTTGAAGCATATTACTAACAAGAAGGTGAGAAATTAGAATAAATCTTGAATTAATTGTTTATTAAAATAATTTTATAAAAATTAAATTTTGGAAAAGTTTGAAATATATGGTTTAAAAGCCAAAAACCAGAAAAAGATAAAATAAATCATTTCGGTGGTGTTGGCCTTCCAAGGCCACTTTATAACAAAGGAGGGCCTTGATTGATGAAATTTACCCACAAACCAAGGTGGAAAAAAAGAGGCTTGGGAAGAAGAAGGGAAATATCAAGGCCTGCCCATGAAGAGTAGAGATGGTCTCTGAGCCCAAAGAAATCTACAAAATATTGGCAGTGAGTAATAACACATGATTCTCTATACATGATATCTTTATACGCCCGCAATGGAGAACGTGATATAAACCATGATGATGATGATTAAAATGTCCACAGATGGCATCACAACAACCCCCCTTGATTTTCCTCCCATTTGCATCAACCAAGGCTCATCACATTCAAGCAACCCAAAGTATGGGGCATGGTAAGCCAATGTCAACACGAGGTATGCTTAGTCCTTTTTTCATGCAAGGTGTTATGTTCAATTTATTGGGCATGGGGATAAGGATCATTGGTTGAAGTGGATAGTGGATCCTTTGCTTGATAAATTGTCTTGGTTTCCTTGTCTCACCTTGGTGGTCAACTTCTGTGCCCTAGTCCTGTATTGTCACCACCCAGGGAAAATGGGTAATATTGGTGGGCCCTCCCAAGGGTAACGTCAACTCTCAACCATACTTAACATTTCCTATCATAAATCATTTCACATATACCAAAATTTGTCTATGGTCCATTCTCTCATGAGAAGAAGGTGTTGAAGACCCATAGGATGATGCAATTGCTCTATGTATATGCTATTGCTAAATTATAAAGACCACCATAAAATCCTTAGGCTATCTTGAGATTCACCCCCACTAATGGTAATCGCCCCTGTCTGGATGTGAACGAATGCACCAATTACGAAGGTATATTACCGAGTAAATAACTGAGGAAAGGGTATCTCAAGCAAGAAAGTGCCACCTCTACAAAAGTGCTCATAGAAAGAGATAACATAAGCCACAAAGTAATCCTAAAACCATATCACACTCACACTCTTTCTTGATGGGTTTTTAATTTCCCTTGTCACTCTCTGGACCTATCCCTCTACCTAGGTTATTTGTTTCTTGTCTAGGTGGCACACCTAATAGGGTTGGATGAAGACCCTCCCATACTTAAACTTGGTAACCCTCACAAGGTCTCGAGCTTGGGTGATACTTGAAGGGGATACTGGGTTGAATTGTTTACATGGCTTGTATATTAGTTATCAAATTACTTTGCATGATTTAAGGACAAACATATGTTATGAACATTGGTTTACTTTGTCTTATATTCTGTTTTGCTTTGAATGCCCCTGACATGGTTCTTTGAGGGACATATTGGGTTGTGACCAGGATGTTGTGCCTTTATTGCAGGACTTTGGCTTGTGTGATGGAGAGCAGGGAGTCATCCAGTGACTCAACATGCTCAGATCATGGCTCTCACACCCTTGGAACCTTGGACAATGGACATATGGGCTTGGTTTTAAGTAGGCTAGTCATTATGCAACATACATGGGATGAAATCCCATAGGCTGGGAAGAGCATCCTGGAGCTATTGTGCACAAAGGATGGAGGATGTTGCCTTTGGAGGCACCTTTCCATCACTGGAGGATGTTATTGCACCCCTCTCGCACTTGGGCATGGCTTTTAGAGGCCTATGACATCACCCTCTAGCCCTTGACATCACCTTGGAGGCTAGGGTTTGATGGATGGTGTGGTTCCATAGGTGGTTTGACTTGAGGAGACACATGGCATGACATCTTTGTACATTGGAGCATGACACGTGAACATGGAATTTAGAGCATGACACTGGACATCACATTTTTGAGCCCTACCCCACCCTTCTAAGGCACGATGTCACCCTTTTTAGGGTTTTCTTTTATGTAATTTTCATTTTGGCATATTGTAGAGGAAAAGGAAGGGGTCGACTCTATTCTAATTTTTTGTTGACAAATTTATGTGGACAAATTGGTTAAGGTGGCCACTTTCTCATTTCATTTTATCATCAATATTACTCACCATTTATGAGAGACAAGTCTGAAATTTTCTCCCTCTCTTGGGCTATCTAGATCTTCTACTTATGTGCCTTGCTTGGAGGATTAAGTTGTGGATGCTTTTCTGATTTTTAAGGAATAATTTCTGCAATTAGGGTTTTCTCTCTTGGTTTCTTGGTTAAAGTAAGTTAATTTTCTGCCATTTAATTTTCTGCAATTTATTGTTGTGTC
>ML783304.1:30241-58110 GCA_009831015.1 Picea engelmannii | reverse complement strand
AGCCTTGGGAGGCTAAAACTGCACTTCATTAGCAATCTACTATTCTTAGAGATCATTAGATATGGATTGACCTCATCTTGAGGATCTCTTCCTAGTTTTTTGTAAATATAGTTTACTTTCTGTTTTTAGAATATTAGATCCATTATTTTAGGATCTGAGAACTGTGATGTAAATCTATAAAGCTATAGGCTTAAGACAGACACAGGGTTCAATCCTGGATACACTTTTGGCTATGTACTTTGAATCTGTTTTGTTATAAGAATCACAGTCTCCTTTGGTTACTACATATCAGTCTTGCTCACATATTCCACTACTCTGTATTTAATTTTGTTCAGTTTAGTTATTCAGATTTGTTATCTTCTGATATAGCACATGGATATGAATTAGATCTTTCTTTAACTTCTTGTATGACCCTGCATCGTTGTACTTGGTCATCTTGAATGTTATTCTTCACATCTTGATTATCTACTGTAACTGATATCTGGTCTCTCAAAGCACTGGTTTATTTAGATGCATGATAAGTTGTCTTTTTACAAAGCCTTCTCAATTATCCCATTGTTCCAAACACTTTGATTATTCATAATTTCTTAAGTTAGCAAGCATCCTTAGTTTACAACCCTAAGGATTTTCTTGGAGTGATAACAAATTGGCGCCGTTGCTGGGGAGAGGAGATTGAAGCTCAACTTCCCTAGGAGACGACATTATATCTACTCCTTGATGATAGACAAGGATTAGACATTAAATTGGTTGTAATCATCTATCTGGTGACTCCATGAAGGACGATTTTAGTGGCGACTCCATGAAGGACAATTTCAGTGGCGACTCCATTGTTCAGAAATTTGTTGGTGACTCCACTGGTATGACATGAACTAGATCTTTGCTAAGAGGTATGCATTCTATGATTTTTCAAAAATTGTTGGTTTCCCTAATCCAGTGCCTAGTAAAGATGAATGGGAAAACAATCTTCCCAGATTTCGAGGAGAAGAGTGGGAAGTGCCAGCTGAACATTTGCTGTACTTTCATGATTACATGCATTGGTTGCAATTTGTGCATGAGGATGTTTAGATCTGGCTATTTTGTTTTTCATTAGAAGGGATTGCTCATGATTGGTACCGGTCTCTGCCTATTACTAGTATCAGCTCTTTAGATGATTTTCATGCTTCCTTCCATGTGTTTTGTAAAGGCATATTTTTAGATGAATTTCTATTTCCTGAATGTTTTCATGAGTTCAATTTGTTGTATAAAGATCCCACCATTCGTGAAGACTTTGTTGCAACAGAAGATACTCTTCATCATGATCAAGAGATCAATGATCCACACTATGATAAACTCAGTGATTCTTTTGACATTGTATCAAATACATCTACTTTTTTAGGTTTTCATGAAGATTGAATTATCCCCTTTGAAGACTTGAAATATGATGAGCAGATTAACAAATCAGCAAGTGAAATTATTGAATCTGTAGTAGATGATGAAGGCAACCCTCAGTTTTCAGTTCTACAGACAAAAGGGAATTGCAACAGATACAAAGAGGGAGATAGTGTGCTAAAAAGTTCAGATCAACAGTTGAGCTTGCATTCTTGCTTGACAAAAGAAGAACAATTTACATTCAACATTGAGACTAGTGCTGGCAATCAACGGCTGCAACATAGTCAATTGGACCAACAACTCAAAGAGGTATTCTTTAATGATTTTGAAGACCTTATTGTTGATCATTTGGATTTTATAAGCAACATAAATGTCCAAATAATTTTGTCAGATGAACGTGGGCTCTGTCATCTTTTTAAATTACATTCCTATATGCTATGGTTTCCTATATTGTTCGGGTCAAGATCAAGGATGTTAGCAGTAAATCAGTTTCTGATATGGCTGCATTGGAAATTTGATTATACCTGATCAATCTGCCTCTACTGGTTAGTGTAGGGATTGATAGAAGAATAAGATCTTTCTTTGAGTAGGTAGATTACTTTCATTTTTCTTGAATAAGTAGAGCAACTACAGGTCAAGCCTGAAACCACATGTTATACTTACATTGTGCTAGTTGGGCATGCAACTTCAAAGTCATGAGCTAAGTAGGGATCGAGCCATGATTGTAATTGATAATTCATGTGTCATATGTCATGGTTGATTCAAGCCTTAATTATCAATGAATGCCATAGCAGCTGCATACGCATTAGGCAAAGAGACTCACATTTCACTTTAAATGGTTGGATCTAGACCATCCCTCTATGTTGTAGCTACTCAGGCAACCTCAAGTTATCCATCAATTTCTCAGGTGTTTATTGTAGATTCAGAGAAATTTGAACAACCCTGGGCAGAGCCAATCTGATTAGTTCAAAAAAATGGCTCTTATTTATATATAATCACTGTCTCAACTTCCCTTTAAAAAAATGTAATGCCATGAACTGCAGCTCTGTCGGATCTTTCTCCTATTTCAGTCATTATACAGATTATTGTAGATCAAACATTTGTCAGGCCAATCGATGCTGGAAATGTTCTCTATACAGTTCGTTACATTGGACCAGATCCCTGCATGTTATGAGTGGGCCAACTTTGTTCCCAGTTTCTTTTTCACTAGACAAGTCAAATATAGATGCAGCTCAAATTTCCATTATTGAGGTATCAAACTTAGAAGCAGAGCCTGTGGGAAGTCGACTTGGTTGAAGCAAACATCTTAACAGGGAATGAGATAAAATAGAGGCAGTGAAAAGAATTGAATTATCTAAGCAATGTGATTTGCTGTCCATAGCTGGAGACGATGTTTCACATCTTTATTAGGAAGTCCAACAAAGCAAATGCTCTGCTTACCTAGAATGTAACAATTGCAGATTACTATTTTTTAGATGTTGAACGTGTTTTGATTAGCAAGGGTGCAAAGGAAAGTCTTCTCTTGATATGTTCTGCTCAACCATCGAATCTCACTGAGGTCTCTTGTCTTTTCAAGAGTGTAAAAGATTTTTAACAAGCAGTTAATGGGAGTAAGCTTTGATTGATTGAAAAATAGTGGATCTAGTGAAGAAATGTTGCAACCCAGTTTGTCAGTCTGCTATCTCAGAAGCTGCAAGAAGACTTGCTTTGAAGATGCCTGGGTTATTTAGTCCAGATGATGTGTGAGTGTTACCTATTCAACAATTTGTGGTAGATAATTGTGAGAAAGTTGTCTTTTGGTAGCTAGAAAATTAGCTTACCCATGACAAGGCCAAAGCAGTTTTGAGAGTGCTTTTCAATTGCAATGTGAATAGAGTCTGTCCTTTGTTTTTCCCTGACCCTTCAGAGGTATCAAGAAACTGCGCTAACATAGTTACAAATGCAACAAAATGTTGAACGACACTGGCCAATTATATCTCTAGATTTCAAAAACAGAGCCTCATCACAAATTTGCAAGGATTAAACTGTGTTGCCTCTCTTGTAGAAAGTCAAGACAACAGTTGTGCATGCAGACTTTAAAGTTATAAGTCAAACTGCAACAAATCCTCTGTTTACAAAATCTCTGCCTGCATTGTCACAAAGATGGATGTTGACCCATTTTCTTTTCTCCTTAGGCGACGTAATCAAAAAAATAAGATACAAGTCTGGCAGCTTGGCAAATCAACACCTGGATACTTCTATGTTGCATTTGAAGTTTTGTTTGGTGGTGAAAAACGATTTTTTTGGGCAGTTATCATTAAACACCTGGAAGCCTGTGGATTTTGTGAAATTTCATCTTTCGAATCAAATTCATTCAGATTCTATAGTTAAGGTAGACGATTGCAGAATCTCAGACCTCATTTCGTGCACGTAACAATGAAAAAAACCCATGTTCTTCCAATGCTGTGGGTTCCAGATTTCGAGGTAGATTCTTTCATCGTGATGGTGGGTAGGGTACAAGAATTCTCATCTGTATAATGTGGATCGATTCTCAGGCCCAAGCTCAAGTCACAAGATGAAATCGAAAGCCATAAGATAGAAGGGATCAAGTTGTTCTCTGTAATAGATATCACATTTGTAGTTGTACCTATAGCAAAGCAGGTAATCTCAATATTAACATCATGCACATGTAATGGCGTTTCATGCTTGGCTGATCGATCATGAAAATTATGCCAACAACAAATTGAAGCGAATTGCTTATCTGGAGAAGATGCATATGGTCAGGTCCTTGGAATGGTTCTTGTTTGTTGTTGGGTATAGGTTTTTGGTTTCCTTTTGTTCCCCCAAAAAAAACCTTTCCGGCGAATTTTTGGATGCAGTCACAGATAAAATTGAAAGGGAATTGATTCTTGTTAGTGCAACTGATGCTGAGACAAACTGTAGAAGGGGGTTCCTTAGTTCATTGACAAGCTAGCACAAGATGGTATTAAGATTTGGGTTTTGACTGGAGATAAATTGGAAACTGCCATCAATATTGGATTTGCATGCAGTTTGTTGAGACAAGGGATGAAGCAAATACTGATCACATTGGATACACCTGATATAAATGTAGTAGCACCGACCATGATTTTTTCTTGGTGGAATCAATGTTTTTGTTACAGAAGAAAACATGCACAAATATGTGGATCGTGTTACCTCATTCCAGAAAGGATCAGGATGAAGCGTTGAGTGACGAATATTTGGATTCATTTATTGGAGAAAGATACTGTAAACAGAGCACGTTTTGTTGTTTCAAGTGTCACATTACCTCGCAGTACTAGAGGAAGTTATGAGGTTCGTGGTTGTCAAAGAGGTGTAATTGGATTGCTATGCTCTATATTTTTGACTAAGCAAAGTGCTTGTGAGGAAATACATGGTGCAGGGTTTTGAGATAGCAGTCAGAGGTACAAGGGCTAATGTTGAAATACAAAATGGAGCTAAAGAACCATTGGCAAATCTGTATGGCATTAATGAAAAACAAAGATCATGATGCAAACATTGGAAAGCAGAACAATCGATCATACATTTGGATGACAGAGCAGTTTTGATAAAATCCAAAAGTTATTTGTTCCATATTTTCAAGAAGACAGGAGTGCAGAGCCACGAATCAAGCATGGGATCGTATGCAAAGGGCGCCACGAGGAGCAAGAATTTCTTTATATTGTAGTGGTCTCATAACATTAGTAGCCGAAGATGTTAAACAACAAAGACTTCCAGATTAGAGGGCTTGTTCTTAGAACCCCCTTTTTTTTTATTAATGTTAAAAATCTTGTTGAGTGTTTTGTTGTTTTTCAGGAAGCAAAGTTTCTTGAGTCTGCATATGTCCTTGGAAATTTTTATAGCAGCAATAGGCCACGACCTTTTGATGGGCCTAAAATCTAGAAATGTATATTCAATATCACTAAGGAAATAGTTACAAGATCCTGGAGGTGAATATGATCTCGTGCAGCTGCTGGAAAATGAAAAGTCAAACACCTCAAGTTGCCTACAATGCTCTCATTTCAAGGTTGGAGTTATTCTCAAATTTTCAAAACCATGGTTACATATCTCACCATCTTGCCTATGTTCAACACTTTTCTTCTCAATAAATATATTGCCACAACAGATTCCATGTCGATGTGCAAACAACATTTCCAGGGGAGTTTGAAGTAGACATGTTACAGATAAAGAAGATTGTGAAAGATAAACAACAAACTTTGGAGAATAGCCAAATGATAAATTGTAAAGGCTGAATGACTCCATGCCCAATACTAAAGGCACAGGGTATGCCAGGTTCTTGGAGACCCCGCAAGGAGGTCTCCATCCCAATTGGAGCCAGATGTTAGCAATAAAAAATGCACTGGCATTTAAAAAAAAATAATGCCTAATCTTGTAGGGAAATTTTTATTACCTTCCCGAGCTCCAAATGTAGATTTGAAAGCACCATTGGAAATCTTAGGATTTCTAGATGTCGATAGACTATTCAAGCATGTAAAAAGGACTCTCCACGACTGAGAAATTTGATTTTAAAAAAATCTGCACTTTCACCAGCTAACTCATCTTGAACTTTGCTAGTTAGCTGGTGAAAGCTTTGCTTTTCACCAGCTAAGGAGCGGATTTTTAGGTAAATAAGCTGGTGAAAGCCTGTCATGGCTAGAATGACCAATTTTTTTCCCAGATCAGGATTTTTTGAGTTTGAATGGTTTGAAACCGCTTCAAATGGATAGTTGTTGAATTATCAAGTCTGATTCAATGGCTATTTTTGATGGATAAGGGAAAGAAGAGGTGTTTCAATCGATTTTGGTATCTTTTTCAAAGGCAGAAAATCAGGGTTTTTGCACACTTCACCAAATTCGAATTTTATCTTTGGAGGACCAAATCAAATAGCCTTGGGAGGCTAAAATTGCACTTCATTAGCAATCTACTATTCTTAGAGATCATTAGATATGGATCGACCTCATCTTGAGGATCTCTTCCTAGTTTTTTGTAAATATAGTTTACTTTCTGTTTTTAGAATATCAGATCCATTATTTTAGGATCTGAGAACTGTGATGTAAATCTATAAAGATACAGACTTAAGACAGACATAGGGTTCAATCCTGGATACACTTTTGGCTATGTACTTTGACTCTGTTTTGTTATAAGAATCACAGTCTCCTTTGGTTACTACATATCAGTCTTGCTCACATATTCCACTACTCTGTATTTAATTTTGTTCAGTTTAGTTATTCATATCTTTTATCTTCTGATATAGCTCATGGATATGAATTAGATATTTCTTTACCTTCTTGTATGACCCTGCATCGTTGTACTTGGTTATCTTGAATGTTATTCTTCACATCTTGATTATCTACTGTAACTGATATCTGGTCTCTCAAAGCACTGGTTTATTTAGATGCATGATAAGTTGTCTTTTTACAAATCCTTCTCAGTTATCCCATTGTTCCAAACACTTTGATTATTCATAATTTCTTAAGTTACCAAGCATCCTTAGTCTACAACCCTAAGGATTTTCTTGGAGTGATAACATGGTGGAATCTAAACCTATCATGGTATGTGGCCTCATCAAGGATCTTAGGATTAGCCTAACCAGCTTTCCCTACATCTTCCTTGTGTTGAATGTAGTAGTCATTGATATACCTGGTGCTTGGGGGATGTTGTTTTCTATGGAATGGGAAGGAGCCTTGGGAGGTAGCCTTCAGATGGACTTATAATATGGCACCATTCCCCACCCCGGGGATGGTTTCGTTACCCTTTATAGGTAACCCAATGTTAGATACCAGGTTGAGCCCCCAAAGGTTCCCATGGATGAACATTTTTTGGTAGATGAAAAAATGGGAATTTTTTATGCAATCAACCCAACATTTCAAGTAGAACAGTGTCAAGATACTAGTGAAATGTGGATCTTAGAATTTGATGGTGCTCACTCTAGTTTTGGGTTAGGATATGAGATTGACCTCACAATCCCCTCCAAGGAGGCATTTTATTCCTCATATATACTTGAGTATGACTACACAAACAATTTTTCTAAATATGAAGTCTTGCTCATAGGACTCAATATGGCTCTTGACAAAAGAATTTAAAGCTCCTAAAGGTTATAAGAGACTTTTATATAGTCTTCTTCCAAGTTAAGCTGAATTTTTCTATGAAAAATGAAAGATTGAGGAGGTATAGGGATTCAATGTGATACACCATGATTTTTTTTTACGACTTCTCAATTGAGGTAGTCCCTAGAGAGGGAAATCGTGTTGTTGATGCCTTAGACATCTCTGCATCCACTCTAAAAACTTGTGAAGGTTTCCTCCAAGACTTGTGAAAAATGGAAGTGGTATTTAGACCATGAACTCCTGATAACCTAGATCATTGGAAATTATTTGATGATGATTCTTAGATACTCAGATTCATGCGAGGCATTAAGGAGTTATTTCATTCCCAGGTGAATTTCCTAGCAGACTCCATGAACTTAGAAGTTATAATCTTTCCTAATAATAGCCTTCCAAAGGGATGTATCCCCTTAGAACAGATGTTCGATAGGCATGATATGTATAAGGTAAAACTTGTTGTGGACCAAAATGATAAATTTATAGAGTTAAACATAGGATCATAGGTTGAGCTAAGAATGGTGAAAATAGGAAAGGGGAATACCAAGGCCAAGAGAGATGGTATGTTGGACCTTATTCGCCAATTTAAGGACATTTTTTCCTGGAATTATGATGACCTAAAGGCATATAGAAGTGATGTCATTCAACATGCCATTCCACTCATAGAGGAAGCCGAACCATTCAGACAAAATCTTAGACATATCAATCCAAAGTTGGCACCCCAAATCTAGAAAGAGCTTCAAAAGATGGTTGATGATGGGGGATTGTAGTCCCTATTAGATATTCTTCATGGATGTACAACTTAGTAGTAGTTGGAAATAATAATGAGGAAATTAGAATATATGTATACTTTAGGAATATTAAACAATTGTCATTGAAGGACAACTACGCTTTCCCAAACATGGAACATCTACTACGGAGAGTCATTGGTGTTGGGATGATGTCCATGTCAGATAGTTTTTTGGGCTAAAAACAGGTCTTATTTAAAAGAAAGGATCAACTTAATACTGACATCACCACCCCATGGGGAACCTTCAAGTACCTAAGAATTCCTTTCGGTCTCATGAATGTTGGGTCTACTTTCCAAAGAGCGATGGATTTTTCCTTCAGGAATATGATAGAGAAGATCATAGAAATATACCAATATGACTCCACAATTATATCCAAGGAAAGGAATGCACATATCTCTCACCTGAGGATGATATTTGAGCATTGTAGGAAGTATGTAATTTACCTTAACTCCAAGAAGTCCATTTTTGGTATCGACAAGGGGAAGTTGTTGGGACACATAGTCTCTAAAGAGGAAATTTATATTGATCCCGAAAGGTTCGAGTTGATCAGGAACATATGACATCCTACCAATAAGAAGTCCTTGTAATCATTCTTTGGGAAAATCAACTTCATAATATGATTCATCCCAAATTTCAATGAGAAGGTCAAACTGATGAACGCTCTGTTAAAGAAATATGTTTCCTTTAGAAGGGATAAAAATAACTTAAGGGCCTTCGAGGATATTGAGTAATCAATCACTAAGGCACTGGTCTTGACCATCCCTAATTACTTTTGTGACTTTATAATATTCTCATTTGCTTCTCAAGACACCATAGTCAGAGTGTTATTGCAAAAGAACAAGGATGACTATGAGAGACCCATCTCCTTAATGAGAAAAACACTTAGGGATGTTGAATTGAATTATTAAATCACTGAGAAGAGAACATATTCCCTTGTTAAGTCCCTTAATCACTTTATAAGTTATGTCAGATACAAAAAAATCAAAGATTATGTGCCCTACCCCACTGTCAAAGATGTTCTTTTTGAGCAAGACTTCCTTGGGACCAGGGTAAAGTGTATGATTCGAAGATATTTAGACACCACTTATTCTTGAAAATATATACATGCAGTTTCTAACTTTCGTCTGTATAATTTCTAGGATCTATTGAGGTTATTGCAAAATTTTGATGATGTGCTCTTTACCAAAAACTCATAAAAAATAATATTATCTTGAAGTGGAAATGATATGACATAAAAGAACTCAAATTACAATGTTGATAACATATTTTGTTTAATCTTTAAGTTCCTTTCAAAACAATTAAACTTCTTATCTTCATCCCAAAATACCCAAAAATACCATGTAAATGGACCAAATAATCCAATCTTGAGGATTCTCCAAAAATACGCTACTAAAATTCAAAAACAGAGTTCATAATAGAAATCCTTGTGAAATTCTGAAATTTTTTACTATAATGTCGACCACTTTCCAAACTAGCTCAATTATGTGCCTCCTGACACACAAAACAATGCATTAAATACTCATAAATGACAAATTGAGTACAAAAATTTCAAATGACCTCAAATCACAAGACATACCTCATACTCACGATCCTTGAGAAAAATCCTGTAGAATCAATATAAGACACTTGAAATCTTGTCAAGGTACCATTTGGCATGCTCTATGTTGCAACATAAAATTAAGCATGTACTTGCACATACTTCTGTACAGTCTGTACCATCTCATGATCTGTTCCCTATATTTGGATCCATGCACCTCAAAATCTATGCACATAGGGATCTTTGCAAACATTGGGATATGTGCCCATTAAATAGGCCACTGTACTAACCCACCATCCAAATTTAGTGGCAACTTATTACTAATTATGGTGGGAATCCTGATAAATATGGTTGGTTGAAGGATTGGTTAAAACCTATCGCTATTCTAAGGGAGGTTCCAGGTTCAATTCCCGTTCCATGGCATACAATGGTTATATTGTTAATGTTTTATATTTCATATGTCTATAATACGTTGGAATATAGTTCCATATACTATATTTAGTATATGGTTTTATAACCATGTGTTCATTGGGATATTTTAAGCCCCACACGGACTTAGGCTTATGGTCACATGAAATGGTATATAACTAGGGGCTAGGGCTAGCCCTCAGACCCTTCCCCCTCCACATTAAACTTTGAATTAATTTAAATAATTTGATTGCCATATAGTGATTAAGAACCAACTCATGACACGATGGTTATGGTGGGTGTGTTAATGTGTAGAGGTTAGGGAGGTCATGGGGTCAATTCCCCTAGAACCCATAATAATTTTACACAACATAACCAATACTAGCCAATGAGGGGCTACCATGTGGAAGCCTCTCATTGGCTAACCTGTGCCACATGTCAACAAACCATTGGACTACTTGGATGCCAACTCATCTGCCTAGTCAACTGATCAATCCACATGGAACCTTGGGGATGTGGCCATGTCACCTGTATGGTCATGCCATGTGTCAATGTTTGGACATGACATGTGTACTTTTTACACCTTTGACTTAGGTTTACTTGAAATTTGATTGCCTATAACTTTTTCATATGAGCTCCATTTGACTTTCCATTTGAGCCATTGGAAAGATGACAACTAGTTGTACACATTGATGTTTTTTTCGAGATGATTTGAGAAGGTCAAAGTTTGAGCATTTATGGACCCCCTGATACCTCTATGAGAATTCCAGATCCTCCTATACCTCTGTGAGAATTCCTTATATCCTCTTGGATCAAACCTTCCCATCGAAGAACTTTTGGGCCTCCAAAAGCTTAGATACTCAAAAAATTAGTGATGATAAATCTAACTCACTCTTCCATCTTACCAAAATGTTTTGATCAATAACTTAGTGATGAATCTTCTTCACTCTTCCATCTTGTTGATTCTTTTGGAATGAAGTCTTCAATTTGAGTCTTCAATCTTAGGTACCAGATAAATTTACTTATGTCTACTTCTCTGTAATATGGATTTGACTCTGGCCTCTGGCACTGTAGCTAATATGATATATATAGCTCCAGTTATGGCTCATAGATTCCTTGACAACAAAAGTCATGTTCACTAAATTTATGCAATACTTGTATCTTATATTTTCAACATCCACTCCTATCTCCTTTTTTTGAAGATAACCCATATCAACCAATATGAAACCAATTTTAATTCTAATCTATGCCTTTCCCATTTGGACTTTCTATTCTCCTTGATGTATTTGTAGAAGTCCCTGAATGAATATTATGTCCATTATCGTTCCTACCTTGGGAAAACAATTATGATTGTACTGTTATCATTTGTACCTTCCTTGATTTCTTTTGTTCAAGGTATACATCATATGAACATGACATAGTATTAAATATCCTTATATCATGCACCTTTATGTGCCTCTTTAAAAGAGGATTATTTCTCCTTTAACGGTTCTAGAAAGTTTTGCATTACATTGATGCTCTTTCTATTTTTGAACTACATGTTCCAACTTCCTGCATCCTTCTGTTCCTTCGCTTACAGTTCTTCAAAATCGAGAATTTTTTATAAGACAATTCAATACATATGTATCCCCTTAGTTGATTACAAGACAATACAATTTTACTTGTGATGGACCCGGGAGAGGAGGAACATGTCAAGTATCTACCTGGGATCATGTTTTCCTTGGTTTATTCTAGTTGTACAATGAAATTTCGGTAGTAATATTCCATTTCAGTTGGAAAATGCAGTCTGATGTTTGGGGTAGTATAAGTGATCAGGGAGTGGTAACCCATATTACGAGAGGAAACTAGGGACCATACTAGCTTATTTACACTAGATCATCAATGTTATGGAACATGTCTAACAGAGGGAGTAATCTATGATTATAACATATGTCCTAATAAAATAGAATTTTTGAAATTGACATTTGAATCAATTTTATGTTGTTTAATGGTTATAACAGAACATGGCACAAACATATTGTTGTCTAAAGGATTATAAATATTCATAAAGAGATTCCTCTCACTATAAAACAATATGTATAGGATACTATCCAGAAATATTTAATGAGATTCCTCTCACTCTATAACAAAGTGTAATTGAGACTATCTAGAAATATCTAATGAGATTACTCTCACTCTTTACAACATATAAGGTAGAAATATAGAAACTTTCTTTACAAAATTCCTCTCACTTATACAAGGTGGCAATATAGAAATTTACAAAGTCCTCTCACTCTTATAATTTATGTTGGCACAAGGGTAGAACCAGGGTTCAACGCTACAACAACGCACCAACAAGCCCTAACTACTGGCCCTTTAGGCAACACCTGCGAAGAAGATGCAGTCTCACCCGAAGTAGCTATAGGGGGTTACAGGACACATGTGTCTACAACCAGAGGAAATGCAGAGTGGATTCACAACAACAACACACAACCACCTAGTTATCCTTTATCTTCTTTAAGCCTACTACGCAAGTTACATTTTAGATCTAACTCAATATCACATTAGCAACATGTCAAATGATAGAGAACACATCATCAATCACACATAACACAATATATATGTGGTTCACCCTCTCCCTAGGGTTACATCCACAAAACTGTGCTTTATGATATATTAAGATGGAAGCATACAATTCTTATCTACACTCTTAGCTAGCATATCTTCTTTTCTTCTCTCTCTTTCTCTCTCCTCCTTGTGCACCTAGCTGCAGGGTTGATCTTAGCACCTAGTTGAATATCTTACAATACCAGAAGGCTCTCGCACTCAACACTTCTCTCTCACACAGTAGTACTCCCTCAATCATATAATCAATGAACTCTCAAACAACTTAGCAGCAACCCATCCCAGGTCCTTTAGGCCTTTATTTATACATTACAATATCTCTCAGACACCCTTAGGTAAAAACCTAAGTATCAAAACCCTAGATACCAAAACCCTAGGTGTCCCAAACCCTAGGTCAACTTGACCCGCGTTTTCAAGGCTTCGCTAGCTTGTCTTTCATTCCTTCATGCGCGGTGCTTCAAAGTATCTGTTGACATCTTATTTCTCTTTCTGAGTTGTCCACGATCCATATTCCTTGCTGATTTTTCATCCTCGATCTCCTCGTCCAACGACTTTATTTCTCTTACTTCACTCCGTCTTTTCTACTCTTTTTCTCACTTCGACCCAATATCAGTCACTGTGTCTTCCGCGCAGTTTACATTTTTCCTTTTCTCCCTTAATCTTCGCTTGCTTCCATAACCAAGGGCCAACAGGCCACCAACACTCACCTGTGTCTCATCCCTAGGCACTTCATATCTAAACTTCCTATTCCATTTCAGCTTCAGACTGCGTAGGGCAGCCTGTGCATTTTGCTCTGTTTCTCCCTTCTATGTGCATACTGTGTTTTTTGTGTCTAGTACCTAGTTTCAACTGCACATGGTACCTAGAACATTTTCCTTTTTATTTTACTGAGAGCTACAAGGGAGCTGGTTGTCATAATACAATTTCAACCGGCTTCTATTCACCAAACCTTCCTTCCATTCTCTAGTCAAAGTCTTCAACTGTGCAACTTCTCTTTCTGTAACATAGGCATTCTCATATGGCCCAAGACAATGCATCTTGAACTTCCCTAGATCCCTCATGAACTTACTGTCATATACCAATACCATATCTCCTTGATTGAAATCTTTCTTCTTGATGTGTCTGTCATGGTAGGCCTTTTCTCTTTCCTTCTAAACCTGCTGGTGAAATTCTGCAATAAATTTGTCTTTTTCCAATTTGACCAACTGTGCAAGCCTCTCTTGCACAGTTCCAGTATCATCCATATCTGTAAAGGCTACAATTCTCAGACTAGGAACCAAATATTCCATGGGTACAAATGCTTCTAGACCATAGACCAATTTAAAGGGGGTCTACATGGTCAATTTCTTGCAAGTGGTTCTACAAGTCCATAATACTGCTGGTACGCTCAAATCACAATCATCATTGTTCATGCTTCATATATTCGTCAATGTTGTCTACAAGATCTTATTGAATGATTCAACTGTCCCATTTGCTTGTGGATTTAGGGATGATTTTAGGGGCTAAATTTCACTCATGGGTTATTTTTCCATGGTTTTTCCAAAACTGAGATTTGCTATTTTAAAAATGATTCGCCCAAATTCTATAGGATAAAATTGTTTTACCTTAAAAATCGCCAAAATTTTATAAAAACTATATAAAATACTTAGAAATTTGAATATTTTTACAAAAGTATTGCCAATCATTTATAGTTGGCATATGAAGGATTAGTAATATTCACCAAGGTTTCTACATTTTAAAATAAATTTCGATCCTTAAAATCATCCCTGGGCCGCATGCTCTTCTGATGGTGAACTTGAAATTCCTGAGTCAAGGCTTCAATAGTCTTGTTAATAAAATGTGTTCCTTGATCACTCATAAGGATCTTTGGGCATCCAAACTTGGTTATGATATCATCAAATATGAAGCGCGCAATTGTAGTTGCACTACAGTCCTTAACTTCTCTTGCTTCTACCCATATATTCAAATACTCTGTTGCAGTGATTATGTATCTAGCTCCTATGCGCTTACCTGGTGGGTTGATTGGTCCCACGAAGTCAATGTCCCATTTCTCAAATTCCTGTAACGTTAGCTGTGGCACTAGAGACATCGCGTCTCTTCTAGACGGATTCCCAACTCTTTGGCATACATCACAGACCATATAGTATTCCTTAGCATCTTTGTGTAGAGTAGGCCACCAAAGGCCAGCCCTAAGAATCTTCTGCGCTATTGCTTTCCCTACGTAGTGTCCTCCTGCGATTCCTTCATGTGCTTCTGTGAGGATCAATGGTATCTCTGCTTCCATAACACACCTTCTCAATATCTCATCAGGTCCCATGTTGTATAGCTATCCAACTATAACTGAAAAATATGCAGCACGTACTACCAACTGTTTCTTCTTAGTGATTGTATATTCACTAGGTTCCAGTCTTGTTGATAGGAACTGAATTATCTATGCGAAGTGATCATCAACCTTCCTAATGGCCAACAACTGTGCATCTAGAAGTGTATCCTCAAAACTAGTAGGCTCTTCTCCATGTTCCAACCTCAACAAGTGGTCAGGACCTTTGTTCATCCTTCCTGTCTTAACCACAATATCGAAATCATATTCCTAAAATAACAGAAGCCATCTGCATATTCTCCCCCTAAACATTGGCTTGTTGACTAAGTATTTAAGCACAAAATGATCAGTGAACATATTAAAATGTCCTCCCAACAAGTAGTGGCAAAATTTCTATAGTGCATACACCATGGCTAATCCTTCGCGCTCTGTGGTGGTGTAATTAATCTCAGTTGTTGATAGCTTCTTGCTAGAAAAGGTTAATGGGTGGTCAATGTCTCCAGCTCTTGGTTGTGCTAACACTAATCCTAATGCAATAGAAGATGCATCGACATGCACGTGAAATTCCTTACTCCAATTTGGGAAAACCAGAATGGGTGCAGTAACCATTTTCTGTTTTAGTGTGTCGAAGCTCTGCTGGCATTCTTCTATCCAATGAAACTAACAATATTTATTTAGAATCTTCTCCATGGGTGTTTTGATCTGTGCATAGCCCTTAATAAACTTCTTGTAGTATATAGTATGTCCCATCACAATGTGCAACTATTTGACTGAAGTAGGAGGGGGTAGATTGACTATAATGGAAATCTTGGATGGATCTACCAGCAATCCTTACTTACACATAATATGTCCCAATAGCACTCTGAAGGGTGAAAAGAAGATGCACTTTTTCAAGTTCAAGGCAATCTGATATTTCCTGCACTTATCCAACATTAGTCTTAAACATTCAAAATGATTTTACAAAATGCTGGAAACAGTCCAATCATCAAAGTATGCTTCCAGGAATTTATGTAAAAACTCCTTAAACGCTTCGACCACCACCCTGGAAAACATGGTTGGTGTATTCTTCAATCCAAATGGCATCATTGTATATTGTTAGGATCCCCATTCTGTTGCAAATGTGGTCTTATGGTGATCTTCCTTGGCATTCTGGATCTGATGGTATCCCGAAAATCCATTTGTAAAAGAATATACCTCATGTCCTCCTACATTGTCTAACACTTCGTCAGTGAATGGTGTAGGGAATGGGTCATGCAAATAGGAATCATTCAGGTTTCTAAGATCTACACAGATCCTAATTTCTCCTGTCTTCTTATCTTGTACCACCATAGGGCTAGTCCATTACGATTCTTCAACAAGTTCTATGATTTTTTCTTCCAGCATTATGTCAAGCTCGATCTTCACTTTCTCCTTATATTTAGTGTTAAATATGTAGGGTCTCTGTTTGATTGGCCTTGCATTTGGTTTCAAAGGGATCCTCATCTCTCCCATGGGCCCTTTAAATCCTTTCATATTAGTGAACTTGGTTGGAAACAAGTCTTGATATTCATGCAGTAATTATGTGATCTTGTCAATAGTGGTAGCATCCCAATAATCTCCAACATTTGCAAGCTTTGGTGTCTATTCCATTCCAATGTTGACTTTTTTGATTTTGATTGGCTATTCAACAAAAGGTAGTTCGAATCCTAGTCCTTATACATCTCTTTGGCCTTTTGTTTCCACGATGTTCACATTCCTAGGATCATCGTCTTCATCAGCATTGATATTGTAACAACCTTGCAACTTCTGAAGAGGCATAGTCCATTCATCCTTGAACACTTTCTGTCTTACAACCTGTAATGCCTGATCTACCATAGGATATTGGCTTTCGAACAAAAAGGTAGTTAAAATTTTTTGGGTCATACCTTCCCAAAATGTTGTGATGAGGCACAGTTCTGCTTGAAGATACTAGTTGATGGGAGTTGTGTCCAGTGTGTTAATGAATTTTTGTACCCACTGTTCTTGAGGAATGCTTCTCCAGGCTTCCTTGCAACTTCACATATGGTCCTTCGGACAACGTTGACCTATGTACGTAACTTTGCAACCTTCTACTTTCTCTGAAAATCGCGTTGTCATCAAAGTGTGACATTGTACCCAGTTTGTAATATTGTTTTTTTGTGTCCCCCACCATCTCGCTAGAGTTAATTTTAGGGCCTCATCCATTGCCAATAATATTTATGGTAGTGGTAAAATTTCTTCAAAGTCTAACAAGAATGCTTCTAAATGATTCAGACCATCAAAGGTGGAAAGTTACTTACTGTTGTGTCGATCCAGTGGACTTCCCTGGTTAATCTAGCACATTTCCTTGTAGATACTTCGTACATTTTTTTCTTCCAGTTCTCCATTGCTTCTTCTGAATCTTATGAGCATGCTTTGTCACTTTCTAGTTCAAATTCCCATATGTCATAGGATTAATGTAGTCCTATTGTCTGGCTGTCAATTTGTATATGTTTTCTAGTTCACATGCACGGTCTTCTTCTCTGATGGGTTTTGTGTATCTCTGACCTTCATCGGGATCCAAAGGGTGTAGTGAGCCTAGGGACACCTCTTTAAAATGTCATTGTTATTTTATTTAAATCAACCACAGTGGAATTATTGAAAGGCTAATTAATTCCTAACAACGCAGGGTAAGGACAACTATCATCAACTATCTCAATCACCTCAAAGTCTGCAAATATTCTTACTCCATCGATGTTCACAAGGACATTCTCCAGTCTTCCAAAGGGGATTACAACTTTCTTATTATCCATCCTAAGATTGATAGGGGAATAGATCAACTTAGGTTTTCCCATCAGTGCCCAGGTCTGCTTCGTCATGACATTGACCTCTGACCCTAAGTCAAGGACCACATAGTCTATATCATAGTCTCCAATATGAGCATTAAGGTGTAGTTATTTGTTTGTCCTTCTCTTATTGGATAATTGATGTACTGATTTATTCAACAAAGGATCAACCTTTCCTATCTCATACTGTCTGACCAAATTTTTTAGTTCTTGTATGGATTTTTCATCTTTAATCAACTCAATAAACGTATACAAGAAACTAACAAGTTTACTCATTGTTTTTCCATCTCCGGGGGAAGTAGACTGATCAAATTCCGGTGGCATTACATATTCTCTTACTTATGGTCAAACCTTTGATGAAGAAGCCTGATCTCTTCCAAATTCCTTTCTTGCTTCCTCAAATATATGCTTCTCTTTCCTTGAATCAAATTCTTGTGTCTTCTCTGCAGCTTTCCTGTCTCTTGATTCTTTTGTAGTATTTCCTTGGATCACTCTGTCTTCTATTGTATTTATGCATCCTCGTGTGATAACAATGACTCTGAGATATTCTCCATGAGGTTCTACTTTGATTAGTTGTATTTTCTTATTTCCTCCTCATTTCTCCTGAAGCTTAGCCAACAATGTTGGACATTCCTCAATAACTGTTCAAATGAGTTGCAGTAGATGGAAGTGGTACAAGGGTCCTGACAGTCCCTTGCCAAGTGTCCTAGTTGTGTGTAGCTATAACATATGATCTATCCTCAACCTTGACCCATACCTCCTCCTCTTCCTCTTCCTCGGAATCCACCCCGAGGATTGAAGTTTCCTCTCCCAGGGGAATTATACTGCACAATGTTTCCTTCTTGCTGTACTTCACCTTGAATTGTGTATATATCCCTTGACCTTTAATGCATGAGATCGTAAGCCCTACAATCCCTATCATCATGTCCTACTGACTTACAGAATGTACACTACAGATTTGTGGGTGTCTGGACATATTTTTGCATATAGTAGCATTCACTATGGTGATGTCGATTTCTACATACCTCACACCAGGGTAGGGTAAGTTGCTTCAAAGGGCTCGGAGCTCCATTGGACAAGTATTCCTGAAATAAGGGACAATGTTCCTTGTCATGGACTTCTGATTTGCATATGATACACTAGATGTCTTCTCTTTTATCTTTTCCCTTGTCTTTCTTCATATCTTCGACCTGTAGTGATAAGCTAGTTAGCTGACTCAAGATTTGACGAAATGATCAGCCTTCTTCTTGGAGGGATTTACTTTCACAGACTATCTTCTTGGATACTTTTCCACATCATGGTTTCTAGTTCCATAGGAAGCACATGGATAACTAGACCATTCACTAGTGGTAAAAGTATCCATTCCTTCTCCTATAGCATACAAATCTTTCCCCGAAGATGCCTTACACATGTCACTCTTCTTTGGATTAGAAGTTAAGGCCAATTGCTTATGTAGGACTTATTTATCTAAGGTTATCTTTTCTTCATCTACCCTCGAGCACTCTCCATCTTGATGGGAATATGAAGAGTCTTATTACTGAATCATGTTCTTGGAAGGAGATAGTGCAAGAGAGACTATCTCATTCCTTTCTTTTCCAACTTTAATGATTGACGATGACATCCACAAATTTGTCTCTATTTCATGAAAAATACTCATGTGGAAATATTCATCACTGAACAGTTGATCTTTCAGCCTCTTCTTCTCTTCCTCAAGAGCTTGCAATTGCATTCTTAAATCAAAATTCTCTCTTTGGATTTTCTTATTAATGTTCTTATAGAGTCTCATATTCATAATAACTTTAATCATATTGTTTCCTTGAAAAGATATTCACCAACTAAACTCTTAGATCTCATCACAACAACAACTTGCAACACACGCCAAAACTAGCTCTGATACCAACTTGATCTGAAAATCTTTAGACCCCACTTATTCTTGAAAATATATACATGCAATATCTAACGTGTTTCTGTATAATTTCTAAGATCTATTGAGGTGATTGCAAAATTTTGATGATGTCCTATTTACCCAAAACTCATAAAAATTAATATTATCTTGAAGTGGAAATGAGATGACATAAAGGAACTGAAATTATAATGTTGATAACATATTTTGTTTCATCTTTAAGTTCATTTCAAAAATATTAAATTTCTTATCTTCATCCCAAAATACCCAAAAATACCATGTAAATGGACCAAATAAGCCAATATTGAGGATGCTTTGAAAATCCGCCACTCAAATGCAAACTTTTGACTATTGGCCCTCAACCAAGTTTTGGGGAAACTTTGGTCAATGTTGGCCCATATTTTGGACTTCGACACAATGGTTGAAGAAGGAGGGCCCAGGCGGAGCTGAGATCGCATATCTCACTTATTTTGCGGGCTATGTGGACCCAATAAAGGGTCCTCTAGGGTTTTTGTAATGGGTTTATGAGATGTTGGCCCATGGGGTTTCCCCATGTTTAGGCCTTATTGTAAGGGTTTGTAAAACTATAAATAAAGAAGAAATTATTGTAGAAATAGATAAGTGCAAGTAGTTCGAGTTGCTTTGTGCAAAAGAATGTATGTGCATTAAGACTTTGTGCTCGACAGAGAGTTGGCTCTATGCAGTGACCTAGTTTTAGAAGGAGGATCTAGTGCTTAGTGCGTAGATCTCCTGCCTTCTGCAAAGTTTGACTTTGTGGATTAGTGCACAGATATGAATCGATGTAATATTTTGGGAGAATAATAAAGAGGCGAAGCGGTTGGTGGACGTAGCCCCACACTGGGGTGAACCACGTATATCTGGCGTCTCGTGGTTTACTTTGTGTTGTGTTATTTTTGTTATGAATCTGCTCAGTGCTTTGATTATTATGTATGATAGATAGATATGTTGTTTCTTTTGTGGTTTACTTGTGTTAAGGGTAAATGAATGCTAGATCTAACTCATTGCTAAGTTCTTAGGATACATAATCATTTGTTGTTACCGCATCGATTTGTCTTTGATTATACTCTGCGATGTTAAGAAACTAATGCATGTAACCTTCTAAGCATTAATAAAATATTCTGCGAAGTGCCTTTATCAGATATCTATGTCCCAGATTGGTTACAGACACCTTCGTCCTATAACCCCCCCTACTTCTACCTTGCGTGAGACCACGCATGCTTCGCAGGTGTTGCCGAAAGGGCTAGTAGTCATGGTTTTGTTGGTGCGATGTTAAGCATTGAACCCTGGGTCTGTCCTTGTGCCAAGAAATGGTTCCATTGCCGGGACCTGAAACTGTGATTGTTGGGAACTGAAGTAAAGAAAAAGAGAAGCTATGTGCGTATATATGTTGCTAAAGTGCGCAGTACTCTACTTGACTTGCGAAGATTTGTGCTAAGAAAATAATTTGTTCTGAAGAAAAGAGGTAAGATCCTAAAAGAAGCAAGATTTGTTCTTTGGTAAGAGAAATATAAGTGAATTTTTTTTTTTTGAAAGCATGAGTTTAAGTATGTTTAATAGATTATGTCCTAGTCTAAAGGCTAGGGCATAGTTGAAAGAAAGAATTGATTTGAGTAAATTTAATGGAAATGAAGAAATATATGTTATTCCTATGCATAGAAAGAGTTTTTGGACTAATAAATGGATACATGAACCTATAATTTGTTTTTTCAGATTGCAGGTCCAACACTATGATCCTAGGGGAAGCGCGTAGTAGAAAAAAAGTTGGGGAACATTTAAGAGAAAAAAAGGATTGACTTTGTGTTATAACTACAGAAGGTAGGGACATATTGCTAAGGAAGGTCTTGGAGGAGGCCTTATTTGTCTTTGTTGTAAGGTTGTTGGTCATGAGGTTGAGGATTGTCCAAGGATTATTGCTAAATTTGTAGGGATGAACATAAGACAAGAAAACTATGAGGAAAGTCAAGAGACTGCAGGAATGCTGGAAAGTCATAAAGAGAAAAGGTCAAAGGAAGTCCAGACTATGTTATTACAGTTAGAAGAAATGATGGATTTCCATAAAGATGTCAATTTACCAAAAAGTATGAAAGCAAAATAGTTCATAATTACAAGAATAGAAGACTTCGACATAGACTGTGTCTTGGATGAAGAAACACAAGTGAATATTATGACAGAAGAAACTTGGGAAATTTTGGGAAATCTTACTATAGTACCTTCTTTAGGAAGGATGGGCTTGTTTAAGGGTAAGATGATAACTTTATGTGGAAGAGTAACTACTGTACCTATTATTGTTCATGGAACATCGACTGAAGAACAATTTGAATTCATTAGGTTTGTTGGGGACAATGCCCCTTTCCCACTATTGTTAGGTAAGACTTGGATTGAGAAGGATCAGATTAGAAGGAAAGTAGAGGAAGAAGCTATAGAAAATAAAAAGAAAGAATTAAGGGATTTCATAGCTAGGAAAATAGACTGACTAATAGAAGAACGAGAGGATAAGTTGAAGAAACAGAGCAAAGTAACAATGTAGGAGGGATAGAAAGAAACATAATTAGCATCAAGGTTGAAAGAATACAAGAAGGCTCGAAGAACCTACCTATTCAAGAAATAAGTATTCCTACTCAAAAAATGTTAAGAAAAGGGATATTAACTTCAAACTCTTTGAAGGTACCTCAACAGTGTGAAGCCACTGTGCTAGGGGAAGATAAGAATAAAAATGGAAAGAGGACTCCAAAAATAGTTAGAGAAAATCTAATAATCGGGAAGAAGGAAAGGAAGCTCAATAAAAAGAAGGATAATTTGGAAAAGCTACAAGAAGTTACAGAAGCCAGATGGAAGACTTCGCAGACTGGAACCTCTCAGGAGGCAGGTTCGTAGGATTTGAACCTTGCTGGAACAACAGGTCTGTGCGGAATTGGACTTCTCCCTAGTGAAGTTATATGACTGTTGGAGGTGCCCCAACCATTAGAATGACGCTCCATAATGGTTAGAAAATGCATTTATGGGCTTATGAACCACTTTTGGACGTTGAAACCGTGCCATAACGGATAGATTTACATTGATGGAAGCATTTCCTAGCCATTGGAAGATCCTTCACAATACCCTACTGATTTAAGTTGTTAGTTGTTGCGTTGGAAACACTTTTTTCTACTCGTGATTGACTGAGCTAAGCAGAGAACTATCCAAGTGTCGAGCCGTGCTATCTGAAACTAGACCCCTCCTGTCCGTTTGACTACCCCACCTGTCTGTTAAGAGATAGAATGTCGGGCGAACCTACCAAGTTGGATAATTCTGTCAAGGAAGTCCTTAAGAATCTAATGGTCGATAAACTGATATATGAAGGTATCCAGGCATCATTGACGAGGGGACTATAGGATTCCCCTTCGACCGGACTTCGTCTTGGCCATGTCAACCCCGTAACTGAAAACTGAAGTAAGCACCGCGACGATCTGGCTAACGTGAAGTAGATCCTGTGTATCCTACCTGATTATATTCTTCCCCTAGCTGGAACTATTAACCACAATAGTATCCCTCAGGATTTTGAGTACTCTGTGTTCACTGCATACATTGCAAAAGGAATTCACATAGTCGGGAGTCAGCTAGGACAGATCCCGCTATTGAAGAACAATAACTTCAACTTAGGAGACTAGAATAACTATGCCATGTTAGCTCCTCACTGATACTTAATGAATACAACCAGAAAGAAACTTGACCTCGTCTCCAATCCATGGATTAAAGGGTTGGCACAGTCCACCGTGTTGAACGTGATCAAGATCCCACATTTTGGCAACCACCAGGAGGTTAACGCTTGTGTTAAATTCCTTATGTCATGCTATCATGGAATTTATCTATGGCTCTACAGAAGTATTACTTTGAATATGGCATTGATCCACCAAATCACAGGTTTAAGTGTGAAGGGTCTTGACTCACAACAGTTTTATCCAGGGAAGGCCTCAGACCAATATTTAGCACAACGCATCAAATAATCTTACAGAGAGGTAGAAAAAGGAAAACGAGGTTACAAGGTAGCCTCTATACAAGATGGTGCAATGCGTCTTTCTTATCAACTCCTAGATGGAAAGCTAGTGAGGAAGAAACGCCCCACACAGGTCACCAGGTTCGTGGTGGAAATCGAAAGAAAGTGTGTGGAGGGAATGCAGATGAACTGGGTGAACTACCTTGTCAACGAGCTAGAGAAGGATTGTTGCGAAGCCCAGGAATTGGGATATGAATTTCATTACAACTAGCTGATCATTTATATTGCATTTGTCACTTGGAAAATGCCTGGAGGAGCTACTTTTCCAGAGATTGAACCTTCGAATCCCTTATCCGCTTGGTTTTCCACCTTGTGGTATATCAACGACATGATGAAGTAGTGGCAGTCAAATGTCCTGTTTCATGGATATTACCAACAATTAAAGGTCGCCATCAAATCATTCCTGCGAATGACACCGTGCACCCTACATCAATATTGACCCATAGAGAAGTTTCATGCTGATCCTCACTTCATCTACATCACCACGCAAAGAGATGAGAACCATGAAGAATTACAGTCATACTACAAGATGACATATGAATATATGGAGTAGATTACAAAGGAATGGCCAGAGGAATTTCTTGTACCTGTTGTCGATGCATAATTATCTGGCAGTGACACCATAGAAATACCCATAGTTACATGAGTTGAAAATGTCAGAAAATCCAGTGGGACAAAGAAGAAGAAGAAGAAGGAGGAAGTCCAAAACATAGAGAGTGATGGAGAGGACAATGCTTCTAGAGATAACAGTTCTGGCTCACCAGGAGGAGGAGAAGACGAAAAAGAAGGACAGGAAGGAGGAGATGAGGGAGAAGAAGAGCAAGGAGGAGGTGAATATACCACCCCTCCACCAGAAGATCCCCCTGTTAGGACAATGACATCATAGAAGAGGAAGGTTTCTCTGAAGAAACGCTCAACAAGGAAGAAGATGCGTGCCAATAAGCCACAGTTGGAAGCCACCCTCATGGATGAAAACATCAACCTGGTCCGTGGAGCTATGGAGGATGACTCTGAAGACATGTTGTAGAGATATGGAGAGAAGAAAAAGGAGTTATACAAAATAATTGAGAGAGAATTGAAGGAAGTACAACATATTGTTTATTTGGTCCGTACAGTACCCATTGTGCTGACTAGGTATTCCTCATCACATACTGCAGAATTGGGGGATGGACCAGCCCAATTGAGAAGGATTGCAGATGCAACAGAAGCTTGGCTCCAGAGATATTGGGAATAGAAGGAGAAGGATATAGAAGCCTTGCAAAAGTAGAAATATGAAGTACTAGTAAAATTACGAGCATCGCAGGACACTGTAGCTACCCATGAAAGCGACAAAGCAAAGCTTCAGGCAAAGTTTCAGCAGGAAAAATCCCAGCTACAGAGGGAAAAAGAGAAGATGCTTGAATAGAAATCCATGGTCAAAGAAGTGGTAAATAAATCTTGTTTCTCTGTGCCAGGCTTGGCACAGGAAGAAAAAGAATCAGTTGAAGCTCAAATAGTGAAGCTCGAAGAGACCCTCCAACAACTTCAGGCTAGGATAAATGATATGGAGGCCCAAACAGTACTGAGTACCCCGTAGGAGGTACATGACCAGAGGGAGGAGTCCACCAAGAACACAGTAGAAAATATAAGAGCCCTTTATTCAACATGAAAATAATTGAGTGACAGAAGCACCCAGAAATATGAACGCCTCATCGAGGATCGAGAGCTAAAGAGGCTAGAAGCACAGTTACAGGAGGCGCAAAAATAGGCAATTTCAGTGCAGACGCAGATGAAGCTTCTTATAGCAGTAGAAAGGATGAAGATATCCTAGGAGAAACATGTAATACATCAACATATCAATGCCCTCTAAGGTAAGATAATGGAAGTCACGTAGAAGCTACAACCTGTGTAAGACGAAGCTTGCAAGGTGTTCAAAGAGATTGATGGACAAGGTTCACAACTAGATCAAGTCGTTGCATAAAAAAAACAACACCTGGAAGTGCCTGTTACAAAGAATATAGTCTAGGATCTCGTTGAGTGGGAGTCTCAGGCGAAGCAGCAAGTCGAGGAAACTCGAGTTAAGCTCGAGGATTTCGAAGCAACGTTGTCCGGACCTGAGTGACTCGGGATGAGTCACAGGTGAGTGTTGGGGGCCTGTTGGACCTTGACCAAGTTTTGGGGAGACTTTTGTCAATGTTGGCCCATCTTTTGAAATTCGACACGATGGTCGAAGAAGGAGTGCCCAGGCGGAGCTGAGATCGTGGATATCACTTATTTTTCAGGCTATGTGGACCCAATAAAGGTTCCTCTAGGTTTTTTGTAATGGGTTTATGAGATGTCAACACATGGGGTCTCCCCATATCTATGCCTTATTGTAAGTTTTTCTAAAACTAAAGAAAAAATTATTTTAGAAGTAGCAAAGTGAAAGTAGTTCAAGTTTCTTTTTGCAAAATAATGTATGCGCATTAAGGCTTTGTGCTTAACAGAGAGTTAGCTCTATGCAGTGACCTAATTTTAGAAGGAGGATCTAGTGCTTAGTGCATAGATCTCCTACCTTCTACAAAGCTCGACTCTGTGTCTTAGTGCACAAATCTGACTAGATGTAATATTTTGGGATAATAATAAAGAGATGAAGCGGTTGGTGGAAGTAGCCCCACACTAGGGTCAACCACATTTATCTAGTGTCTCGTGGTTTGCTTTGTGTTGTGTTATTTATGTTATGAATCTTCTCAGTGATTTGATTATTATGTATGATAGATATATCTGTTGTTGCTTAAGTGCTTTACTTTTGTTAAGGGTAAATGAATGCTAGATCTAACTCGGTGCTAAGTGCTTAGGATATATAATCATTTGTTTTTACTGCGTCGATCTATCTTTGATTATAAACTGTGATGTTAATAAACTGATGCATGTCACCTTCTAAGTGTTAATAGAATATTCTATGAAGTACCTTTATCATAGATTTGTGTCCCAGCTTGGTTACAGACACCTACGTCCTGTAACCCCCCCTGCTTCTACCTCGAGTGAGACCTCGCCTTCTTCACAGGTGTTTCCGAAAGGGCCGGTAGTTGGGGTTTTGTTGGTGCATTGTTAAGAATTGAACCCTGGTTCTGCCCCTGTGCCAACATTAACTATAAATTCGACCACTTTCCAAACTAGCTCAATTTTATGCCTCTTGGCACACAAAATAATGCAATAAATACTCATAAATGAAAAATTGAGTACAAATTTTTAAAAATGACCTCAAATCACAAAATATACCTCATATTCATTATCCTTGTGAAAAATCGTGCAGAATCGATATAAGACACTTGAAATTCCGTCAAGGTACCATTTGACATGCTTTACGATGCAACACAAAATTAAGCTTGTACTTGCACGTACTTTTGTACAATCCATACCATCTCAAGATATGTTCCCTATCTCGGGATCCATGCACCTCAAAATCCATGCACATAGGGATTTGTGCAAGCATAGGGATCCGAATTTAGTGGCAACGTATTACTAATTATGGTGGGAATCCCACTAAATATGGTTGGTTGGAGGATTGGTTAAAGGATCCCTCTATTTTAGTGGAGGTTCAAGGTTCAATTCCTGTTCCATGGCATATAGTGATTATATTGTTAAAGTTGTATATTACATATGGTTATAATACGTTGTAATATAGTTTCATATATCATATTTAGTATATGGTTTTATAACCATGTGTTCGTTGGTATATTTAATCCCCCAAAAGACTTAAGATTATGGTTACATGAAATGGTATATAACTAGGGGTTGGGTCTAGCCCTTGACCCCTTTCCCCCTCCACATTAAACTTTGAATTAATTCATAATATGATTTCCATACAGTGGTTAAGAACCAACTCATGGCATGATGGTTATGGCAGGTATGTTAAGGTGTAGAGGCTAGGGAGATCATGGGGTCAATTCCCTGAACTCCATAATAATTTTACACAACATAACCAACACTGACCAATGAGGGG